>JAQHUG010000059.1:8721334-8779953 GCA_028555095.1 Dicrostonyx torquatus
TGAGGGCTAGCCAAGAAGAGGCTAGTGATAATGGGCCAGGCAGTATTTAAATGAATACAGTTCTCATGTGGTTATTTCGGATACAAGCAACCAGCGGCTGAGCGGGCCTGCGGCTGGGGGCTGGGAGCCGGGTGCCAGAAATACAACCCGCACCTCTCTCCCTCCTTTACAACAAACATTCTACTGACAAGGTATGCTTTTTCTTTATCCACTCAGAGATGGATAAGTTTGGATTGTTTCCACCATTTGGGAAACTGCTGGGAATCATACTGCTATACACATGAGTAAACAGAATCTATTTAAGTATCTGCTTTTATTTTCTAGGGCATATCAACAAGAAGCAGAGTTGCTGAGTCATGCTGCATTGTACATTCCAATCAGTGATGCACATTGATTTCAACTTGCCCAGATCCTTACCAATAATTATTTTCAAAGTTGTTTTTATAATAGCTGCTTCCATTTACATATTGGATGTTCTCCAAAGACCTGCATATTAAAGTCTTGGTACTCAGAATCATTCTGTCAGAATGTGGTGCAACTGTTTGGTAACACCTAGTCAGAGGTCATTGGGTCATTGGTGGTATTATTGAAAAGATTTTGGAACCCTGGTCCTTTTCTGTTCCTCTCTGAATCTGCCATGTATTCTTGCCTTACCATGCTTCCTTTCTGTGGGCTCAAAGCAGCAGAAACTAACCAATCAGGTTCTGGAGCTTCCCAACCTGTGAGCAGAAGTAAATCATTTCTATTTACAAATTGATTATCTTGGTGTTTTATTGGATTAGCAGAAAGACTAACTAACACAGTGACCATGGTGATAAATATGAAAAGGCATCAGGATTTATTGCATTTTCTTGGTTTCTAGTCAAAGTGAACTTCCTTTCATTTTTTCCATTTGTATGTTTTCTTTAGAGAAGGTCTATTCAAATGTTCTGTACATCTTATTAATTAATTAATAAAGTTATTGTGTGTGTGTGTGTATGGTGTCTGTGTGGTCATGTACATATAACAGCACATATGTGGAAGTCAGAGGACAATTTTCAGAAACGAGTTCTTGTCTTCTGTATTATTCCATGCTAGTTGATACATGTGTTTCCAGTCAATTCTACCACCATGTCCACCATCTTCTAGGTTTTCTTTTATATATTTTTGAATTATGTTGTTTCATTTGTTCTTCAGCTATGTGATTTCTTTATAAATCCTGAATATTAATAGCTTGTAAGATATACAGTTGCAAGCATTTCTCTATTTTCTGTATTATTTTTTCTCTTATTAAATGTAATTGTCACAATGATTGTGCACATTTCTGGGGTACAGTGCAAGGTTTCAACACATATATTCATTGTGTAATAGTGAAGTCAGATTTTTGATCTATCCCTTTAACCATGTACCATTGCTTTGTGGCAAGAACATTCAAAATTCTTTTCAAAACAAGCATGGTGACTCATACCTATAATCTGAGCACTTGGGAGGCTGAGGCAAGAGAACTAGCATGAGTTTAAAGCCAATCTGTTTTTATAGCAAGTACCTGGCAAGCCTACAACATACAGCAAGACCCTTCCTCAGAAAAACAAATCCTCTCCTCTAGCTATTGTGAGATACACAATATTATGTGTTGAACTTAAGACCTGCATGCTAAGCATGCAATCGGTTGCTGAGCTACACCCGCCTTCACAACGCATTATGACCAGTGAACAGACTTTTCTTCGACTCATACTATCTTTGATCCACTCATATTTTTAACTTCGAGGAAGTCCAGTTTCTCTATATTCTTCTTTTGCTGCCTGTGCTTTTGATGTTGTATCCAAGGTACATGGCCAAATCCACTATCATTAAGTCTTTTTGGTTTTTTCAAAGTTTCACTTCTCACATTTATGTCTGTGTTCATTTTGACTGAATTTTTTCATACAATATGACTTTAAGGTCCCAACCCAGATTTTCTTAGTACTGTTGGTTCAAAAGACTGTCCTTTCACTGTTAGATGATCTTGGCAACCTTTGTACAAGTCATAATTGAGTTCCTACTTCTAGGTCCTCTATCCTCTTCCATCAGTCTGCATATCTATCTTTATGACATTACTTTGTCATTTTACATTTTCTAATTTATTGTGCATGTATACAACATGGCATAGTACATGCACCTGCACGCACAGAGGTTAAAAGACAACTTTGGGGAATTGGTTTTCTCCTTCTATGATAAGGACACCAGTAATCAAAATCAGGTTATTAGGCACACAGATAAAACCATCTTGCTGTTAAAATATGCAAGTTTCAATATGAGAAAGTATGAGTTCTCCATCTTTGTTTCCCAGAATCTGCATGAGTCTCGGGATAGGCTTATATATTTCTGTGAAAGATGTTGTGTTTGTTAATTTCCTGTTACTCTGATAAAGTATTCTGACAAAAACAATTTAGAAAAGAAAGCATTTATTTTCCCTCTCAGGTCAAAGTTACACTCCCTCATGGTAGGGCTGTCACAGTGGTGGGATGCTGAAACAGCAGACAGAATCTGCACTCAGGAAGAAGACAGCAACAGGTGCTCCTGGCTACCTAGCTTCCTCCTTTTAATATAGTGCAGGACAGAAGCTCAGAGAAGATAAAATGTCTTCCCCCTCAACTAATATTCCTTCGCTAACATGCCCTAATCTAAATAACTCCTAATGGTGTGGCTGAAGGCTTGTCTTGTAGGTGATTATTGACCCTATCAAGTTGATAATCATTGATAACTATGATAGATGTCACTAGGATTTTGGATAGAAAAATTTGAACCTGTAGACAACTTTAGTCAATACCAATATCCTCACAATTAAGGCTTCCAATCCATGAACACTTGCTTGTGTCTTGTTTAATTACTTTTAGCAACATTTTGCTGGTTTCTAGGTACACATTTTTTTTTTTTACCTCTTTGGTCAATTTGCTCTTAAGGATTTTGTTCTTTTTGAATTATAAACAGAACTGTTTTCTTAATTTCCTTTTAATATTGTTCATTGTTAGTGTATGGAAACACTTGATATTTTGTTGTTGATCTTCTCTCCTGCAACTTTATTGAATTTCTAACAGGTTTTAAGGACAGTAATAGTTCTAACAGCTTTATGGGGTATTTTTGGTGGAATCATTAGTGTTCTCTGCATAAAAGATCATGTTATTTGAGAACAGAGATAATTTCACTGTCCCTTTACAGTGTAGATGGATCTTATTTCCTGTTCTCACCTAATTGTTCTGTCCTAAAAATCTAGTGCTTCATTAAATAACGGGTGAGTATTCTTGATCTTGGAGGAAAAGTTTCAGTCTTTCACCACTATGTATGATGCTAGATGAAGTGAGAGACATTTTCAATTTGCTGAGAAGCAAGTGCATTAATTTCATAAAACTATTTTTAGTTATAACAACAGGAACAGTCAATAAGCACTCTGTATATATGCCAGGCTGTTGCCTGAGTTCTAATTAGTTTTAATAATAAAAACCTGGAGCCAGTATCGGGAAAATACTAAAAAAAATCTGAGACAGAAAGGAGCAAGTCACAGCCAACTCTTACCTTGCTAACTCCTCAGCTAAAAAGGAGCTGAACTACTGTATCTTCCTATCTTATATTCCTCTTTCCACCCAGCCATGTCGCTTCCTGTCTATCTGTATAGACCTCCAAACCTCTATCGTTAACTAGTGGCTAGCTCAGCCCTCTGAACTTCAGGCAAGTTTTATTTGTTCAAGTACAGAGAAGATATCTTCATATTTCCCCTTTTTGTCTAAAATAAAAAGGATGTAAGAATAAATATATGCACTAAGTACAATAACTATGTACATTTTATGCTGGCAATAAGTGCATCAGCAATCTAGGCCATTTGCAATTGATAAATTCAGAGAAAATATTTTATATCTATCCTATCTTGATGTGTCCAAAAGGTTGTACCTAATTCACTTTATATTCTAACGTGCATTACCAAAACTATCTTTTAATGTCTTTCAACCTTATATACTCTACACCTCTTTAGTGAATTTCTTTTCTGAATCTGGTAACCCCGAAAACTGTAACTAAAACTATAAAGTCTTCAACTCCATCAGAGACCTAAGAGGGAAATAATATTACCTGAGTAAGCAGGAAGCACAAGCAAGGAACTTTCAAAAAATGTAAAATATGACAGAAACAGCTGGATTTCTGGACGGTCACCCAAGGTTCCTCTACAATGTTGGGGTATTCATATTCAGCCTACAGGCCTAGTATATCTGACAGACTTTTCTGTGAAGCAGGATATTGTGAAGGGCTTTCCCACCTTGTCTTGGCAAAGTTCCGCAGTCCTTTTCTTTGTGTCATGTTTGTCCAGTTTGGACAAGATAATGTCAGCAGTCAAGGCAAGGTCACTTTCTTGCCCAGTGATGTACTTTGGCCACAGAGAAAGTAAACTCCATACGGAGTTTCTTTGGTGCCCATTATCTTCTCTGAAGTAGATTGGTGCTGCCAGGAATAGACATGTATCATTGTTGTAAAAAAAAATGAAAAGGACCTATATCATTAAAACATCTTAAATTTCATATTCTGTAGACCTCTGAAGTGTTTGAATATGGCCTGTCTACCTAAAATATATCTCTGTTTGACCTTGAAGACATACCTAATATGACTAAAAGTTTGATTGTAATGACTAACTACTAACTTGCATTTCTTTATATACTAACTAGTTGATAATAATAACTTTCATGGACTAGAAATTCATATTACATTGTTAAATGAGCTGTATAAGTACTATACCTTAAACAAGATTAGAAACATATGTGCAGTATGTTCAATTAATCTCAAATTTGTATCAATATACATAGATCCATATAAATGTAAAATATTTAAAACAAGTAGTTACTTTTTTGTTTAAAAGTAGATTCAATAATCTACCTTTTTATCCTATTTCTATATCCTTCCTTTTCATTTTCAGAGGAACTCAATAATATACCTTTATAGCCCATCATATTTGTATCCCTCCTTTTTATCAAACCAAGAACTCTGAATCTAATCCCTTTTGTTTATTTATTTTCTTAACCATTACCAATAATAACTTGTAACCAACCACCCTAAACAGTGGCAAATATCTATAATGCAATGAAAAACCAAAAACCACCCACCTCAGCCTTTGGGAATGTGGGTATCATGTTCTTAAAGTTACTTCCTGCTGTCTAGGGGCAGCAGCATCTTTAAGTAACCTTGAAAAGAAAAATTTGGGTTATCTTTCAAGTCCTGGGAGAGGTAGCTGTATCATTTGTTGTCCAGTCTCTGTGTAATGGGAAAGTGAAGGGCTAGTCTCACCTCCTGGCTAGAATAGTCTGTGAGGCTGGATCATCTCAGCTAGCCACCTTGAAATTGTCCCAAGTAGTTTGTATTCCAAAGTCAGTCTTTAGGTGATATTTATCAGTTTATCACAGTCTTGGTGGAATCATCATGAGGCCCCATCCCCCTTTTTGAGACTTCAAAGGTTACTGGAAGGCATGGACTTGGTTCACTGCAGAAAACATTTTAAATGTCATATGCAGTGGATCTCAAAGAGATTAAAGAATTAATATATATTAAAGTATATATATATATCCAAAGCACAAAACCTTAATTCCTAGTTAACTGATAGATACTCAAACTCAAAATCATATACAGGAAACTAGATGACCTTTTTCTAGAATTAGTTAGTATACTATATGACCATTAATATCATGACAAAAAGGTTTCTTATTTTGAAAAGCAAAGAAAAAAGGGGGTATACTGTAGAATAATGCTCCTATACACTGTAAATATCTGTCACTTGTATTGGTTTAATAAAATGCTGATTGGCTAGTAGCTAGGCAGGAATTATAGGTGGGGCAACCAGACTAGGGGAATGCTGGGAAGAGGAAAGGCAGAGATGCAATGGCAAGTCAGATGCAGAGGAAGCAGAGTGAGAATGCCTTACAGAGAAAAGATACCAAGCCATGTGGCTAAACATAGGTAAGAATTATGGGTTAGTTTAAGTTTTAAGATCTAGTTAATAATACGTCTGAGCTAATAAGGCCAAACAGTTTATAATTAATATAAGTCTCTGTGTGTTTATATGGGACCAGGTGGTACAGAAACTTCCATCTACATGTGTGCATCCATGGAAGCTAGAAGTCAACTTTGGTTGTTTTCTTTTCTTCTCTCTGTCTGTTTTCTTTCCTCCCTTTCTGCTTTCCCTCCTTTTTTTCCTTTCTTTTGTAAGACAGCATCCCTTATTTGATTTTAGCTCATCAATTAGATTAGACTAACTGATCAATAAACTCTGGTCACTTCCTGTCTTTCTCCACCTCCCCAATACTTGGATTACAGAAACACACCACCAATGATAAATCTTTTTAAAATAGTGTTCTTGGAATTATTTTCAAGGTTTCAATTGTTTTCAAACATTTTATTGAATATGCCTTCTCTCCAGAACTCATCAAAAACTGTGGTGAAGCCAATAAAATTACAGTATATACTTAGAGCAGTGTACTCACTGTATCAAGTTAAATGTATCTTTGGTGATTGCTTGCATATGGGTTCCTCATAAGACTAACACAGGTCACAGTGATAATTGCACAACTCAGCAAATAGAAACATCAAGTTAGAGCCTGGTGCTGTACAAGTTCTAACTGGTCCTAATAATAAAAATCCAGAGGCAGATATCAAGGAAATTGCTAAAAGATCTGAGAGAGAAAGATGCAAGACATAGTCAACTCATATCTTGCTAACTCCTCAGCTGAAAAGTAGCTGAACTACTCTCTCCTCCCACCTTATATTCCTCGCTCCACCCAGTCATATCACTTCCTGATTTTCTGTGTAGACCTCCAGACCTCTATGGTTAACTAGTGGCTAGCTCTGATCTTCAAGCAAACTTTATTTGTTAGAGTGTAAACAAGATATTGCCACACACATATGCACATGTGCACATGCATACACACAAGCATGTATACATATTACACACATACAGAGCAAATACATATGAGCAACTAGACTCAAAAAGACAAATTACCACATTTTTTCTATAAGTAGATACTAACATCTGAATTTTATATGTGTATTTATGCGGGAACAAATGTGGGTCTAGGTTACAAAAATAGAAAGGGGACCATGAGATAGAAAGAGATTTTTTTAAGGAACTGCTATGTGGAGAGTAATAGAACACACATAATATAAAAATGGAAAAGTTATACTAGCAGTAGATGAGTAGAAGTAGGATGGGGGATAGGATACAGACGTTGCAGGAGAATGTCTCCCCCCAAAAAAGTATGTTTGAAAATGCCGCAAGGAAATCAGTTATACTGTATGCTAATTAAAAGTAAGTTAGGGGCTGGGAGATAGTTTTATCCATAAAGTTCTTGTCAAATGACCATGAATACACAAAATCTGCTTCCAAGACCCATGTAAAATAGCTAGGTATTGCAGAAAGAATCCCAACACTTAAGAAAAGAAGACAGCTGCATCTCCATAGCTGAATAGACAACTAGTATAGCCTGTCAAATTCTAGGGCCAATGAGAGACCCTGACTCAAATATTTAGGTGGAGGATGATACACAAAGACAACGGACATCACTTCCCGACTTACACACATACACATACATACACACTCACACAAGCACACACACACACACACACACACAAGAAAGACAGAGACAGAAAGAGAGAGACAGAGTCAGAAACAGACAGAGACATACACACACACGCATATATATGTATATATACATACATACATACAAAATTAAAATAACTAAATGAACAAATCCACAAAAATATGTGGGATTGGATTAGTTGTGGTTAGTTTGACTCAGTGATTAACATGGAATGAGAATTCCATACATATAGATATATTCAACTATTACTCAATGATTTTCAGGAGACTATAGCTTGTGTTTCAGGGAACAGAGATTCCCTCTATTGCCTGTTTTGTTGTCTCTGTTTCCCTCTCTGATCTCCACATGCAGATCCATTTCAGCAGTTCATTTGGGAGGCTGTGCTTGTAGTATCCTAAAATAGGACTAGGCCCATCCTAGTGCCTTGAAAGTTTCCAAAAAACCACACTGGTTTTCTCTGCACTGTATATTCTAATCTCTTGTCCCTGAGATTTCAGTGACAAAGATATATCACATTTTCCTATGCAATGGGCTTGAATTATCCCAAATATAATGAAAAGGTATTTTTCATCTTTAAGTGTTAATGAATATAAATGGGATTCACAGTCCATTTCTTTGTTCTGTTCCCTTTCAGAAATGAAATAATAGAAAACTTCCAGTGGCAAGGGAAATAAGAGGGGTCCCTCATTCAGTTTTTCCACTCAAGACACTCCAGGAATAGGAAGGACATCAGAAAGCCCAATGTCCTTCCTTTTGCCCAACTGCTCAAAACCTCTAGAAGTAACAATTAGTTGATTCATCTCATGTTAAAAGATACTTAGATTCAAGAATCTGAAAACCAACAAACTTCCTTCAGAGAATTAAGATTCTGAGAAATCAACATTTAAACTACTTTTCCAAGAGAAACACGCCTCTCTCTTCTTGTGCTGATTTTCCTCACGTTAATCAGAAGCAATCCTTCTCTTTCTCTCTACTCATACTTTGTTCCACACTACATTAATCATAGGATCAAGAAAGTTATTTCTCTCTGTCATGGACATATTAGTAAGTGTGCCTACAGTTGATGATGGCTACAAATAGTCACTGGAAATGAAAAAATGCAGTGTATGTACATATGATGAAACACCATGCAGTCTCAAAAAGGAAAGATGCTCTGAAGTCTCAAAACCCTGGTTTATGAAAAGTATGATTGACCCTGAGGACATCATACAAAGTGAAAAGATAAATACTGCATGACCTCATTGCTTTTTAGTGTCCAAAATGTCAAATGCATAAAAACAGGGAGCAGAATAGTGGTGACCAAACCTGAGGGTGGGGAAGTTGTGGTGGGTGGAGACTATAGGATAAAGGGTGGTTCTTCAGAAGTAATATGAAGAATTATCTTTAATAATGAGGTAACTACTATTAACTATTCTTGTTTGTCTGTCTTTGGCTATGTGAAACAACACTGACCAAAGCCAACTTGGGGAGGAAAGGGGAAGGGGTTTATTTAGTTTTTAAGTTTCATATGGATTTGAGCTACCCCTTTTCTTCTTTTTCTTTCTTTCTTTCTTTTCCTTTTTTTTCTCTGTAGCAACGATAATTTGTCTGGAACTCAGAGATCCACCTACCTCTGCCTCAAGAGTTCTGTGATTACTACCACCCAGCAGCTACTTTTCTCGTGCAGATCAGGAGCCCCGTTCCTAGGGGTGGCACCACGTTTAATTAACTGGACCCTCCTATATCAATTATAAAATCAAGAAAATGCACCACAGGCCAATCTAATAGAGGCAGTTCCTCAGTTGAGATTCCTTTTTTTCAGGTATGCCTAAGTTCGTGCAAAGCTGACAAAAGCTAGCCAGCACTATAACCATCAATTAAATATGTGAAATGCTGAGTGTATGTCTTAAATGTTTTCACTGCCCAAAGTGACAAATCTGTGAGTAACTATTACTTTCATTAATTTGATTTTGCATTGCTGCCACAATCTACACAGCAATAGAGAAATGGCTATGTGAAATCTTCAAGCTAATAGAATATAACCAAAAGTGATGCATGTACTTCTTGGAGGAGTCAGAAAGCTGCTAACCAGTCCTCTTTTCTTCCTTCATACATGGTGGATATCTTGTATCTTCCAAGTGTCTTCATCCCTATATGATGATGGTGAGAAAGATCCCACTGCCTGCTCATATCAGACAAATGTCAGGGCATGGAATAGACTTTCTTTGTTGTAAACCATTTATGGAATGTTTGTTACAACACAGCCTAGGTTGTCCTGAAAGATACATTTAGCTCAGAGTTCTGAAGGCTTATCAGACTTAGTAAGAGGAGAAAACATATATGGGCACAAGTAACAGAATACAGCTGGCCCTGGAACAGAAAAGAGCTTGAGTTTGATTCATTAGAAAACTATCGGGATTGGGTGGGGGGAGTCTAATCTGTAATAAATATAAAAGGGGGGAGTAGATGAGGGAATTAACATAAAAGGGAGGGAGCAGGTGAGGGAAGTAACATAAAGAGGGAGCTGGTGTGGGAAATATAGTAATTATCTGTGACAGGTTGGTCTAAATCACACATCTATTTTCCCAGTTTTAGAAACTAGAGATTCAAGAGTAAGGTGTCAATATGGTCATTTCTGGTGAGGGCTCCCTCCCTGGATTACACAGCAATTTTACTGTGTCTTCACATGATAGAGGAAGAAAATTTCTACCTCATCCTTCTTCTCTCATATTTATCATCATCTTTGTCATCCTCCTTTTTCTTCCTCTGACATAGTCCTATAAGTAGGGTTCCACACTTAATGGCCTACTGTCTGCCTGAAATGTCTTTTCCAAGTTTTAGTTGCAGTGGGGGTTATAGCCGCACATGCCTCTGGGGAGACACACCTGAGTCCATGTTAGCAGAGAAAGATAGTCTGAGGAGACACAAAGACATGCCATGGCTGGTCTCTTGCTGTGGAGACTCCTTCAGCTAATAGTCTTAAATATACCAGCCCACTTGTGTGTGGTCTCTTATACTATAAATGCAGCCATAAAGCTTGTGTGCTCTCTTTCAGACACTTGATTCTGTTCCTGTTCCCTGTTCCTGCAGAGGACTGTGATCTGTGAGTCTACCCCTGAATAAAGAATCCTTTATTATACTCCATTCTCAGCTAGTTTGGGATTACTTTATAGCATCCACCTTCATCTGGCACCCAACGAGGGGCCTGTACTTTGTCAAACATTGGGTGTCACTTTATATGCAGAAACTGTTTGTTTCCTGGCTGCCGAGACCTGAAATAATCACATAAAACTATATTAATTGCAATACTGTTTGGCCAATAGCTTAACCCTATTTCTAACTAGCTCTTACATCTTAAATTAACCCATTTCTATTATTTTATATTTTATTATGAGGCTTGTGGTTTACTGGTAAGGTTCTGGCTGGTGGCTCACATCTTTCTCCTTTGCTGGCTGCTTGGTGTCTCCCTGATTCTACCTACTATCTCTATATTTTTTATATATCTTTTTACAGCCCGGCTATATTCTGTTAAGTCATTGGCCAAAAGAAGCTTCTTTATTAATCAATGGCAATAAATACATTCATAGCTTACAGAGGGGAATTCCACATCAGTCTATGAAGTCATTGTCAGACCTTAGGATTTCATCCTGAGGACAATGGTGTTCAGTGATAGTTTTTAAGACAAAGAGCATATAGGGAAGTCTGTTTTTAGTTTGATATTCAAATGCAACCTACTGCCTATTGTTTATTTGTCTCTCAGGTGGCACCTACTTTGTGGACCACCACAGATTGCTTGTAGCCTGACCATTGATATGGGAGGTCCTTCTGTCTATGTGCTGCTTTTATTGGTTAATGAATAAAGATCTGCATTGAGTCTATGGCAGGAAAGAACAGAAATAGATGGGAAAAACTACGCTGTATGCTGGGAGAAAGAAGGGTGGAGTGAGAGAGAAGCTATGGAGCCATTTGAGATAGACACTGGGAGCTTTACCCACTAAGCCACAGTCATGTAGTGATACATATATGAACAGAAATGGGTCAAATTAATATGTAAGAGTTAGCCCAATTAGGAGCTAGAGCTAATGGGCCGAGCAGTGATTTAATCAATACAGTTTCTGCGTGATTATTTTGGTGCTGAGCAGCCAGGAACCAGCAAGTGGCCTCCTTAGTACAAACCATGAGCCCTAGGGTGCACCTCTCTGTGTCAGGGGCAAGCAGCCCTTGAGGAGTGGGAAGTTTTAGAAGCTCCCCCAAGGGCCCCTCTTCTTTCCTCAGAACATGGCCTGTCTGAAGTAGGATTGTGCTTCCTTGTCAGAACAGTGAACAGTGAGGAAGCCCTCCTATAAACAAGTTAAAATTTGACTGTCTCCATGCTGTAATACACAGAGAAGTCTGGGGGAAGAAAGATGGAACCTCTGAGTATAACCCTGTTTTCATCAGCTTCATATCCTTCGGAATATATATATATATATATTCCGAAGTTATAGTTAATCATTGTTTTAAATCGTGCCTGCTTGTGTGAGCTTCAAGATAGTAACAAGCAAGTTACTTCATTTATTCCATGGAATCTCATTTTCTTCACTTATAAAGTGTCCATGCTAATAACTACATTATATAACTGTTTAGAGAATTAACTCTCAGATGTTTATAAAGTTCAGAGAGCCTGTCCCATGATCTGTTCTCAGCATGGAATCCACTATCATTATTCTAATCATTGCCATTATTAACACTGAGTCAATTTACTAACTTATTTGAATTAAAATTGAATTTCCTATGGATGTAGCTTTGTACTAGTTTGGTGGAAACAAACACATGAACCCACCCCCAAGAAACAAGAAGCCATTATGTAACACTGTCTCATCTGTGATATATGAGTCAGTTCTGAGGTTTCAAGGCACGCCATTGTCCAGATGAATCCAGGCCCTGAGTAAGAAAAAGCACAGAGCCTAAGAAATGAACACAAGATTAGACTAAAATAGGCTCCTGTCTATACTTTAGTGCCATGTGCTGCCATCCCTACCTCATTCCCCTGGCAATTTCTCTGCTGAAGCAGACCTTCAACTGCAGAAGACCTGCAGAAGTCAAATCCATAGCTTTTCCTCATTGATATTGCCTGTGTCGATCTTCTAGCCTGAACTGAGGCTAGAATAACAATAACAATAGTTATTTCTCATTATTTTCCTAAACATTCTTCACATGAATAAAGCTACAGCCCTGGTTTGGCCCTACTAGGCAGGGAAGATCAACAATCAATATCTTGGAAATTATTCTAGGCCCATTGTTAGAACTCTCCACAGAAGAGAGTCCTGTATAGGACAGGATCTGTGAGGACTTGCTGAAGAAGAAGAGTTTAGGAGTCATCTTAAAGCATTAGATAACGAGACAAAAGAAAAAGTCTAGGGCACTATTTCTCCAAGAGATTTATGGAGACCACACATTCTGTATGCTATTATGTAGTAGAAAACTGCTTGTTCATTTCCTGGCTGCCCAGACTCCCAAAATAATCACATAGAAAACATATTACTTGCAATACTGTGCAATACTGCTTGGATAATAGTTTAAGCCTATTTCTGCCTAACTCCTATCTTAAATTAATGCATCTTCTTTAACCTGTATTGGCATGAGGTAAAGTTCTGGTGTCTGTCTCCAGTGGGGCTACATGGTTTCTCTCTGATTCTACCTTCTTTCTCCCAGCATTTAGTTTAGTTTTTGCCACATAGCTCTGCTCTACCCTATCATAGGCCCAAAACAGCTTCTTTATTAGCCAATGGTACTCACAGGGTACAGAGGGGAATCCCACATCACCTCCCCTTTTTTGTTTAAATAAACAGGAAGGTTTTAACTTTAACATAGTAAAATTACTTATAACAAAAGATAAGTATCAAGCAAGAATTATCATTAAAATATTTATATCTACTTTATATTTTATCATAACTAAGGAAAATTATAACTATAACTATATATTTTTCAACTCCATCAAAGACTCCAGACAGATATAATATTACCTAAATAAACAATTAGTTAATTGTAAGAAAATTCCAAAAGTCTAGAATTGACAAAGACATCTCACTGTCTGGACAGTCAACCAAAGTTCTTCTGTACCATTGGGGCACCCATCTTCAGCCTCCTGGCTCATAGTATCCAGCAGACTTTTCCATGAAGCAGGAAATTTCAAAGACAGTTTCACCTATATTGGCAGTTTGTCAGTCACTTTCTTCTCTGTCCTGCAGAATGTCTAGCAGACTCATTCACAAAGCAGGAACCCTGTAGGACAGTCTCACCTTTAGCCAAGTTCAACAATCATTTCTCTGAGGGTCCTGCATGTCCAGTTCATCAAGCAGTCCAGGCAACAGTAATTTCTTGCCCAAATGGCTAGCAAACTCTATAAGAAGACTCTTATATGTCTATCTTTCTCTTGATGTAATTGGTGCTGCCAGGAGCACATGTGTCTCAATGTCATGAAAAGTCCTAAATTCTTAAACATTTTAAATGCCATATTCTGTAGAATTTGAAAGGTTTGACAAATAATTATCCATCTGAAATATATCTCTATGTGTGGAGAAAACCTAGCTAACATGACTACAAGCTAGACTATTATAGATGGTTATCTATTAACTTATATTTCTTAGTTATCCTTTACATTTTTAAATGAATTGCACAAATACAATATCTTAATCAAGAGCAGACATACATATACAAGTATAACAAAATTGATCTTAAATTTGTATCAGTAGACCAAGATCCATACCAATGCAAAGTATTCATCTCTATATCATATCCCCCATTAAATGTAAACAAACATTTATAAACAATATTTGGAAATTTGGGTGTAGTTCTTTCTAAACTGCTTCCTGATTTTTGTTGGGTGAAGTATTTGGGGGTTGTTCACAGTGAACTTCAGGGGGTCTTGGTCCATCAAACAATATTTTGTTTGAAATATTTTAATGATAATTCTTGCTTGATACTTATCTTTTGTTATAAGTAATTTATAACATCAGAAATGAATCCACAGGTTTTCATCCTCTATGGAAACAAAAGAAGACCCTCTTTTCCAAAGCAACAGATCCTTAGACTCAAATTTTAAAGTCAAGAAATCTTTAAAGCATATATTTTGGTTTAGCTTAGTAGTCCCCAGAATCAAATATCTCTCTGCAGTCAAAAAATTCAAAGAAAACACAATAGTATACATAATCCAGACTCTCTGTGTATATTCCATCTTTACATGGCTTTTTTTTTTACTCTTTTTAATCTATGACTGACTTTACTCTATCTCTTTAAAGATTTTACCTTTAAAAAAATCCATTTACTTCTTTTTATAACTATCTAACCCCTTTTTCTTCTCTATCCCAAACCTACATACATTTATTCAACACTGTGACCCATTTAGAGGTCTTTTCCACCTGAATTTGTCTTTATTGTGTATCTGTGATCCTTTTCTGACCAGGACTGCTTCTTAAAATGCTAAGTGCTTCTTCAAAACCTAAGGAGTGGCATTGCTAGGAAAAACTGGCCCTGACTGCTTGCTCTACCCAAACAACATGACAGAGGTCCATTCACTGCCTCTGAAACTCCCAGGTGGGAGCCATCCTCACCACCCCAACTCTGTTAACCAGTTGGCCCATGCTGTCACCAAATAATTTGCAGCATGCTGCCCATAAACCCCATTTAAATGCTTGGCCTCCTGAAAGAGCCAGAGTTTGTGCTGGAAGCAAATCCCAGAAAGCCATAGCCTCAAACTGCATGCCTTTTTTTCTGTTACCACTGAATCAGGAAGACCTCTCTTAAGGGAGCTGCAGCATGCCACTGGCTGGAAAAAAATGTGGCTAAACTTTGTTTTTCTGTGTCTCGAATTCCTTTCCAAACTTAGGTTTAACTAGCACACGTCGAAGCACCAATTTGTAGTAGTATGCCACTTGTTCATTTTCTGGCTGCCCAGGCTCCCAGAATAATCACACAGAAAGTATATTACTTACAATACTATTTGGCCAATCACTTAAGTGCTTAAGCATATTTCTGGCTAACTCATCTTAAATTAATGCATCTTCGTTAATCTGTGTATTGCTATGAGGCTGTGGCTTACTGGGTGAAGTCCTGGTATCTGTCTCTGGTGGAGCTACATGGCTTCTCTCTGACTCCACCGTCTTTCCCTCAGAATTCAGTTTAGTTTTCCCTGCCTAGCTCTACTCTACCCTATCACAGGCCCAAACAACTTCTTTATTAGCCATTGGTATTCACAGTATACAGAAGGAAATCCCACATCACTATTAATTGGTAAGAATTACATGAGAAGCTACATGTAATGGCAAATGAGTCAACACTGGAAAGGATCATAAGTTTAAGTAAGATATTGTCAAAAAATAAAAAAATAATTAGATGATAAAGAGGTTCTGAAGACAGAAGAGATGTTGACAATACTAGCTAGGCAACATTCAATATGTGTGTTCAGATAAGATATCTCAGGACCCTTCATATGCTAATATGCACTATGTCTCTTCCAGGGGACAAAAACACACAGTGTTTGCCAAATGTGTGAGACTTGAGAATTCATTTTCTCATTATAGAGCATCTCTGTTGACTGTGGCAATATGCCTTTCAAGAGAATAAATAAACTTCTCTAGAATAAAAGACAGACACAAAATTACAAAGCAAGTTGAGGCAGAGCCGTTGATCATTTGGATAAACATCCAAGGAATGTACTTTTGCCCTGCTCTGTGGACTAGCCTTGCATGTAGACCCAGGTGATAGTCACCACAATGTTATCAACATAAATGCCATCACCTTAATTATCACATCATAGTCTCCATCTTTCCTGTCATTACCATCAACAATACTGTTGGTACCATCAACACCCCCAGCAATGTCATTTCACTACCACCACCATGCCATCAACAAGAGAAACAGCCCAGTCACTACTCATACCAACAACAGCAGCAGCAGCACAATTACCATCAGCAGCACCACCATCACCTGTAGCAACACAATGGTTATCTCATAACAATCACCCCAATCGCCAACGTCATCATCATCATCACCATTACAGTCTCTTCCGAAGAGCTACGTGACTTGGAACTTCCACTTCAGGACAAAAACGCTAGTTTCTGAATTGGAAATGTGAATTTGAGTCCCAACCTTATCACTACCTAT
Source organism: Dicrostonyx torquatus (assembly GCA_028555095.1). Lineage (NCBI taxonomy): Eukaryota > Metazoa > Chordata > Mammalia > Rodentia > Cricetidae > Dicrostonyx > Dicrostonyx torquatus. The sequence goes on from JAQHUG010000059.1 coordinate 8,738,044, forward strand.
GTGGATTTGTGACATTTCCAGAACTCACTCAGCCTCTCATTCTCAATTTCCTCACTTGAATAACAATGTATGAAATATAAATTATAAGAATGGAAAGGAAAATGTCCTGTCAATACCAAGCAGTTATGAAATTCTGTTTTCATTTTTTTATAATGCTTGTTACACTGTATGCCTGATTTCCCGGGAATATTACCTTAAAGTCGGAACTCAACTCCTATGGCATATTTACTTTATGCTCAGTTCTTCATCCTTGTAATGGTCCTACCTCCAAATATCATGGTATTCAGATATAGTAGGGGTTATTACCTTGTCCTATAAATGGTGGAATATAATTCAATCTGTAGCATGGGTATCATCTCAGTATTTCAACACTCTGCAATAGTGAGTAAAATATAATCTCAAAGCCACCAAAGCTCTGTGATTGTAAGAGTGTCGTCTTCCTTTTCTTGGCATACTTTCTTGTACATGAAATAAAATCACAAAGTTTCTTAAAGAATTTTCAGTGAAATAATGAAAGTTAAACATTCATCGTAAAGGAGCACTTAATGGATGTCCATTCTTCCTTTTCTATTATTCCTTTGAGGTTGACCTTAAAACTGTAACACCCAATATAAGGGAGGTAGGGGGAAGAAAAGAAAAAAAGAGGAGGAAGAAGAAGAAAGGAGAAAAGAACTATAACACTGCATAACATTACCATTTTTCCAAATGGAAAAATCTACAGTCTGAAAAAAACTTTACTTGTTCTAGGTGAGAGCTCTGACTGCAGAATAAGTGTCAGAAATCTTGTTATTAAACCCAAGAGCCCAAGAGGAGAATAATCACCTTTCTTCGTTTCTATTGTATAAGTGAATAAGAATTTCCAAATGAAAGCCACTGATACCAATATCTTAAGAAGAAGGGTGGCCAACAGCTTAATGTGTGGAGAGGGAGATGGCTAGGGTTATCTAACCAAGCAGATGTGTGAAGCATCATTCATCTACAGTTGTCTCAGTTGCAAACAGAACTTTCCAACCAGAGTTACTTCAATAGCTGGGCCGATGTCCTATGGAAGGCACATGTGCCTCGCATGCACGAGTTGTTATTGATTTCCCCACAAAGGCTCATTTAGGGAAACCATGCAGCATGCACAGAAAAGTTAAGGCAAAATGACAGCTGCACTGCTACACACAAAGGGAGCCTGTTTCCATCCGTTGGTGGGTTAATGGGACCCTACATAATCCTCTCAGAAGCAGGGTTCTAAACTTGTCGTGCAAATTATGACTATGGAAGTTTGGATGCAAGTGGCACTGTGAGAAAAAATGGTCAGCAGACTGGAAAAGAAGAGGCTGAATTGCAGCCCAGACCTGCCGGTTGTTCACCCAAGTTCTTTAAATCAACTCACTTCACCAACACACCATGCACAGAGCAACGAAGCTGTGTAGAATAATGCTGCCATTTATTCCTCTCCAATGTCCCCGGGACCATGCTGGATACAGACATGGCTGCAGCCCTCTCAGTACGTAGAACTGTGTACAGCAGGATGAGAGTTGTTGCACGAATTCTAATTGTTCTTAATAATAAAGACTCGAAGTCAGCTATCAGGTGGTACAACTGAAGGTTCAGAGAAGCGGAGTGACCAGTCACTAGAGTTCTTGCCTCTATCAACGCTCAGACCAAAGGGGTGATCTGGTCCTCAGACTGCATCCTCAGTCTAGCCGCTTCAGACTGCTGCCTCAGACTGACTACTGCGCCAACTGCAATGAGTTCCTGTCTCTTCCCACTCCTGTCTCCACCCCTGTAGTGCTGGGATTAAAGTGTGTGATCCCAAGTGCTAGAATCACCTTTGAGTGAACTCTGTTTTTCTCTTAGACTGAACCAATTTTATGTAGCTCAGGGTGTCCTTGAACTAACATTTCTTTCTATGTCTGCCCCCTGAGTCCTGGGATTAAAGGTGAGTGCCACCACTGCCAGGCCTCTAGTGGCTTAGTTCTGCACTCTGATTTTCAGGCAAGCTTTATTTGTTAAAATATTACTACAGAGAGTAAAAAAGTAATTACTAAAATATATTTATTTCAAACTATTATGAAGAGAAATGGTTCTGTACTGGGGTAAAAAAGTGAGAATCAGGAAAGACTTCTATGAAGAAATAATACATCAAGTAAATACAAGCAAATTCATGGAGAAAATAAGATATGTATTTTCAAGAGAACTCATCAAATGACACAGTCACTGCTCATTCTCAGGACAGCCTTTTGGAGTTGTCATTGAAATTATCCACTGTGTTTGCTACTTTTCTCATCCCTGCAACAGAGCATATAATAGAAACAACTCGAAGATGGAAGAATTTATTTGATTCCTGGTTTCAAACAATACAGTCCTTCATAGCAGGGATGGGGCTTCTTCACATGTCAATGATCCAGGAAGCAGAGAGACCTCAGGCCAGAACCAGGGCTCAGCTGTCACCCAGAAATCTCATCTCTAACAGCCAACCTTTTCCATCAAGAATTCACCTCCTTTTTGCTCTACTCTCAAAACCCATCCACCAGAAAAAAAAGTGCTCAAAAATGAGCTTATAAGGGACATTTTACATCACATCATAATATCCTCATCAAAAAAAAAAGATATTAAGGAAGGCTCGACTAATCTACCCCTGTTCACACACTGCACAAGTGATGAGCACAGAGAGAGAACCTCTGATTTGAACATAGACTTGTTAGACTTTATTGTCTCTACTGGTGAAAGCAACAATCTCCCAGACCACTCTAGGAATACATGTGCGTGGACTCCTGCTCTTTTTTCCTTCATTCTCAAACTCTATGACTCCTTCCTGCATCAGCTATTTTAGCAATAATGTTTCATGTCAATCAACTTCCAAGTGTTCTGTCTTACAACCTAGGTGGGTTTTCAGGAATTCACAGATTACTGGTCTTAGTCACACATTGTAAAAAGGCTGGAATCATATTTGTATCTCTCAACTACAGACAGTAGGTTAAATTCAAGGACACTACGTATCTTTATTACAGATATAGAGACTACCAGGCCAAGCTTTCTTCCATGGTAGACCACAGATGTGCAAGAGTTCAATCTAAATCATGAAAGCATTATGAAGTCTCAATTCACATGATGCCCTGCAGAATCGATAGTCAATACAAATCAATGGCTAAACCCCAAGTTACGGAAATAATAAAAAGTTCTTTGAATTCTTTCAAGATTACTGTGGGGTCATACGGATAGATGAATAAATGGTATAACTCTTTGCATTACAAATCTACCGTGTCTCTTGACACAATGGTTGTTGGGTTTTATTTCAAAGATACTAGCAAGATGCTTGCTCAATTATTTATTTCCTCTCAGGAATACTACTAAACTACAATTTCCAAGATTCCTTTCTTTTAGATAGGTCCATATTGTTTTATCTGGTTAAATGCAACATGGACAGAAAATGAAAATTAGCCCTTCGAAGTCTGGCATAAAGCCTTCCAGGAAATTCTTCTCCTTTCTCCTCTTCAATGCCAGCTATCTGGAGGCAGACATAGAGTACAGCATGTCCTAGTAACCCATTGGTTGGTAGAAACATGAATTCTCATATTTCTGCTTAAATGAAGAAGTCTGAGAGCATCCATTTGATTAATATAAGCCATACTGACCTTCAATGAAGGAAGAATAAACATTTTCAAGTAAGGCTCTGAAACCTCAAGATTGCACATGAGAATATCCAGTTCTGGCTAATACATTGTTTTCCTACTGGGTGTACTGAATCAGACTCTAGCTCTACCTTTCTGTTTTGACTTTCATACTGTGAACCATCATTCCCCAGCTATGGTTAGTGGTGCACCCCAACTAGGATCCTTATTAAGGAAGAGATGAAAACACTCCCCTCTTGATGTCTACACCTCAGTTTCTCCATCTGAAAATGTACTAGCTGACTCCTCATGGCATCTCTGCTTCTGACCACAGTAGGAGTTTATATTTCATTGAGTGAGCTTAGGAACTAAAGAGAGGCAAACCCACCTGTAAAGCTGCAGATTGGAAAAGGATTTATCTAGAAGAAATTGAAATCAAGATCATCAACTAATCAAAGCCTTCCATTTCTGTGATGGGAAATGATTCTGCATAAACAGGATAGCTATAATCTATCCAGACAAGCCCCATGGGTATATGAGTAAATCCTAAAGAGGGTGAAGATGTTGGTTAAAATCAAAATTAAACCAAAAAAGATGGGTCTAAATTCTGTGACACATTGCAGATCGCTTAGTTTTGTGCTTCCCTCCCCACCTCAGAGTATAACCCAAAGCCCTCTGCTCTGCAATCTCTGCAGGCATAATCCTCTTCTAAGGTTTTGTAGTTCAAGATCCTCTATGTAAACTTTTCAACTGAAGTGAAGAGCAGTTTCTATCCAGTGACTGGATGGGACACACATGTTTCTTGATGCATAGTGTTCTGACTCCTCTCCATTGATCATTAGGGAGAGAAAACTGAAGAGTAGAGATTTGGAAGGACAGGCACCTTTTGAAGAGAGAAAAAAGAGACTAAGCCAGATGTCTTCCAAGTGGTTACGGAGGGATAGAGAAATTAGTGCACAGAGTCCTTCCAAACCTAAACAGGGAGTACACTGATATGGCAGTAGAAGGATCTGCTGGACTCATCAGACATTTCTTCAAGGTCAACAGTCAAACCCGGCTGCAATGAGGCTCCTGCATCACTGAGTATCCTGGGTGTGCCACATGGTGTGACCTTAAAGTAGGATGACCCCTTAAGCTAATAGCTCACATTTTTGAGTATGCTGCAGAGCAAGATATACCAGACATGTTGTACCTGGCAGAAAGTAAGTGTCCAATAAGTTGTATACAGGTAGTGGTGGTGCTGATAGCGAGTCATGATTGCACCTGATTTCTTGGATTCGTACTATCTGCTCTACCGTCCCAAACACACTTGTGTGTTATGCCTCATCTAGCTTTACAGAACTGAAGTTGTTGACCTCTTTCCATTGAAGCAAGTTGAGATATTGGGAGAGAAGTGGGGCAATTTTTAACTTTGGCATTGACTCTTGTTCATCTTGAAGACATGGTATATTGATCGTCTTCTAGAGTGGCTATGCTTTCCCAGATAAGAAACCGGGAAGTCAGCATACAGCCTGTGCTAATTAACACTCACCTCACATTAAAATAAGCTGTATAAGAGTACCAACTTATCACCTCTCTCTTGTACACACAACTTTAAAATGTGTCTTTGTAGCTCTTCTCATGGAAGAGATGAGTCAATTCTTCACTTCTTGAATCTGGTCTCATTCAAATGAATATCTTAGAATTAAGTAGATGCAATAGTGACTTTGCATGCTCATTTTTGGGACACTACCATTCTGGCAAGAATATACTTAGACAAGTCTACAGCTCCCACAGGATGAATGAGAGATACTGAGACCCAAAAATACCCAAATATACTGAGTTCATCTCGTTCAGCTAGGGCAGAGCCCCAGCCACCCACAGGCCCATAGTGTCTTAGGGTTACTAACTGCTGTGATAAAGCACCCTGGTCAAAAGCAAACTGCAGAGAAAAGGATTTATCTAGCTTATGGTCCCAGATCACTGTTCCATCATTGAACAAAAGCAGGATGGGAATTCAAATATGACAGGAACCTGGAGGCAGAACCTCATGCAGAGACCATAGAGTGATAATTACTGGCTTTTTCTCCCCTATGGCTTGTTCAGCTCTCATTCTTGCAGAAATGAGGACCACCAGCCCAAGTAGAGTCACAAAGTGGTGGTTCCTCCCCCATCAAACACTAATTAAGAAAGTGTCTTATATCTATATCTTTTGGAGTCATTTTTTCAAGTGAGGTTCCCTTCATTAGGATGACTCTAACTTATGATGTAAATCTAGCCAGCACACAGGGGAAGTCTCACATCATCTCAGTCCAGTCAAGACGAAGTGAACTCCCAGTGTCCCAGCACATGAACAATAAAATCTTAGATAACATGGGGTTTTAGAGTTACCTATTATGCAGCGTTATTATTGTAGTGGTAAATAATAAGACACACATGAATAGAGAACCATTGGTCATGGCTGTCTGGAATGTAACATTAAAGATTCAGAGTTCACATCAGAGCTAAGCAGTACCACAATGAACTTGTGGTACCTGCCAAGAGATGATAAAATAGAGAAACCACACATAAGAAATACATTTTGTCCCTCTGAATAGCATCTAGTAAAATAAATATTTTGGTTGGAGATATTTTTTTCCATTCTCTGAACTCAAACTTCCAATAAGAATTACAGTAAAATGGAAGGTTAAAGGGTTTGTTTGTTTACTGCAAGTAGCCTTGAAATGATCAGTCTCAAGTTAGCTATCTATTGATTACTTTGCATGTGTGCTCATTAATTGTTTTCTCTCCTCTCTCCCTTCCCCCTTCTCTCCAGTTTCTCTTCTTCTTTTATCCTTCGAATCTTCTTTCTTTATCTTCTCTCCTTTCTTCTCTCTCCCCTATCTCCTGAACTCTCTTTTGGAGCCCAAGGTTTGGACCTTGCTCACTGTTCTATGTTACTCTGCTTCCCTCACTCCCTCTCTCCCTCCTTCTTTTCTTCCCTTTCCTACAATGGAACAATTGGGTTTCATGCTAAGATCCACATGTTTTTATAGACAGACACTGACTAGAACTTTGCAGATGAAAGACACCAAAATGTGTCAAGACTCCCTCATGCAGCAGTTCTCAATAAATGGGTTATGATCCCTCTGGGGGTTAAACAATCCTTTCACAGGCATCTCATATCAGACATCCTGCATATCAGATATTTACATTATGATTCAGAGCAGCAGCAAAATTACAGATATGAAGTAGCAACAAAATAATTTTATGGGTGAGGTTCCCCAAAATATGAGGAACTTTATTCAAGTGTTGCAGCATTAGGAAGGTTGAGAATCACTACCCTAATATTATCTTATCAAGGGTGAGCCAAAAATTGTGCAAAGAATCTGCTCTCCAAATTTCAAGAGCTTTCATAGTACAAGACCAACCTTATGACACTGCAGACAGTTTAATTCATAGGTTGAGTCTGAAGATGACAGAATCTGTTTAACATAGAGATGACCTTCCTAACAACTAAAATGTCTTGAAATAAAATCATAAAGGCTTGGGAGGTAAGAAGCCGTTTGTCATTAGAAACATTTGGAGGAAATCCTGAGAAAATCACTTCTCCTCTGTATAATGTCTCTCTTATCTAAATACTAGATGATATTAGACTCATTTGTTTTTTCGTTAGAAACTTTCTTTCAAAGATTTACGCAACAGCTTTGAGTAAGTGGTGCACTACACACACAGCTTCATACCATGCCCAGGATATTTGCAGATGAGTAGATTTAGGAACTTAAGCACCAGGATATGAATAATTTTTTAAACTATTAGTACATGCTTTCAACCAAATTGAACATGCAATAGCAGGCACATAAAAAGAATAAAGGAGAATATCCTGCTTGAAAGCACAATAAAAGGAGAAAAGTAAAGATGAAAGTTGTGGTTGTTTGAGAGAAAATGGCCCCCAAAAAAAGTGTCACTAGTAAGAGGTGTGGCCTTGTTGCAGGAAGTGTGTCACTGTGGAGGAGGGCTTTGAGATCTCTTTTTCTCAAGCTTTTCTCAGTGTGACAGTCAGGCGACTCTTGCTGCCTTCTGGTCAAGATATAGGCAGCACTATGTCTGCCTGCAAGCTGCCATGCTTCCCATCCTGATGATAACAGACTAAACCTCTGATACTGTCAGCCACCACCTCAATTAAATGTCTTCTTTGTAAGAGTTGCCACGGTCATGGTGTTTTGTCGCAGCAATAGAAAGCCTAACACTGAAATCATACACATTTCTGATCTCTAGATTGTCAAGGCAGAGAATTCTTGTCATACATTATTTTCCAGAGAACCAAATTAGCTCATGTTGGTCATGATGCTAATTTTCTGCCTCAGATCATTAACTGAATGTTTAAAAGACACGTTGGATTGTTGGGCTCCTTCTTTGTAGCATGATAGAAAATTGAGTTGTCTCTTCTAAAGACGTTATGCATCACAGACACTCTAAACTCCGAAGTTCAACCTGTTTATCACCAGCAGAAGCACATTTCCCACTTGTCTAGACACGTTGTGAGACACGTTGCTCCCAGCCAGTCCCAAGTATCTTATATCAGAAGTGAAGAGCCAGCTCTCATTTACCTGCTTCTCTTCTTGAAGAAATACAGTTTGGATATTGGAAATCCAAATATTACTTTGCCCGCAATTTGCTGACCACAAAGTTGCCTCACTCAGTGGGCCTCCAAAGCCAGAAACACACTTAGATTTGAACTCTAAGAACAATTAGTGTCATGGTTCTCAAAGTTGAAGGGAAGAAAATTGTGACTTCCAAATTTGACTCTTCAGTCTAGTCTTCTCCTCTTAAGGAAAAGGCCACAACTTCCTGTTGTGGATTTCTTCTGACCATAACACAGTGTACTCAAATATCTCCTGCAGATAGTTGCTCTTCAGTGGCGGACATCTTAAATGTAATAATGCTTGCGTTTTGGCTGTGTTCCAGACACGGATATCTCCCTTAGTAAATAGAACATGCCTCTGAGTGAATATGATTAGTGTTCTACTTGATCACATGAAAGAAAATTGTACCATAGCAGCAAGTGGTAGTCCTGGTGATAATGCTCAGTTGCTCAGTTGTGTGTGTGTGTGTGTGTGTGTGTGTGTGTGTGTGTGTGTGTGTATACATATATATACACACATTCTATCTGGAATTCAATGTCATGGAATAGTGCTATGCACAATCACCTCAAATAACCCTATCTAGAAATCGCTTCATAAAAGTACTCAGAAGTTTTCTGCTAGATGACTCTAGATACTATTAGGTTGACACTCAATATTAACCATCATAACACTATAAGCCAGAAAGTTACAGGATATCTTGAGAAGTCTCCATCACCCCCTACATGCAACCCATTACAAGAGCAAGTGATTCTTCTTCAGTTGTTAAATTTCTCAACATTTCCACCACTACTATCCAGTTAAAAACAACCATCATCTCTTACCTGCCAAATCTTTCAAATTTACTACCCATGACTGATGCCTGCTCCCCCACACTACCACCAGAATGGCCTTTTCAGGATGTCCAGTGACATGTGTACTGCCTTTCTGTTTAAGCCCCTTTAGTAAACATCCATTGGGCTTAGAAGGCAGACCAAGCCCACGGAACTCTGCAAGATGCCTTGTCATGTGTTCCCCAGCCTGCCTCTAACCACTCTGAACTCCACATGAAGTTAAATCTCAGGTCTTTGAACAACTAAGACGTTCCTTTAAGACCCTTTGTACATTCTGTTCCCACTTGCTGAAATGCTTCCCGTACCCCACAACTGTTAACCGCTTCTTATCAACTCATCCTACAGAGTTCAACTCCAAGGAACCTTCCAGAAGGAATCTTTTATTGGACCTTCCTCTTCATCTGGCCAGATCTTCTCTATAGATTACTGTACCCTTCTATACTTTACTTTCTCACAGTTAAAAGTTGAAATTTGGACATTTATTAATATCTTCACAACTGTGTCCTCTTACCTTCCGGGTGACAGCCACACAGTCACCATTCAGTAGTCCCTCTGACACAGGAGTTATTTTAGCAGTGACAGAAGGCTTTAGTGAATAGGTGCTAGAAAAAAATGGCTTACATATTATCCATGTACATAGCAGAAAAGACAGATGACGTTCCTTGGCACAGACAATAATACAGAGGGAAGATTCTTAAGACACCGTGGTGGGCAGCATGAGTGGAAATTGGTAGGTGTGGACGAGAATGGCTCTAATGCCCCTTCGGTTGCATACTGCACAAATTTGTGATTTCTAACAAGCTTTTTATAACAGCTCACTCACTAATGGAGTTGCTGCACTAAGAAAGCATGTCACCTCAGGTCTGAGAAGACAGTTAGCAAGAAAATCTATCCACCCCTGGTGAAGTCACATGCGGAATATTGCATTTCGTTCAGGGGCACCTCATTACCAGACCAAAGCAGAGACATTGCAGAGAGTTCAAACTCAAAAAAGAAAAAATGATTAGGGAAATGGAGAAATTGATCGAAGCCAAGAGATGAAAGGAAATGCATGTTAGGTGGAGGGTGGGGTGGGGTTAAATGGAATCTAGGGCAGCAGCCTGCAATCCTCATGCAGGGGATAAAGACCAAGTTGAAGGGAGTCTTAGGATGGAGTGTGGAAGATGGACCTGGCCCAGCTGGGAGCGTGGGATAAAGGAAGAAAACTGGAGCTCCTGGGAATTGCGACTGAGTCTTTCCTTTGATCACAGTTGCCAGGATCCACATGGGAATTTGTACTTACTCTAGTGGGTCTGGTAGGCGTCCTTTAAGAGACGCATCAGCCACAGAAAATGTGGTAGGGAAGCAGAAAGTGCAGACGAACAGCTTCACAGGTCAGGCAGCTCTGGATTTGATCCCCCTTTCCTTGTTTCAGATGAGCAGAATACTCACCCTCTCAGGTCTCAGTTTCCTCAGAATGCTCAGCACTCAAGAATGTGCACTGCTGCCTCTCGGCGTCTTGAATAGTCATCACTGGCCTTCTTGTAGCTGGCTTTTAGCTGCCATGTAGCTCTCCTAGCTTCTGACCAGAGGTCTCGTCTCCTCTGCTGACCTCATCTTTCTTTAGTCCATATCTCAACTGAGTCCTACATCTAAAGAGCATCCACTATAGCACCCTTCAGGCCTGGTGGCCCAGAACAGCTTTCCTTCCTAGGCAAGAGTTTGAATTTGGACTGGAATCTTTTCTGGAATTCACCATCCACTAACTCTATTAACACAAACACATGAATTACTTTGTCTTGGCTTTAGTGATCCATATGTACAATGGTCTGAATGAGTTCTACCATTCTAGAAGACTGCAAAGTCTCAATAAGGTATGTGTGCCTTATATATATCCCTATTGGGTACAGAGTCTGACATCCAAATAGCTCGAGGGGCTCCGCTCTTTTTCTCACTCCATCTATCAACCAAGCTCAAGCTAGAAACCCCAGCACACTGGGATCCTCCTCTGTTTGTATTGATAACAATCAATTTCTCCAACAGTTTCTGGGGACAGTGTCTCCTCTCCATCTTCTCTTCCATGGTCTTCTTGCCTGGACCACTACTATAACTGTAGAAAATATTTCTACCTCCCTTGACCTCTACCATCTACTGTGTGTCTACAGACTAGGACTCCTGGCGCATAAAAATGAAAAACTAAATCCTTGAATGACTTGTCAAGAACAGCAGAAGATGTGAACTCATTATCTTGTCATTTAGGGATGTTGACTGGACCTGGACCTTCCATCATTCCTATGATTCTTCCCATGTGCTCCTTCATTCTCTACCAACCCTTCACGTGCACCCAGGGACAACATTGCAGTCACAACTGATTTCCCATCATTCATGAGCATGCTGCCTCATCACCACAGTATGTCTTTCCTTCAGCGCTCATTTCCCGCTACCAGGAATGACCCAACTCTCCAGGTGTATGTAACAGCAGAGTACCTACCGCCCAGCCTGCTTCAGCCTTTGTTTGCACTGTAATCGTTCGTTCTCACGTTTGGAAATATATGGGGTACCTGCTTTGTCTTAACATGGAGTGTGTCATTTGGAATTAGGAGATGATGCAGTTTGCTCCTCAGCTAATCTGGTAACTCCTTCTGATCAGGCACTAGATGAGCCCTTACATCTTTGGGTTCTGGAATGGATGTGTCATGAAATGGATCATGTTTCTTAGATTCAGGAGAAAAGATGGCACAATTCAGTGTCTTCTCCGAAATGAGTGTGGTCAGATGAACTAATAGGAACAGCCAAAATTGAGCCTGGAGCCAGGACTTTGTGAGTCTGCATTACCAAACTCAAAAGTCTCTTTTCATCCTATGAGCAACAGGGAGCTTGGTGCACATGTTCTCTGTGGATCAATGCTGTCTTTGCCTATGTTGTTACTTTTGTCTGGAACGTTCCTTCCAGGATTCCGCACCTCATCATCTCATAGAAAATATCATTTCTCTAAGAAGCCCTTTATACATCCTTATGCACCTATCAGACTATGAACTGTGATTTTACCATGGACTGATGCTAAACAAGTTTGGCTGAGCTAAGAAATCCAAAGAGAAATGTGCTATATTTTCCACTGGACACTTAGGCAAGTCAATGATTAGCCCAAGATAAAGGGAGAATAAAAGCAGAGAAGCAAAAGAAAGGGAACTTTTCAGACTGGAGCATTGAACAAAGTTAAAGGCTACAGGGATAACGGATTTAAGCACAGTAACATAAAGTGTCTTAGGAAATTTTTGCAGTAATTCAGGAAGATACATATCTAAAGTTGATGGGGGTTACATTGTGACCTGCCTCCCATCCCCAAGTTTTTTTGCTAAAGCCTTAACATTTGATTCCTAGCATATTAGTATGTGCCTGTGTTTAGATAGAGAGCATCAAAGATGCAATTAGTCCACATGAGGTCATGCTGAAAATCAGTGAGCTTTCTGACCAATATAACTAGTGCCCTCATAAGAAGAGAGATTGGAAAGAACACCTTGTGGTGAGAAAAGTATTGATGAGATTTATGACACAAAGGGTACCAGTAAACCACCAGAGGCTGAGAGAGATACATAGGAAATACATCTCATCTAGTTCTAATTTGATCTCTGACTTCAAGTCTCCAAATATCATGAGATAAGACATGTCTGTATGTCAGTCCTTCTACGTGTGGTACTTAGTTATAGAAGCCCTAAGAAACTAACACAAGAATCATCTGTTCCTTATGCCACATGAGAAACCACCATCCACCCCTCTCTAAGGGAAACCCCACACCTCCCTAGGACCTAGAATTTGCTAGATTTTGATCTGGCATGCTCTCATCATGGAGAGAAAGCAAAGAAAACAGCAAGGCCTCAGAGGTGCCAGGCCAGGAATTCAGAACCTCCATTTGCCTGGAAGAAGAGCCCTGCCTGAGCTGTTCAAGCCCTGGTCCCTTAGGGGTGTGCCTTCAGGTATAAAGCTCCGGTAGCTTCACAGAGAAAGAGACAAGGGCACCATAGGAAAATTGCCTTTTCCCGGGGGGATATGGAGGCTTTAGCTGAAGGATTCTTACTCATATGCTCTAAAGAGGCATCTTCGTTCTTTCCCATGCTTCTCACAACTCCTCCTCCAGTCCGGGGAGGGATGACAACATCCCAGAATGAAAATTCACTTGGAGATGAGGATACCACTGAGATTACCCAGGTATCTACTTAGAACAGTCTGGTCCTGGGGACTGCGACTGTCGTCAATATATAACAGGAAGAGAGGCAGATTGTGGGAGGTTCTAAACTCTAAACTAGCCCTGTAATTTCCAAGCCGTGTGACTTTGGGGTTTCAAGTTCCCTCTCTGAGCCTCAGGATATAACTGTAAAATCTAGAAATAAAAGCAGTGTAACAGCACGTGCTTAGCAGGCTGGCTCAAGATAGCATAATATATATAAAGTTAGAAAGAACCGAAGACAAACGCAAATGACCCAGACTCAGCTTGTGGTTCTGTCCCTGTGTTGAGCTGTGTGACCTTGCATGGCTGATGCAATGTGAAAAGCTGTGCTGTCTTCTCTTCAAATAGAGCTAGGTCAAAATCATGGGTGAGCGTCAGAGATGCTGCACAGAATGGATCTGGCCGAGGTTATGGGTGAGTGTCAGAGGTGCTGCAGAGAATGGATCTGGCTGAGGTTATGGGTGAGCGTCAGAGAGGTTGCACAGAATGGATCTGGCTAAGGTTATAGGTGAGTGTCAGAGGTGCTGCAGAGAATGGATCTGGCTGAGGTTATGGGTGAGCGTCAGAGGTGTTACACAGAATGAATCTGACTCAGTGGCTACCACTGTTCAGCACTCTGCCAGTATTTGTTGGACATGCTAATGATTATTAGGGAGTATTATGGTACCTGAAGCTGGTCCAGGAGAGCCAACAGACTGGTGGGAGAGGCCCACATACTCAGAGACGGTTGCAAAGGTTCCCCTCTCCCCTAGTGAGATCACACAGAAGCACCTTACCCAACACAAGGATAGGAAAAATCTTTTGAGAGAAAGGACATTAGGATGAGCAGAAGTTACCTGTGCAAAGAGAAGGGCACATGTCTGAAGCAGGGCATGACCTATCCCACCGGGCTCAGTGTAGACAAATGAAGGAGTGTATACTTGAGTATGCATTCTTGATACTTGAGTATCTCAGAGAAAAATCTGAAAGACAAATGAAGCTTGAAGAACCATTTTCACAAATTTGGACTTTTTTCTAAGGACCGTCAAGAGCTTCTGAAGTACCATAAAGAGATAGTGACAAGATCTAACATTCACATTGGATGGAAAAAGCTTGCCCCTGGAGAGCAGATGGGGTCAGAACTGAGGAGGTCATGGGCAACCAGCATTTCTAACCATAGGCTTTATCATTCTCCTCCCTGAATCCAACATGGGGTCACTGGGGAGGGATTCAGGAGAAAACAGCAGACAAGTAGTCCATGGACCAGTGACTGCATGTGACGTCCTGATGGGAACCTACAGGAATCATCTCTGACATGCTGTGTCCAATAGCTTCCAGAGAAACAAATGCAGGTTCATTAACAGTTTCTTTAGGCATGGATCTACCGGCTGCTCCTTTAGATTGAGGTTTCCAAAGGCTGGGGCTAGTGTGTTAAATGAGGATCTCAGACTTTGAGGCACTGTCAAAACCAGCAAAGTCAACTATCTCCCTTGACCAGTGAGGTACCTGAGGCAGAGAAGGGAACGGACTTTACTAGAAGTAGAGTGCAGGCTAAGTTCTATCCCAGACAATGCAGTCCACATATCAGTCCCAAACTAGGTGCTGCCCATGCATCCAAGACCACGAGTGTCATTGGTTTGCATGTAAAGTATCCCCTTAAATGGCTCTTTGTTGACTTGGTCCCCACTAGGTAGATCTATTCACTGAGAGGTGATTAGATCATGGGTTGGCCTAATTCAGTCTGTAAAAGGATTCACAACTGAATGGACTAGTGGGAATTTGGTATGGGGAAAGTAGTTTTCTCTGGGGTATGCCTTTGAAGGGTCCTGAGGGTGTGCCCAATCTCTTCCCCCTCTCTATCCCTGCTTCCTGGCTACTGTGAAGGAAGCAGCCTTATCTATCAGATGTTTCTGTCGTTACTCCACAACCAAAACAATAGATCCAGCAGACCATGAACTAATCCTCTAAAGTCATGAACCCAAATAATTCATTCTTCTCTAAATTGTTTCCTCCATAATTTTTGTCACAATGACTAAAAATTGAGTAATATGACACAATAGTACATCTTATTTTGGCCATTCTTCGGCTCCAGGTACCCTTCTTTCCGGTCTTAGTACAGTACATGCAAGTGAATTCAAACTATTCCTCCTCTTTCTTTTTAGCGAAGCTTAAAGTAGTTCAGACTAACCTACAACTCTTAGTAGGAATGGAGAATAACCTTACATTTCTAATCCTCCTGCCTCTACCTCCCTAGTGCTGGGATAACAGGTGTAAGCCACCACAGCTGGCTCATAGGTGCCAGGGATAGATCTCAAGGTTTCAAGGTTTCATTCATGTTAAGAATAAACAGTTAGGACTGTCCAAATTGAGATTTGTCCCCAGGCCTCCATTAATTCTTAATAAAAGAATAGGCTTATTCAATGCATCTTCTGTTTTATTGTTTTATTAGTATATTAATTATAAATCACACTGGATTTCACTGTGGAATTTTCAAGCATATGGAGTTTATTTTGATCATATTTAACCAACAATACTTTCTTGTCCCCCTCCCAGTCCCATTGATCCTCTTCCCAAATGGTATTCCCTCTTCGGTTGTCATACCTTTTCTTTATTTATTTTGGTGATCTAGAGTGTAATTAGGCTTAGTTCCGGGAACATATATGAAGGGTTATTCACAATAAAATGAGCACCTTACCAATGGTTATATCACTGAAGAAAACGACGCCGCCTCTGCCAGCAACAATTAACTCCATTATTAATATCAAGGGATAGTTATTTTTGGACCTATGCAGAAGGTAGCTTGGGCTTCTGGGTCATAACAAGCATTGAGTTCAGCATCTCTCTGCAAGTGCTTACAAAAGGAGCAAGCCACTCACATCTGAAACTTGGAGTGAGTGCTGTGAATTTTGAATGAACCGTGGTGCTTACCCCAGTGCACAGCAGACAGAGAGAGACTGGGAAGGAGATGTTGGGGGTGGAGGTAGATGCCATTGCCTCCTGGGTTCACCTTCACCATCTCTGCTTCAACACTCAAGAGACCTCCCCTTTTGGGGGGCTATCTTTTCTTCTTATCAGCCTCCCTTTCATTCTTCTCATACTCAGACATGTTTCCTACTGACTCCACAGCCATTACTAACAGGGCAGCCTCTCCCAAGCCAACCCACAATAGAGAACAAAGCGGCAGCCACCACATGCAGTCACAGCTGCCAGCATTGGGAGTGAGATCTTCTGTCAGCTTGTCCTGAAATTCTTTTGGAAGTTTGACAGGATTAAGGGGATTAATACATTAAAGCATTATTACAGCATTCACCAGGGATTTTCAAAAGACTTTACACTCTGATCTATTTGTTCTGTTACATAAAACTCGCATTAACAGTCTGATGGCAACAGGGAAAAATATCTGTGAAATCAATAACCTTATTTTTTTGGTAAACACATTTAGCAGGCTGAGCTGGTCATTAGGGCCTGCAGACCCTCCCACAGTGCACATCAACGAAATTACCCCTCCAGAATCCATTTGACAATTAAGCCAAGAGCCTGCCTATCAGCCTTCTAGGCCACTAATGGCAGGGGACAGGAGAGAGAGTGTCCACCTCCTGTCCTCTGGGTTCAATCCTCTCCAGCCATAGACCCACTGACCCAGGATGCACCCAGGTTCCTTCTCACTGGACAGAGAGGAGTCTGGAGAGGCAACACGTAAAGAAGGAATGGGACCGGCCCTGCCCTGCACTGCATTCTGGATTTCCTGCACAGTAGAAGAGGCAGCCTTAGAGAGAGCAGTGGGGCATAGTAACACAGGTGTAGACTCAAGACAAAAGGCTGTGTGTGTCCTTCTGAGGGTGGAAGCGTGGCCATCCATTCCACTTGATGATTTGTCCTGTTGGTGCCTGCCGCTGCAGCACTTGGTGAGCGTCAGACATTATTCTGAGTCTTGTGGTTAACACTTCCAGTCAACTTTTGAGGAGAGTTCTATTGTTTTCATTTTGCAGATAAGAAGACAGAGAGAGGAATGGAGAGATAGCTCAATCAGGAATGTATGAGGATCTAAGTTCAATCCCCAGAACCCATCAAAAGGGTTGGAATGCAGGGGAAGCTAGTTGGTTAGCCAGCCTAGCCTATAATAATATAATTATAATAAATTAATAAAAAGACAGCATTCAAGGAGCAATGCCTGGCGCTGTTCTCTGGCTTCCATGTACTCACATGTCCACAAATAGAAAAGGAGGCAAAAACATTGGGTTTGACCAACATCAATATTTAATTTTACTGGCATGTACGTGTATTTGCCTGTATGAGTTTATGTGTACCATGTGGGAACAGGAGACAGCACAGGCCAGGAGAGGGCTTTAGGTTCCATGAGACTGGAACCACCACTAGGGTTCTGGGAAGAGCTCGTAACTGCTGAACCATTTCTCAGCACTTTGTCAACATCACAAAACCATTAAGTAATAGAATTAAGATTTGTACCGGTTTTCCAAGTCCAAGTGAGGGACTGGGTTTCTATATGCAGAAGTTATTCTGCTAACAAATATTTGAAACATTGCTCCCACACGTTGAGCAGTTACCAAGAGTCTTAGATACTCATTCTCACTCAACCCCATCAATATATATTACTATATATATTACTATATTCCCGTTTTTATACCAAAGGACTGAAACTCAAAGAGGCAAAGATGGATGAGGCCACATGACTGTCAAATGCTGGAGGTGAGAGTTAATGTCAGGCCATCTCACACCAAGACTTGGAAACACACAGTGTGTGAGCTTGTTCATACACTTGGCAATTAGCAAGACTCTTGGTGGCCTGCCCTGGCTCCTAGAGATGAGAAAAAAGAGATGACATAGCCCCAAGATAAGGTCAGCCAGAGCACTCACTGCAGGAATCTCTCACAGAATAGAGGACAGCACTGGACTCAAGACCTCTGCATGGAAGCTTTGTTGTTCTGATCAGGGTAATGATCAGTGTAATCCCAGTTCAGCCAGAGCCTGGCTAAGATCTTCATCAAATGACCCCTACTTTAGAAAGAAGGAGGCCACGCTCATTGAAATCAGGTGGTCTGTCCAAAAGCATGTAAGCTACAATCTGAACTAGCTTTTCTCTTTAGTCTCTCTCTCTCTCTCTTTTGTTAAAGGTTTTTGCCTTGAGCAGGACGGTAGTGGCACATGCCTTTAATCCCAGCACTCAGGAGACAGAGGCAAGTGGAACTCTGTGAGTTCAAAGCCACCCTGGTCTACAAGAGCTAGCACCAGGACAGCTAGAACTCTTACACAGAAACTCTGTCTCAAAAAACCAAAAAGAAAGAAAGAAAAACAATTTTGCCTTTTCTCTCCGTGCCATGTACATACACACACACACACATACACACACACACACACACACACACACACTTTGACCTCAGCAAGCCAGTACTCCCGGAAAGCAGTGAACTCTCAGTCCCACATCTTTGCATAAGCGCATCCCTGTACCTGCCATGCTCTTCCCCTGGCTTACTCCTCTTAAGCTTGTTTCTTCCTACTCACTCTGAGTCTCACCACAGCTGCCACACTACCCCTAGGAACCTATTTGTCCTCAAAGCCAGGCTCTGTCATGAGGTCTTCTGCTGCCCTTAGATACTGAGGTATGACAGTGCCCTACATTGCACTTTTCTTCTCTTTCTGGAAAGAGCCTCCTAGACCCTGGACTGTGACTTCCCATTTTTTTTTCTCCCCTGTAATTTGCTACACAGCATTAATACATAGATTAAGAATTGTGAGCTCAGGCTATCATTTTGTGTGTGTGTGCTTACACATACACGCACACACACACTCTGAAGCTCACTTATTGAGATATCTAATTATGTTTTCACTGTTAATTGTGTTAGTCACCTCTTGTTGTATAACAGATTATACCCCAAATTTAGCAGCTAAAAATTGCAACAAGTGTTTTATTATCTCACACTGTTTCTGTGATTCAGGAGACAGAAACAGCTCACCGGAGTGGCTACAGCTTGGTCTCTGGGGAGGCTGCAATCAGGATGTTGCCTGGGCTGCAGTCTTCAGCTGCAGGATGGGGCTGGAGTATTCCAAGATGGTACCTTCACATGATAGACGGCAGGAGGTCATGGCTGATGACTTCATGGCCCCCTCTAGAAAGCGACTAAAGAGCCTCATAACAGAGTAGTTGGATTCCCCATGCATGCTCCAGAGAGGACAAGGAGAGCGAACATTTCTTACGGCCAGCATGTACCTTCACTCCTGTCACATTCTCTTCATTGGAGACAAGCCATTAAATTCAGCCCGCTCTCAAAGGGATGAAGCTGGGGCTCCACCTATTGGAGGTAAGAGTGTCAACAAACTTATGTCCTTAGAGGAAAACAAAACCCAGTTTTTCCCCAACTCACTAACCTCAAGTCTTGGCAGGAGGTAGAAGGAAACACAAGCAGCTGATGCTGAGAAAGGAGCAAGCTCTCCAAAGCTGAATGGGGACAGGGGTGACGGTGCCCTGACCCTGCCTGCACTTATGGCCTCTTCAGTAGGAAACACTGCAGACACCCATAGAAAAGGCCGCTAATGGCTGATGACAAGAAGGTCTCGGTAGCCTACACCCCATCCACTAAGAAAACTCTAAAGGACTTAGAAGTAGACCAGGTCTGACCACAATATCCTGAGGAAAGAAGTGGCCCAACAGCCACAAGCAATCAGCAAACCCATTTCTAGGTGTCCAGTTGGTTAGTCAGCCCTACTCCTGTCCCCATTCTGATATGCTTACAATAACTCTCTTGAAATGAAGGCAACATTTTTTTCAAACAACAACCAGAAAGCAAGGATACGGATGGAAATAACTAATATTTCCTTACTCCCTGGTGTGTTCTAGGTAACTGATACACACAGCCTCATTTAATCCTCTCATGACAATTCTTATTCCCACTTTGTAGATGGAAAGCAAAATGAAGATCTATCATGTGCCAGGAACACACAAAGACACTGAGACACCGAATAAGTAGCCCAAGGCCACACAGAAGGATGGTTACTTTTAGTTGCTATGACTCAAATTTCTGACATTTGCAATCAAAAGTGGACAGAGCTTATTTGGCTCACAGTATGAAAAGGTCCAGTCTGATGTCTTTTACTCTCTTGTTAGACAGCATCTCCTGGCTGCAGGAGAATGTGGTCGGCCAATTAGAGCACAGACAGGAAGGGACAAATAACAATATTGTAATCTGCTGGCCTGGTGTGTCACCTGGGTACCCTTTCCCTTTAAGAGACAAGCCCTGCCCACTCCCAACCTCCCCATTCTGCCAAGGCAAGCAATCTCTCTCTCTCTCTCTCTCTCTCTCTCTCTCTCTCTCTCTCTCTCTCTCTCTCTTCTCTCTCTACTCCCTTCTTCTAAAGAGGCAGCTTCTGCCTCTCTCTCTTCTCCCTCCCTTCTTCCCTCCCCCCTTCTTTCTTCACCTTCCATAACCCACTAAATAAACTCTACACCCCAGCTCTCTCTGCATGGCATACCTATCTGTCTCCCACCGAGGCCTCAGGTCACCTGCCAGGGGACCTACCGAGGCCTTGGGTGACCCACCACTGCCCCTTGTGGGACCATCCTCAGATCACACAGATTATATAAATGATAACAAATATTTTTCCAAGAAAGTATCCTGCCTCCCAGACTTATTTCTTCCAAATAAGTCCTATAGACAAAAGCTTCCCAAACCTCTCCAAATAGTGCCACAAGCTAGAGTACAGTCTTTTGACACGTAAGAATCTGAAGGAAGTATACTTCATATCCAAATTTGAAGGGATAATCATGACCCCAACATTAGAAGATAAACGCACACAAACACGGTATTAGTCTGTGCTGTAATAAAACACCATGACAACTGTAATTTCTAGAAGAAGGCTTGCATTCGGCTTATACTTCCAGAGGGATGGAAGTTTGTCTTGATGGTGAAGCTCAGCAGTGAGCAGCAGGCATGGCAGCCAGAGGAGGAGGCTGACAGCTTACACCGTGAACTAGAAGCATGTGTTCTTGGTCCAATTCTTTGTTTCTGACTGCTAGAACCTGGACATCTCATCGGGTACCCTGCTGATTTCACTCTGTATCTATAACACTAGTATAGGCCTAGGCATATGGACCAGGTCCTCTTCACTGAGGAAGACGTAAGAAGAAATCTCCATATGACATGCCACCCCTTCCTGTAAGAAAGCCCCCACTTCTCTGCTCCCAGATGTCATTTATGCCTGTCTGATCGCTGTAGCCCCCAGAAGTGCATGGGGAGAGTTGGGGACAGGAAAGATCTGAGAAGAAGCCCCTGAACCTCACAGAGAGCCATGGCTGCTGCAAGCAGAAGCAGCAGAGACAGCCACTGTCAGCTCCACGGAGCCAGTCTGTGGTAATTTGACAGGATTAAGAGGATTAATACATTAATGCATTATTAGTGCTTTTACAGGAGATTTTCCAAGAGTTGAGCACTGTGATCCCTATGTCCTGTTATATAAACCGTCAGTAATTGCCTTAATTAGCCAATTGTTGCTGATGGAAACACAGGAAACATGCATGATTATCTTATAGCCTGGGGTTCAGAGTTTGACCACAGATCCCCACTAAACCAGGAAGGTTTGGGGAAATTGAGTCTGGGTATAACCACCCAAACTATTTGCTCAGCAGGAGGTAGAAGGTAGACCCTACCCATGCACTAGAGCACAAAGCAATCAATATCCAGATTCCTGCCCCAGCCATGGTGCCTACTGACTGTCCCCACCCCCAGATTCCATTTCTACTTCTGCCAATGTAGACAATAATTACATCCACCTTATGGTGTTGTCAAGAAGAAAAAAAAAAGCAATGAGCCACTGTTGATGAACGTGCTTTGTCAACTGGACTGACCTGTGTTCGTGGGAGGGAGGGTTAGGATTCTGTTGGATGGAGTGAACACAGGGTTTTTACCTTTTGGTGTTTATGTATTGGGAGAGAACAATAACAACCCCTGGAGGGAGAGTGGGTGGGATGTACAGAAGGCCCTGGGAAACAGCCATGGTCAGAGGATGGTAGGGCAGCTGAGGGCAGTTAGTTGTGAAAGAAGCCAGCATGCTCCAGACTTCAGAATGGAGGCCCATCTCTCCCTTGCTTCAGCTGAGTGGCAGGTCACACAGGAAGTCGCCCAGTAACTGTGGATGCAGACTCCTTAGTGTTTAATTTGCTTTGCTAATTAAGTGCTTGAGTTGGACTCCCCACTGGAGGTGTGAGTCTGTAGCTTCATGGATGCGAATAATAATAGAACACAGAAATAGCAGCTTGGAAGGGTCCTGAAAGATCTTTTACTAGAAACAAACAAACCTGTTATCTTTTATCTTCTCAGAAAGGAGCGCGCCAGGGATGCCCATGCTTTGAAGGTTGGTCCATGGGTTTAGGACTCAGAGTTAAGGGTGAATCGCAAGGATCAAGACTAGCAAAGAACCAACCACAGGTGGAGGCTGATGCAGCATTTAGGCAAGATGATGGGTGACAATCACAATAATAAAGCAAAAGGAATGACAGTTGTGTTTTTGAGAAAAGATCTGAGACACCTAGACTTGGCAGCTTAGTAAGGACAAGATGTTATAGACAAACAGTTTTGGTTTCCTTCACTAGAGACATGTGGTCAGACCCATGCTCTGTCCTCCCTGTGTTAATGAAATCATATGACAAGACATGGCCAATGTGCTGGGCTGGTGTGAACTCCTTCTCCCTTCTTCTACTCTGTGCTCCTGTGAACTGGCACCTCTCTCATTGACCTACCTCCCTGACAACTTGCGATGGAGTGTAACATAATCAGGAGCAAGCCTTCACCGTTGTAAGCCTTTGAGAATCTAGAATTTGTTATCAGGACATGACCTGGTCTATTCTAACTGATACCAAGGATTTTCAATGTTATGGCTAGGTATCAGTGAGCAGTCCAGAGGGAAGGCCACTGCTAACAGGCTAGAACACAGGCTGGTCCCCACTGGAGAACATTCCCAACATGGTCCAGGAATTCAAATTTGTACTCAAAACCACAAAGTTGCAACCCAGCTGTGACCCTAACATTTCACCAGGATGAAACTTTGATCAACTGGGACTACCTAATTTGTATAATAGAGATTGGAAATTTCTTGTCCAGTGGCTCAGGCTAATCATTTATCAGTCCATACAGATTGTTCTCCATTGTATGAAAATCGCATGCCAAAAAAGTACACATTAAGACACACATCCCAACCATAAAAGACTTCTCCCATGGTCTCAGTGGGTAAAGTCCCTGCTCACAAGCATGAGTTCAGATTCAAAAGAATCCAGGTATAGAGATATAGGTATATATCTGACCCTAATTTGTTGGGGTAGAGACAGGTATTTCCCCAAAGTTCACAGACCAGCCATTCTAGCCAATCAATGAGTGCCTGGTTCAGTGAGATACCTTTGCCTCAAAAGATAAAGCACAAAGTGATTAAGGAAGTCATGGGTTGCTAGCCTCTGGCTTCCACAGACATGTGCACATACTTGAATATAACACACACACACTTACACTAAATGGAGGCACACACACCCCACAACAGCTCTGCCATTCACCATAGGGAGTATCAGAGTTAATGCCTACTACTCTTGTAATATACTCAAGAAACTATTCTTCCTATGTGGACCTAGATAATGAACTCATTCACAACCCATCAGTCCTTTCATCACTACCATAGTGCCTGAGCACCACGTTCACTATTAGCAAAAGTATCCAAATTTTTTTTAAAAAAAATTACAACAATGAACTTCTCTGCTGTCAGCCAGATTTTTTGCCTCCAACCATGAAACGCGGTGAAGACTTTGGAGAGTTTACTGAGAATTTAACTTTTGCTTCTGGGCCCAGATGCTGCCAGAGAGGAACCCTGTGTGTTTTACATATATTAGTCACACCACACACAGTCCTGGATGTTGGCCACTGGAACTGGCCTCACATTTTAGCACTTGCATCTGGACCAGGCAGATAGAAACCTAGCTATAATGAGTTTGCCCCTTGCCCATGACATTTGCGCTTTGTAGGGGGGAAAATGAGAAAAAAAAATTTAAATCCTAAAGTCTGTTTGCTTTCAGCACGGTAGCTGTGATGAGGTCCAGGAGCCTGACTAGGATTTAAACTCAGCTTCCCAGTCAGCCCAGGAGAGAAGTTAGAGAGGAAGAAGGTGTTTTCAGCCTCTTTGGCATTCGTATCTAAATTTGCATTTTTCTCTTTCAACTGATAATTACCTGGCCTTAAATGAAGGTAGAACTCTCAGGACAAATGTTGATGTCTTTGTTGGTGACTGAGCCTCCTTCTGTGTAGGCACTGGGGTTACCTGTTGCGTGCACCATCTCTTTCTACCCTCCTGTTAACTCTTCAAGGTAAGTGTATCAATTCTTTAGGAAGAAAGACATAAACAGGTGCTAAAAACTGAGAAATGAGCCGGGCGGTGGTGGCGCACGCCTTTAATCCCAGCACTCAGAAGGCAGAAGCAGGATGATCTCTGTGAGTTCGAGACCAACCTGGTCTACAAGAGCTAGTTCCAGGACAGGCTCCAAAGCCACAGAGAAACCCTATCTCGGAAAAAAAAAAAAAAACAAACAAAACCCTGAGAAACACTAGTGATGGCACATCAGTTTAGTTAACCTACGATCTCTCTCTCTCTCGCGTGTGTGTGTGTGTGTGTGTGTGTGTGTGTGTGTGTGTGTGTGTGTAAAACCTAGATGTCATTCTCAAATGCCCTCCTTAGTTGCCCTCCTCCTTGTTTTTGAGACAGGGTCTTTCCCTGAACCTAGAGTTCACTGATTTTCATAGGCTGAGTAAGGAAACCTTAGGAACACACTTGTCATCTACCTTCCCAGGACCACAACTGTAAGTGTGTGTGATGCTACACCCATCTCTTATGTGGGTTCTAGGGATTTAACTCAGGTCTTCACACCTGCACAGTAAGTACTTTACTTATCAGTTCACCTACCTAGCACTCAACCATGTTTGTTTCTGATGCTACCTTGCTTTGGATCCACAATTACATCTTCAGAAAATAAGTGTGACATACCAGTATCTTGAGAAACAATATATAGAAGGAAGAAAATAGGCTGTAGAATTGACGAAATCCATGACCAAATACTGAGACCATTATGCATGGTTTTTCCTTCTGAGTGTCCTTTCCACAAGGCGGTAGGGCACAGGAACAGGACATAGTGATAGTTATTACATAAATGGATAAAGTGGTCCTGGCAACTGGAGCTAAGTTCAAAGTCTAGTAAGGAAGGAATGCACAATGCTCTGATGGAGGTGGGATGGTAGGGAGCTCTGTCAATTAGTTTCTACACTGTGGTCAAATGAGGACCTCACTAAGAGGAGGTGCCTAAGAGAGCATTTGATTAATAAGAAAAGCTAAGAGTGAAGCAGTCCAGAAGAGAGTACAGCAGGCATGAAGTTGCAGGTTGAGGAATTTCTCCAGGGGTTTAAGGAGCAGAACAAAAGACCAGTGGACAACTTGATTTAGCCAGTCCTATATATACATATTTCAAAATATAGCATATACTATGAATAAATGATTTTTTTCATCATAAATATATATGGAAATATTCAGGGAAAGGGACAACAAAGAGAAAGGAAGGTCAGGAGATATAGGAACAAAATATCAATTTCTATAAGGAAGAGGTGGGTGAGTCTACCTTAGAACTACTATCTCTTTGTTCTCAAACTTTAGCAATCAAAAAGTATTCTAGGAGAGGGTCCTTTTACCAGCGAGACTGACAATGATATAACAGCTGATCTTGGGTCCAGATAAGAAACCTATGGCCAGCAATGTGTGTGCATGTGTGCATGTGCACACACGTGTGTGCTACCTGCACATGTGTAGATGCACGTAAATGTGTGTGTGGAGGCTGCAATTCAGTGTTGACAATCATCCTCAATCATTTTTCATATTGTATTTTGATACGGGCTCATTCACTAAAGCTGAAACTCTCTGAGTGAGCTGGTCTGGCTAGCCAGCAAGTTCCAGAAATGCACCTATCCCTTTCACTCCCAGGCTTTTAAGTGTTCAGGCAAGGAGCTCAGGTTATGAAAAGAGAAAGCTATTCCTTCAGAAAGTCCAAACTGTGAATAAGGAAGGATAAGAAGAGAAGACTGATGGGCTGACTGTCCCGGGAACAGGTAGTGGTATAAGAAGGACAGACAGTCTTCATCTAGTTTACAGACCACAGCATTCATGTCCAGGAGCAGGTTTAGATCGGCAGAGGCACCAACCGAGACATAGCTGAGGAGATAGATGATACTAAATTTAAGGTAGACACAAGTTCAATCAAGCCCCCTGAAATGAATGTTGGCAAGTTCAGGAGGCAGCAAAGGGTGGGACTGGGAGGGGGTGGGAGGTGAAGGCGCAGCAGAACCGGTTGGGTAGCTTCTGCCAGACAGGGTGAGCTAGGCTGCTGATGAAATTACAGCACCATGGCCTTGACTGAATAGAGCCCTCCACCAGGCTCCTGCCACAAATGGACTCATCTGACACTGAAATGAGTAATGAGTTCATTAAACCTCCAGTATCTGTTCCTGAAAAGATGAATGTGGCAGGGAAAGGCAAGGTGCATGCCAGTACCTGTTTGTGGCTCCCACAGCGTCCTTGGCACCAAGTTTAATGTGGCCACCCTGCTTTGAGCTTCCTGTAGCTACCCACAGCCTTCAGACTACACCTTGATCACGACACTCAAGATTTTTTAGGAGCTGATTCTTCATGATCTCTTAGAGTCACTCTCCTCTCCTCCTGGGAAACCTGTCCTTCCTAGCCTCCTAATGCTCTCCACTAACACCAAGTCATGAAGTGGCACATTCCTGGAATGTCCTTTCCCTTCCTACAGATGTGCTCTGGTGGTGAACTCATGTGCAAAGGTGATGAACTCCTTTGCACCCTGCTCCTGGGCTGCTTCCTCTGTGAAGTGCTCCCTGGGCAGCAGAGTGACCATGAATCCTCACTGATATTATGAGCTAAGAAGTCCTATTGCGAAATCAACCAGACCCATGAAAGAGCCAGCTGTACTTTCCCAGTATGTCAGGCTGCACAGGGTCCCTTCCCTACACTCTCCTCACACTCACACAATAGCTCTTATCCACTCCACACCGAAACACTGCTGCTTCCCTAAGTCTTGTTTCATAGTAGAACTTACCAAAAGAAAAAAAAAGTGTAGGTAGATTTATGTCTTGTTCTGACAATGGTGAAAACCAAGATTCCTCAGCTGGCCATCTCCTCTAGAGCCATAGGAGGTGGTTGCCTGTCACACACACACACACACACACCTCTTCTGCCATGCTGCTGTGTTCCCACTGGCATCTCATGTCTTTCTTCTTCAGATTCAGTTTCAGTGTAACATAGTATCTATCCCCTAGCATCCACAATACCAGAGAAAGGATTATTCCTTAGCAATTCAGTCAATACAACCATGCAGACAGTAAAGAGTGCTGCTTCTGTTGAGGGTCAGAGCCTGAGCCCTGACAGCCTCAGTAAACCATGTTTGGCCATGAATCTCTAATAAGTAATTACTCCAACAAGTAATAGCAAATGCAGAAGGAGCCAAAAAAGCAACCCAACTTTATCAAAGTGTATTAACAAAAAGGTGTGGAAACTGATATAAAGACAATGGGTAGGAAAAGAACAAGGACAATGGATGAGTCAATACAGAATGAAGAAGTTTAATATACATAGCTGAAGGGTAGCTGTGACCAACTGTCATTCTAATACATGAGCATTTTCTCTTTTCATGCAAGCTGAAAAGATAAACATCACTTCCTGAGATTAACTTGGCACAAGGCAATCTAAGGAGAAGGTTTTGATGTATCCCTGATGGAGTACGTGCTTTGGGTCAGAGTTGATGCAAGAGACTGCCATAATTTGCCCTTGACCCATATTCAACTCCTTACATTGTGTTTAGTTTTGTTTTGTTTATTTGTTTTATTTTTATTGTTTTTATTGAGCTATATATTTTTCTCCACTCCCCTCCATTCCCTATGCTTCTATTTTACTCAGGAGATCTTGTCTTTTTCTGTTTCCCATGTAGATCAGATCCATATATGTCTCTCTTAGGGTTCTCTTTGTTGTCTAGGTTCTCTGGGGTTGTGAACTGTAAGCTGGTTTTCTTTGCTTTAAGTCTAAAAGCCACTTATGAGTGAGTACATATGATATTTGTCTTTCTGGGTCTGGGTTACCTCACTCAATATGCTGTTTTCTAGATTCATCCATTTGCCTGTAAATGTGTGCTTACTTTAGACAGTGGAGTCTACACAGAAAAAACCTTGTCTTAAAAACTGAGATGAACCACTCCTAAGAAATGATACCCAAGTTTGGTCATTGTACACAATCATTTGTACTCACACCATACAACACATAATCTACACAAAGGAAGAGTTTGAATATAGCTTTATAAATAGCTATTAAGCAAAATTCCATGATGATTATACATTATTTAATAACATTATTTTATTTTATGTGCATTGGTGTTTTCCCTGCATTCACATCTGCTTGAGGGTGTTACAGACAGTTGTGAGCTGCCATGTGGTTGCTGGGAGTTGAACCTTGGTCATCTGGAAGAGCAGCCAGCTCTTAACCACCAAGCCATCTCTCCAGCTCTATTTTTATAATATTAAATGTGCACTTAAACACAAGTTAAAAGAGTAAGGAAGAAAGTTGATCTAGCCCTGAAGACAAAGTAGAGTCTAAGAGTCCAGTCTCTACAGGGTTTGTGCTCTTGTGTTAATCCTTTGAAAGAAGGAGCTATCCATAATGGTGAATGATGGTGTAACTGAAGAAAACCTACAGTAGCTTATATCAGAATTCCAATCAACTCAGGGAGATGACAATTCCACATCAGCCCTGTAATGGTCAATTTGTACACCGCAACGGTAGAAACTCAGATTCCCATCACTTGTTAATCAAATTGTGTTTGGATACCCAAGTTAGGGTTTCTTGCTGAGCTTTCTCCAAAAGCATCTGCTCTCCTGCTAGCCACAGCTCCCTTGCTTGGCCCCCTCTGTTTCTGCTCTACGTCTGTTTATGTCTTCCCGGTTTTCAATTTCTTAATGATGTTTTAACGAGATGCCAGTTACGCATGCAAATTGGGAAGAGGCGACATTGAGAGATTGCTACCTGGTGGTAAATTTATTAAAATCAAGGCAGTTTTAATAAGTTCCTTGCATATGCATCCGCCTCCATGTCTGCAATATTAGTTTGTGATTTTTTTTTTACTCTTCTTATTAAAACAAGTGATTAGGAGAGAATAATGTAAAGTCACAGGAAGGAAATCTAATTGTCTCCTTAGCCTTAGTCTTGTTCTCCAAAATAGAGCGTGCATGAGTAAATTACATTTTTTGACATTGTCCAACTTGATCTATTTCTTGCAACCATCTCTTTCCATCTTTTTCTTCATTGTAGCCATCTGTACCATCACAGTCACCATTTATTAAATACCTAGCTCAAGATGGCATACCTAGACTAGATGATAAGCTTCAAATTCAAACCCCTCAGCATCTGAGACTTCTGTTTACTCTTCCATCTTCAATTTTTCTTCCCTTCTTTTGTTGGTCTCCTGCCCTCCTGTTTCCCTCTTAGTGCCTGTCCATGTTTCCTTTGTCTCTTTTCGTGTCTACTTTCTTTCCCATCCCTTGCTGCCCTCTGCCTTCTCTCCTTCTCTTTCAACATTGCTACCTCTCACTCCTGCTACCTGTATTCACGATCACAGTTCTGGTCACCACTGCCTGCTAACAGCTTCTTTAGCCATGTCTCTGACCACGGACCTGCACACAGCTATTCCCACCACATGCTTCCTTTGTTAAGATTTATTTTTATTTTAAATTATATTGAGTGTATCAGAGGGCATCTACACATGGGTATAGTTGCTCATGGAGGTCAGAAATAGGTGTTGGATCCCTAGGTGGAATTGCATGCTGCTGTAAGTCGCTTGAAGAGAGTACTGCAAACCAAACTCAGGCCTTCTGCCAGAGCGCTGCATGCTTTGAACTACTGAACCATCTCTGCAGACAGGACATGAATCTTAAACTCCTCAGCAGCTCCAAGCACAACTCAATTTCTCTCCACATTATCCCTCACCTTCAAATTGTCCTTTAGACAAACAACTCAAGAAACCCAAGTTTTTCCCACTTCTGATTTTTGACACCATGAGAAGAAATCCCTAAAGAGTAATATCCATCTCCTCTCCATCCCTTGCCTGCTCCTGCCTCCAGATACAAAAGGTGTGTGTAGTTCAGACTCATCTCCAAACCTTGGAAAAAGCACCTCCAGGGCCTATGTCCTCCATCTACCACTGTATGATAAAGAGATCTTTCTGGCTCAAAAGCACACTCCCTAATCCCAGTTTGAATGGTCATAAAGGTGATATCCTGGTTTCTAGGCTACTTAGCCTTTGCTTTATTTCCCAACTAGATCAAAACTTGAACAAACAGGTAGATACTCCAGACTTTCCTTCTCTACTCACTGTAAAAAGAATCATGGAGTCCCACCAAGTTGAATTCTGGGATATTCTTGTATCCACCCCTTTCCATTTCCACCTGAACTGTGAATGTCTGTGTTGGCAGAGGCTGCTCGTTCATTTTCCAGTCATCCAGACACTAAATAATTATACAGAAACTGTATTATTACAATACCACTTGGCCTATTAGCTCAAGCTTCTTATTGGCTAATTTAAATTAATCTATGTCTATTATTTTATATTTTACCACAAGGCTCATGGTTTACCCTCAAGGTTCCAGTGCGTCTGTCTCCTGCCATGGCTACATAGCATCTCTTTGACTCTGCCTACTCTCTCCTCCTCTATCTGCTTGGAATTCCCACCTGTCCTATTCTGCACTGCAATAGGCCCAAAGCATCTTCTTTATTAACCAATGGTATTCACAGCATACAGAGGGAATCCCACATGATACCTGGACTGAGATTCTGGTCTGGGATTCTGATCTCTCACTTGATTTACCAAGATGTTTTTCCAGCATCCCCACATCTATCCCTTTTCTCTCCCTTCTCAAGCTCCTTAAACAGCTCTAAGTTAAAGACTTTCTCCCAGTGGTGGTTCATAATGAAATCTGAAGTCATTTGTGGCATGCTGGAGATCTGATGGTAAGGACAAAGTTCTCTGCTTAAAATATTCCTGTGACATCACTGATGATCAGTTCCACTGCCTGAATCTAGGAAAATGCCCACCTTGTATTAGGCACTCAATAAAACTTTGGTAAATATATTGTTTCATTGACAAAAAAACTGAGTGGAAAAAATACCACAGTGAAAAGTGGTGAAGTCAATGTCAGGTTTATCAGTTGTCATAACCATGGAAAAAGCACCTTTCTTCTGAGACCCTGTGTTCCATCTGCAGAGTAAGATTGTATTGTAACATGCTTATCATGGATGTGTAGGTTCAGGAAATTCTACCTGAGCTTAAACATCAAAACTCAGATTCCTCAAAGACTGACTTCATTTTTAAAATATCATCTTTAATTTGAATCATGGGAGAAGCATTAAGAGGATCGATTTTTATATGAAAATTGTCTCTAAATGGCTGTAGCTTTGTTCTCAGTCAGGAGTTTGTGATGATGCATTTCAACTTCTATTTGTGTACTTGATTTGGTGCTGCTCTGTGTACTGGCTGCATAAATTTGATTTTTATGGAATTTTTTAATGTTTGCAAACAGTATTATTTAACTTAAATTGTGTCTCTGCTTAAATGCCAACCATTAAATACACAAACTAGCCACTCAATCTCCCTCTTGCCCCCGCGACCAATACATATAGCCAATTCTTGGTTTTGTGTAAACTCTAAAAGCAGCTAGAGAAAAGACAAAGTAACAAAGAGAAGCTGACCTATAAGCAGGGAGGCCTTAAAGAACATTTCCCATGTGGCACCTGACCCCTCTTGTTTTTATGAGACAGGAGATACAGTCCATGTAATCCAAGGTAACATCATATTCCCTATGTAGCAAAGGATAATGAACTTCAGATCTGAGTACCTTCACCTCCCAGGTACCAGGATTACATACACACACCACAATATTTTAGGTAGTACAGATCAAATCCTGAGCCGCATGCATGCTAAGTAGGCATGCTAAGTGAGCTACATCCCATCCTAGCCCCTTCATTCTGTTAACCAATGGAAACCAAAAGTTCAGAAAGGCAGAAAAAGCTTCACTCAAAATTACCCAGTTAAGAAGAGAGGCACAGCTTGGGTTAAAAACCTGAGACTTCCCTGGTGTGGGAGGTCCTTCTGTCTATGTGTTGCTTTTCATTGGTTAATAAATAAAGAAACTGCTTTGGACCTATAGCAGGGCAGAACTTCGGTAGGCAGGGAAGATGGAACTAAATGCTGGGAAGAAGAAGGCAGAGTCAGAGAGACACCATGGAGCCGCCAGAGTCAGACATGCCAAATCTTTGCCGGTAAGCCCCTGCCACGTGGTGATATACAGATTAGTAGAAATGGGTTAAATTAATATGAGTTAGCCAATAAGAAGCTAGAGCTAATGGGACAACAGTGTTTTAATGAATACAGTTTCTGTGTGGTTATTTTGGTTCTGGGTGGCCGGGACGAACAAGCAGCCTCTACCTACACTTCCTTCTTCATGCTTGTCTGTAACATCCACGTTTCCCTAGAGACATGGGCCAGTGCTTGGCATGTGCCTGAAAGAGCACAACATGTGTTGTGTGGAAAGGGGATGTTCAAAGCAGTCTACCATGCCTGTGGGACTTTTCATGTTTCTTTTGTTTCTTTTTTTAAAAATGTAGGTGCAATTGGTGATATTCCTGCCTCTGAGCATTAACCCATCCAAAGGAAAAATAGAGGCAATCTTGTCTTTAGATGTAGAATGGCTTTTCCCTTTGCTTTCCATCTTTATAAGCAAACTTTTGTGTGTGTGTGTGTGTGTGAGAGAGAGAGAGGGGGGGGGGGGAGGGGGGGGGGGAGAGGGAGGGTGGGCGAGAGAGGGAGAGAGAGAGAGAGAGAGAGAGAGAGAGAGAGAGAGAGAATGCCTTCACTAGGGACATATATATCACATCAATTCCTTCTTTATAACTTCTTAACAACAAAGCAAAGTTCAATAATGTTGTGCCCAGATTACGACCCCCAGAGAGAGACACCAGGGAGGCCCAGACTGTAATAAGCAAGGTTTAATCAGCATGATACAAACATGTTTGGAACCCGTGTCTACTAACCCCATTACAGCGAGGTAGAGAGAGGTGTTGTATCTCCTCTGTGGGTAGGCTTTTAAAGGCATAACTACAAAGAGGTTTTTTGAAGCTGCTTTGGTATGGGTGCAAGGACTTTTGCTCCCTCCCATTCTGCTAAGTCAGCTTTTTCCTCATTCTTAGAGCAAGGCCACTGTTCCTGAATTAGGCCATCTTTATCAGCCTGTACCAGGTGGCTGGCTGGGCTGAGCTAAGTGACCTTGTGCTCAGAATCTCCCGGGTGGGAGAGGGGAAGGCCACTATCTTCCTGGGAAAACATTCTGCTAGGAAATTTCTTCTCGCCCCTTTGAGAATAAAAGGTGAGTGTCCTACAAATTTCACATAATTTAACTCTCAAGAATCTATGAGTTTGTAGAGCTCATTACATAGCATGGGTGAAGGTTTCCAGGCAGGAACATTAGTGACCCTATGCAGCAACACTGGGGAGTCTTAACCCAGGATGGATGATGGCTTCTCCATGGCTGCATGAATGAAGCCTCTTTTAGTTAATCTTCCCTAGTCTTTGTACTCTAGCATCTTCAGGGAGTCAAGGTCACATGCAGTTAGGGAAGAACACTTGGATCTCAGGTGAGGGTTTAAAGATACTCTCTAAGCCATCCTTCTGGGAGGGAATGTTGCCAATCAACAAGCCTGATCTAATTAACTTTTGTAGTAGACAGTTGATTTCTGGGTTTTGCCACAAATTGATTGTCACACAATGATGGTGGCAGTTTTACTCAGAAGACCTCTATCTACAGCTGTGCATGTATGTGTGCATGGGGCACCCTAGTGTGGCACTCCCAAAAGACCACCTACTGACTTTTCCTTTTGGTCTGAAGTTGATCTATTAGTCTAGGCTGTCGGGACAGTAAACTTCCATTTGGGATCTACCAAACTTAAAAGTATGTGTAGCCACACCTGGCCTTTTAACTTGGGTTCTGGGGATCCAATGCAGTTCCTCATGCTTGCAAGAGGAACACTTTACCAAATGAGCCCTGCCCTCAGACCTTTCACAGCCAATCTCTTTAAGCATAATCTTCGAAATTGATAGACCCAAGTCCAGGTCCCTGGGCGAGTGACTTCCCATTTCAGAGTCTGAAATTCTCCATCTACAGAGGTGATTGTAAGAATCTGAAGACACATCTTTTGGTTACCAGTTCAGAATAAGGACTCAATAAACATCAGCCATGCCTTACAGTTGAGCCCCCTGTTTGTAAAGTTGGGAAAAGAACGTGTCTTATAAATTGCAAAGAATGTACTGCACAGCAAGTCAATGGTGACTGAAGGCAATAGCTCCATACGCATGTGATGCTGGAATGGGCCACAGCTCTGATAACTGCGAGGAAATACTCCCCAACCCTATTCTTGCATTGAAATTTTTAATTCCATTTATTGGTCAACTTTTCCCATGAGAACACTTCTTTAATTTAATCATGTAAATCAATGGGAAAAATCTAATTCACTTTTAGAGAAATTTGCTTCAAGGCAGGCCTTTGGGGAATAAATCTGTTCCTTAAAGCACACCCTTAGCAAGTGATGTGTGTCTTTATCACAGCTACAAAGGGATATAAATTAATCTCTAGCCCATTTTGCAAAATAGGGAGTTGATTGAATAAATGGTGGCTCTAGTAATTCAAATGACCTGTCGTTTTTTAACATCTCAGATACTAATTTTAATGCTGACTTATGCCTTTTGCAATCAAAGATGTCATTTGCTTCTTTGCTACTTAATTGGCCTGGTTATCACTATATTAGAGCCAAACAGGTATTTTATCATTGCTCCTCTTTTTTGGGTGTCTAATATTTGTTCCCAAGCCTATCTGGTTTGAATATATGACAAGAAAAGATGACTATGTCTAACACAGAATCTCACTTGTCAGATGGATGACAATCTTAGTGCAGTACCAGCCTCCTCATAGGGGAATCATCTGCCCAGTCTACAGGTTTATTGTGTAGGTTCACTAAGAGGGAAGATGTGAAACGCTATTAAAAACTCACATTTCTATTCTTGTGCCCAGTAGTGATGGGCAGGCAGGAAAATAACTCACTCGCCCATCAACCTCTGTTAAGGACCCTTAAAGCACCAGTTACTCCAAAGTAAAGAAACCAGGACCACTTAGAGTGACCCTAAGCCCTAAAGAGTTCATCATGCAAGCTGCCTGCAGACAGGCCTGTACACTAGGACTTAAGGCCCAGCACTACGGCTGCTCTGATTTCAGAAGCAAGGTACCCTTGACTGACACTTGCAATGAAGGAAGGCTTTTTAAAGGATGTAGGTTTTAGAGAGCTAGTAAAAACTCACCAGCCAGAGGGATGGCAAAGTCTTCATTTATTAATTTACTGTGCCATATTGATTAGACATGCCACCTACTATGTTTGTCCGAGGTACATGAGGAAAGCAGAACAGACATTTCTACTGTGGTGACAGTCTGGCTGTTCTATTAGAAATACACAACCACCAGAAGAAAGACGGAAGCATAGGATTAATGTGGTAAGTGGGGTTCACACAGAAAAGGGTGAGGGAGGTAGCAGGAATGGAGGTGTGGAAAGAGGAGAAGCTGGAACATCAGAGAACCTTCATCCCACATCCTGGAATGAAGTGCAATAATCTGGCAATTTTTTAGTTACCAAATTAGGTCCTAACTGGGGTCTCATGGACCTAGGGAGAGCCACCACCTCTGATCTCCACAAAGGCAAAGGTTTCTTTCATCACTGGGTAAATCTACATACTTCCCTCAATGGTCACATCTAGCCCAGAGCCCTAGAGACAAAGTGATTCTTGACAGCAAAGCTCCCAGATTGAGAAGTTTGAAGAGGTGAAAAGAACGCCAAGCCTAACTCAGAAAGCCCTGCGTACTACCCTTGAGGAGTCCCGGACTAAGGGAAAATTAGCAGTACTATGACGGCCACAGCAGTCCACACATGCATTGTGCCCTGTGCTGGGAGAGCATACAGTGGAGAGCCCGATCCAGCCAGGGGAGTGTCAGAAAGGCTTCTAGAAGCTCACAGGGAAGCCATAGTCTGCCAGGTAGGGAAATGTAAAGTGACCTTTGCACATTCCTTCTCTCAGGTGCATCCTCCAGCACAGGTGGCTCTGCTTCTTCCTATACTCGTTCAAGAAATGATCTGTTCCATTCTCCAACAGCCTAGGGGAAGGTTTATTGCTCTGGGGATAAGAGGTGAACACATCTTAAAGAAATATTCTGACCTCAGGAGTCATAAATAAAAGCAGAGAGCCAAGTCTACTCTACAAGGCAGTGTTCAGTGGTAACAACTTCATCCATAGGTGAGGAGTATCACTGAGGGGCAGCTTGGAGGCTCTGACCTGGCCCCAGGCCTCACCTCTCCCAGCGCTCCCACAAATGGATGAAAAATTGTATCATTAAACTCCTCGATGTTCTTCTTTCTAATTGAACCTGTGAAATTTCCTAAGGTTCTCCAGCCTCCAAAAATTCAATTTTCCATGTAATGCATGGTGACGTGTCAATAAATCATGCTGTAAAATAAATGTGCAGATTCTTTTGTGCAGGAGCGAGTAAGGAATAAACCTTTCGTAATTGATAAATAATGTCATTGGAATCAATAGCTGGCAGAGGAGTTGGAGGAGGAAGCCTGAATCATGTATGAGGGCTCAGGGGTGATCAATGCCTTTGAAACAGCCAGGAGTTCAGGAGCCAAGTGTATAAATTACAGCCCTAAAATTACATCATGGCCCAAAGTTGAAAAGATGGGTGCATTTCTAAGTGCTGGGAAGATGTGTCTCGGATGTGGGTGAGCAGGTCCAGTGACAGATACTCTGTGGAGAGCAGCGGGGTTCCGACAAAAGGGTAGAGTTGAGAATAAGGAGCAGATTGTGCTGCGTGGGACTTGGGATGGAGAAAGTACAATTCCAATCCTGACCATGTTGGCAGGAAGAGAAGCAATCTGCTAGAAAAACGGCCAAGAGGCTGGGGAGACAGGTTCATTCTGGAAAGTGACTGCCTTACGAGAGTGAGGACTTCAGTCTGATCCACAGTATCCACCGAAAAGCGCAGACAGAGTGGCACAGGCTTGTTATCCCAATGCTAAGCCGGAAAAGCATGTGGATTCCCTAACTGGGAAACTCTGGGTCAGTGAGAGCTCTTGTCTCAGAAAACAAAATGAACAGCTCCTAAAAAACAACACCCAAAGGTATCCTCTGCCCCCCCACACCTGCCCATGTACACACAAAGGAAAAGTTTTACATATTGTTGGATATAATTGTATTTGCTATATAGAAAGATTTATTTCTGATTTATAAATTTGTATGTATATGTGCGTATGTATCACATGTGTAGGTACTTGGGGAGTCCAGAAGAGGGCAGCAGATCCCCTGGAGTTGGAGTTACAGGCAGTTGTGAGCTGCCCAGTATGGATGCGAGAACTAAACTCCCATCTCTGCAAGAGCAGCAAAACCTCTATCCACTCAGCCATCTCTCCTGCACGACTGGTTAGTTTTAATTAGCAACCTGACGCTACCTAGACTCACCTAGGCAGAAAATCTCAATGACTGTCTAGATCTGATTATCCTAGTTGGTGTGAGAAGAGCCATCCTGAAAGTGGGAGGGGTCATGGGCAGTAGAAGAATAGAGAAGGCTTTTTGAGCACTAAGCATCCATGCATTCATTCTCTCTGTGTTCTTGACTGTGGTTATGATATGATCAGCTGTCTCTGGCTTCTGCCATTATGATTTTTCCACAGTGATGGACTATAACCTGGAATTGTGAGATAAAATAGACCCTTTCTTTTTGCTATTGGTCAAGGTATTTGTATCTGTCAGACAAATACAACTAGAATCCTGGGCTACTTAGGGGCTGACACAGGGTGAAGAATAGGCATTGGCTTCACTGAATCAGGCTCCAAGTGGCAGCTGCCGTTCATATTAGGTTAACGGAGTGCTTATAGGCAGAGGCCTGGATCCCCAGCTTCAGAGGCAGACTTCTCAACTCTGTCCTCCTGCTGTGTGACTCAGCAAGATACTTAACTCACCTGACCGCCATCTTCACCTGCAAAATGGATGATAATGTTAACCTCACCGACTCAAGAGGGTGAAACAGAATTGTGCTTGTGAGTCCCTCCTCAGTGCCTGTCCCTACTAAATGCTAAACAAGTTGAAGCTACAGCACAGACTGAGTGCATGTTATTTTGGTATAATATTCTTATTTGTTGAAGGGAGTTATCATTATCATTATTATTATTACACTACTACTAATCCCATTTCATGGAGGAAAAAATGAGGCTCAGAAAAGGTAAATGCATTACCCCAGCTACACTACCCTGATTGGTGGAGCCAAGGTCATTTCCTCTTTATGAAGCCTAAAGCTGTACCTCATCTGCCCTGGAGCCTCCCAGCTTGCAGAGAGAGTTGTGCTTGCTGGATGCTCATCCCAGCAGTTCTCAGGGTATCCCACCTGACTCATAGCCTCATAAAGAGGACCAAGAGAATGACTCTATACCAGATGTATTATCTGCAACAGTCATCACCCCGACTAATGAGTTCCATTAGGAATATAGGAGCAATATATAATTTCCATCCCTCAAGGTCACATTCAAAGTGTGGTGGAAACAACAGTGAAAGCGGTTGGTCAGGGGACTTGAGGTGCACCTAGACAGAACCCTAGTCCTACCCTGTCAAGTTGTGCTGTCTTAGTCAAGGAGGCTGTCTTAGGGTTTCTATTGCTGTGGAGAGACAGCATGACCATAGCAACTCTTATAAAGGAAAATGTTTCATTGGGGCTGTTGAGAGGTTTAGTTCATTGTCATGGTGGCATACAGGCAGACATAGTGCTGGAGAGGTAGCCGAGGGTTTTACATCTGAATTGGCAGACAGCAGCAAGAGAGTATGAACCACTAGGCCTGGATTGAGCTTATGAAACCTCAACACCTCCCCCGCTGCCCCCCGCCCCCCGCAAACACTTTCTTTAACAAGATCACATCTACTCCAACAAGGTCACACCTCCAAATAATGCCACTCCCCATGGACCT
Organism: Dicrostonyx torquatus; assembly: GCA_028555095.1. NCBI lineage: Eukaryota > Metazoa > Chordata > Mammalia > Rodentia > Cricetidae > Dicrostonyx > Dicrostonyx torquatus. The sequence goes on from JAQHUG010000059.1 coordinate 8,777,453, forward strand.
ATGGGGGTCATTTTTATTCAAACTACTACAGAGGCTCAGTCTGGTCCTTGTCCTCTCGTGTTTTTATTTTACTGAGGCAGTCTCAAGTATCCCAGATTGACTTTGAATTAATTACACAGCCAAGAATGACCTTAACTCCTAATCTTCCTTTTTCCAACTCCCAAGTTCTGTGTTGACAGACATGTGCCACCAGAACTGCTTTATGTAGCGATAGTGATGGGACCCAGCATTTCGTACATGCCAGGAAAGAACTCCTAACAACTGAGCTATAACCCCAGTCCAATTTGTTCATCTCTTAGCTGAACCAGGACAGCCTCAAAGAACTGAACTTGCATTGAATGAAATGACACATGTATGTACATCTCCTTCCTTACCAGTCCTTGAAATAGAGAGGGACCTTTAAAAAATGCAAGCTATCTCTAAGCCTCTTCCTCTCCAAGGTAAGGCTGAAGCTGCACTCAACTCCAGAAGATGCTATTTTAATCTGCTGCTGCAGAGTTGGCTACAGTGATCAGAAGAGAGCTGAAAAAACCCATGCTTTCTTCACCTTCAAGGCACTGTGGGAAACATGTCCCCAGCCACATGCTGTGTGCTCTTGTGGCGCCTGTATCGCCTGTGCCTACAAAGCAAAGAATTTCTCCTACCATCTATAACTAAGCATCACAGAGTCATTTGAGGGCAGGATATTGCATCTTAGATTAGTTGACCCCTCCCTCGGGTAAGTCTTCAGATTAAAGTTTGAGTTCAAATAGCTGATTTTGGAGGCAATTCGAGGGAAGGAGAAGAAAGAAGGGCATACTTATGAGCAGGTGTGCATTGCAAACTACTGGGGTTTAATCTTGTTGAATATCTCTGGGAAAGGGTCGAACATTTCTTAGAGGTCACACAAGATGGCTGAGGAAGCTAGAAAGCAGTTGGTTGACTCCTGCCATTACTAGCTCATGTCACTCATGGATAAGACCCCCAGCAGCCACAGAAAGTCATCATTAATGACTGCCTGGAGTGCTAGTGACTACGTGGGCGTTAGTGACAGAAAGCTGTCACATATGGGAGCAACGATGGCCACCGTTGCTAAAGAATCACTCATTTCTTGCTTATCTCTAAGGCCTAAAGTCCTGCTGATGCCTGGTCTGATGCTTGCTTTAGGAAATGAAATAAGTGGGTGTGTAGGTGGGTGGATGGGTGGGTGGATGGATGGATGGATAGATGGATGGGAGTAGCACTATGGGTCTATGGCACTATGGCATATTTGGTGAAGGGCAGGTTCTGAAACTTCTACTTCAAAAGCTCAGAATCAGTGAGCTGTTCTAGCAGCCTGAGAGGAATACATGCTTTCATCTGCCTGGGCTGGACCACCCCTGGCAGAATATCCTGTGTCTGAGGTACTAAGGAGTTTCTGACTCACACATAGAATCAGTTGAAGCCACTGAACAGGAATTCTTCCCTCTTTTCTGGTGGGTTATTACAAAAGGGGTTAGCTGCCTAGGAAGCCCTAGAGGGCAGGAGGAGTTTCTCTGTCTTTATAAACCCTCTTTGTCATTTAACAGAGCCGTGAACACCACAGGTACCAATAAATTTCTGAAAAGCTGAGTTGAATAGGTGAAAGGTAAAGAAATAGATTTCAGCTCAATAATAGAATGGGTTTTTGTTTGTTTGTTTGTTTTTTAGCCCTTTTGTCCAAATGGACTTACATGTTGTTTACTTGCTTGGAAAGCATTTGTTTTGGACTCTATGGGCCAGGCTGAGCCAGAAGATCAAGGCATAGGAAGAAAAAAAAACAAAGTTCTTGACCTTGAAGTCAAGTCAGATACATCAAGTAGAAAACAGCGCCTACACCACAGGTATTATCACATAAGTGTGTGGGAGAAGACTGTGGGAGACAGGGAGGTATAGACTGACTTACACAGTGAGTTCACAGCCGTGTCTACCTTGATCTCACATCCAGGTCTATCTGTCCCTTCTATTGTTGTTGGGAGAAAATTAGACAACTTCCCTATTTCATGGAGATTTACCAAGAAGCATTTATTAGTCTTTAGGTTCATACTTAATACTACTTGTGCCCCAGCTTTGCTTGTCTTCACAGTCACTTCAAGGGACTGGTCAACTCTGCCTTACCCTTCAAATGTCAGTGCAGGTATCAGAGCTTTAAGAAGCTTTCTCTGATATTGAGGATGGAGTAACTCCACCCCCGATGTTGACTTAACCTCTGCACACACAGTCCTGGACTGTCCACTTCTATATGGATGTTTTGTTAGAAATAGATGGTGAATGAAATAGCAAAGTGTTCAATAAGGTGAACATGAATGTATCTTTTACATAAACCAAAGGGAAGTAGTACAAGATGGGGGTGCAAGGGTCCCATCCCTTGGACCCTACTTCCCAGAAAGGTCTTCCCCAGAGTGAGCCCTTCCTCTTCAGAGTCTCGGACAAGAATTATTTGAGTATTCATCAACCCCCTGATAGACCTCTTGCTCACTCACATTCTTTTTTTTTTTTTTTTT
>JAQHUG010000059.1:8781063-8797865 GCA_028555095.1 Dicrostonyx torquatus
CCATGAGGTAGTGGCTGTCATAATCTGCCATTATTTTACAAGTGAAGATACTAAAGATGAAGAGCCCAGGGTCAGGTAGAGTTGGGGATTTGACCTGGGTAGTGTCGACCTTGTTGTGTTTGTCTTGTTTTGGAAATAGGGCCTAACTGCATCACAGGTTAGCCTCTGCTCCTGGGCACTGAGACTGCAGCTGTGTGCCACCACACCTAACTGCATCACAGGTTAGCCTCTGCTCCTGGGCACTGGGACTGCAGCTGTGTGCCACCACACCTAACTGCATCACAGGTTAGCCTCTGCTCCTGGGCACTGAGACTGCAGCTGTGTGCCACCACACCCAGTTCGGGATCTTTATCCTCCCGACCACTAAGCATCTCTGCCTCCCAGGGAACCTGGGAGCTCCTTGAAAGTGAGAAGCAGAGTGTTGCACGATAGCACCTAGTAACTCAGAGATAGCTCAGTAAATATCTGCTGACACAGTTAAAGGGAAATGGGAAGGAGTCAGGGATGGGTCTTACCTAAGGTAAGGATGACTGATGGAGCCATTAACTATCAAGCAAGATACCCCCAGCAGTGGAAGAACAGCCAGAGAGAATATGACCCAGGTTCACACCAGCTCATTTCAAGCCTGTGTAGTGTCTACGGACAAGTCCATCTCCACACCTAAACTATCAGTAGAGGTCAAGGCTAGCACCATAGGCAGCAGCCTCTTGTGCATGGGCATCAGTTGTGACTGCGGCCAAGCTCACCTAACAAAGTGGTTGTGGAGGACCCCAGTCTTTCAAACAACCTGAATAATTTCCAATAAGCAACTTTTTTTTTACTTCTCTCTCATGTGTTAATATTCCTCTTTTCTCTTTCTGCCAATTTTGAAGTATGACTGCATTTCTGGGCAAAGAGTCCATTGCATGTATGTGGGAAATTTTAAGGTCTTATATTATCCCCAACACTTATCCAGATACAAGCAGTATATATGTACTCAATATATTTCTGTGTACAATATATTCCTATGTACACACACCTGCCTCGATAATACACATGACATCAAAGGGCCATAAAATGGCCCCACATCTGTATGTGAGCAGCTATACAGATGCCTGTGTTACCTGCGGGTTGTCATAAAAACACCAATAAGAGGCAGCAGAAGTGCGTTTGACTGGGAGAATGATTCTTGTTTCCTTTTCATTATTCTTAATAAAAGGAGATGGTGCCGAAAAATTGTGTTTCCTGGGTTATTTCCCCCAAGAGATCTTTTACAGAACACGAACACATAACAGACCATGTTGCAGGCAAATGCCTCATTAAGGGAATATAGTTAGAAAGAAATAGTAACCAAACTGAACAGTTATTTTCTTTATTTTTCCCCCTTGTAAAATGGAAAAATTGGATAGGATATGGATTTAGTAACAGCCCTCAAATAATATTGTGAGAACATGAAGCTTGTGCCCTGATACAGGGGTGTCTTCAAATACTAGACAGTTCTGGGAAGAACCCCTCACAAGCCCCAGTGAACCTTCTTTCCTGTCCCTGCCTTCATCCCACCTGGTGCTTAGTCCGCCAGAGTCCTCATTGCATTCTAGATTTTTCCAAGGACTCTCCTGCTTAGCTGGGTTTGAACCAGTGATGCCACGTCTCATTCTCCAGAGCCCTAGACCCACATAACCCAGAGCTCCATGAATGCTTTCATGCCAGTGTCTCTGACTCTTCAAGGTCAGTGACTTCTACGCTGGACTTGTCAGCTGCCCCATTCCACTCCAGGATTCCATCTCAGCAGATGAAATCACTACCCACCCAAGTGCAGCCATCAGGAAAGACCTGGGGCCATACTGATGGAACTGGACCTCACCACCAACCATCTGAATGTGCTGGAGACCAACTCCCATAACAGCAAATACATCCTTTCTGCTCTAGCTACTTTTCCACCCTAGCCCAGGCACTATCATTGCTTTCTAGGATCATCTTCTCAACCCCCTTCCTATATCTTTCCAAGTAACCAGTCTATAATTCTGATGCCTACCCTTCAGAAGCTCTCTGAGATCAGAACACCATTGCCTCTCTTTCTATTGATGTCTTTTTAAGCTACACCTTTGTTCTTTCTCCAGGCAGATGAACCCCCCACCCCAAGAGTCCCACCACGCCCTTCCCCCACTTGAATCCTCTCTGTTTTGGCGGTTCCACTGACTGGCCTTACTCACCCTCCAGGTTGAGGCTAAGGTCCACCCCCCCTACAGGAAGACACACTCCCGGAGAAGTCCCTCACTCCAGCACACCAACCCCTCTCCAACTGCACAGACAATGGCAAGTGCTCACAGATTTCTTCTTTTTTTACTCTGAGCATATACAGGGCAGAGATAATCTTGTTGATGCCCTTGCTGCCAGCAAACAGCAATAACTGCTGTAGATAACCAGCCATACCCATATTGGGTAGTTGGAAGTAATGAAACTTCACCGGAAATGGGAACAGCCTGCAAAGACAAAGTCAAGATCCAAGATCAGGGACCTGAGGAGACTGTTCAGTGTTGCACAAGCGTAAGTTACTGAATTCAAATCCCAAGCACCCATGTAGAAAGGCATGGTTGTGAATGTCTGTAACCCAACACTATATGTGGGTGGAGACAGAAGAAATAGTAGAACTTGATGGCTTCCAGCTTAGCTCCTGGTTCATTGAGAGGCCCTGTCTCAAAGTAGTATGACACAGACTGCAAGCTAAAGGACTCTCACCCTCACCTCCAAACACAATTGCTGCTTTTTACATCATATACATTGTCTGATACAGAGGACTTCCTGCAATTAAAGAATTCTGCTGGTATTTTTAAATGTTCAAGCCATCATACTTAGTATAACTATTTAATTTTCAAGGGGGGGGGAAACTGAGCCCAAAGAGTGGTGAATGATTTGCGGTCCCACAGCTTGTTTGAAATTGAGTTAATATCCATCCCAGTGTGCCCACCCACCCACCCCCACTTAGCAATATCCAGACCAATCTTCTCTCCACCCACCTGCTGCCAGCTGTCCAACATGCCACAGATTAATAACCACAAGCCGGAGGTGTTTATCTCTGAAATAACTGTTGTGGGACTGAATAGGAAAATCGATGCATTCATTAGCGCACACTGGGAAGACAAGGCAGGATGCAGACTGGTGCTGGATGCAGGCGATTGCATGCAGAGATTGAGTCTGAGGAGAGAGGTAAGGAAAGGGAAATCATGAGGACCCCGTGCAGGCATTCACTCTGCTGCTGCATTTGGTAGCCAGCTTCCTGCTTGCTTCCCAGTCCAGGTTTGAAACGTGTGTATTGACTGTGACAATGTTGAAATTAAACCTGGGAAAAACTAGTTAACTTTCATTCCAGTCCCCAGAGAAAATGAAGGGATGTGATGATTAGAAAAATATTGACAGCCACAGAAATCTGACTCCTTGTCTGAGAGATTGAGTTGGCTCCAAGACATGGGGTTGAAAGAAGCTTCTGGGAAGACTATCCTGCTGTACTAGCTGAACATGGGCCATCCCGATGTCCTGGCTGAGCTTTCAGAGGCCCATCCAGATACGGGAAGGCACTGACTGAGGGCAGACAAAAAGGAACAAAGCTGAGACAAAAACCCAGTGTCTGGAAAGGCAGAGAACATATATTAGGAATCTGTGGTTCAAGAATGCACTGGAGAATGGAGTATGGTTTTGGCCAAATAAAGAAGACATGGGGAACTGAGGAAAACCTAGCCCAGGAGGTCACTTGAGAATGACAGCTGAGTCTAGCACTCAGGCCAGAATCCGTGCTCGAATCACTCACCTCTCAGCGTCGCCCCTGAGATGGTGTTAGCCTTGTAGTTTCCTCAAAGGTCTTTTTTCTTTCATATCTTAAATATGCATGTGTATACACACGCAGACAGACAGACATACATTCACACACACACACACACATCCACACTTCAAGCAGAAATCATATCTTCCTGGTGAATACATTTTCTTGAGAATTTTAGAGTAAAGAAGGCTTCGGTTCTTTTAAGCGGAGTGAGTGGAGTGGTCTACTTCCTGGTTTTGGCTGGGTCGTGCTTGCTAGCAGGAAGGAACACTGCGTGCTGCAGCTGTGGGCACGGCTCTCCCCTCCACTGGGAATCCCATTCTGGGACCTATCTTCACGGACATCTTGCTCCCTCCCTTATAATTTCTGCTATAAAACTTTTGGGTGTCCCCTTTTATCTCTTTCATTATTTCATTCCTTCTCCTTCTGAGTCTCATATTCTCACAGTAAGATCCTGAGTCTTGGGCTCCTAACATTGACCTTGACTGACCTTGTGTTATTGCTGCAATGCTTGAGTTGGACCACAATGGCATCTCCTTAATCATGTTAGCATCGTTTCACTTCTCCCCTAAGTACTGCAGGGCATCTCCAGATTCATAGCAGGATGGGGTTGAGCTGATCGCCCTCTGAGGCCTGAACATCTATGGCCTGATCAAGGTCCCACAGTAAGTCCTACTTCCCAGGTCTCTTCCTTTCTCTAGTGCAGAGTTCTCCATCCTGAGGTGAAGTCAACTCTCCTAATGCAGGTGGCAGCTTACCTGCTGGACCATCCCATGAAACCCTGTCATCCCAGGGAGCAAGCTTCTGCAAAGATCCAGGTAATCTCTGTACCCTTGTTCTGCTTTATATGTGTCTCTTCTTCAGGAATAGTCCTCCTGCTTCCTGGAAGTCCTGCGATGGCTCTAGGCATGATTGTAAATGCCTACCATTGCAGATTTGGTTAATGTGCAATGATTCCTCCTTGCATCCCACTCGATCTAGGCATAGAGCAGGTTACTTTTTCATCAGTTTCTAGAAGGCATAAATCTGTCTGTCACTGCTAGCACAAAATAGAGTCTCAGAAAATATATAACTAAGCAACATATATGGTATAGGAGCTACAACCTTTTTTTATATAAAAAGAGGGAAAGAAAACTTAGGTTAGCTATACTGACTGTGTTTTTAAGAGTTCATGTCAAAGACTTAACCTTCTCAGAAAATGCTTAGTAAAGAAAACCACAGCAATGATTTTCTTTACTTATTAAAATTTTTGAAAATTTGTTCTTTGAAAAATTCAGACATTATATATAATGTACTCAGGCTACATCCACCGCCGCTGCCACCACCACCACCACCACCGCCACCACCACCACCGCCACTGCCACCACCACCGCCACTGCCACCACCACCACCACCACCACCACAACCACCACCACCGCCACCACTGCCACCACCACCGCTGCCACCACCACTGCTACCACTGCCACCACCACCACCATCACCAACACAACCACTGCCACCACCACCACCGCTGCCACTGCCACCACCACCACTGCCACCACCACCTACCACCACCACCTTGCCATTAATCCTCTCCTATCTCCTTCTCAACACTGTGAGCACCACCTCTCCATACAAGTTTCCTTCTGAATTCATGTCATTTGGGTTTGTTTTGTGGTCCACAGAGTTTAACCCAGGCGATCAGTGTGACCCTGAATTTGGAATGATAGTGGGTATCCGAGTGAAGGCAATGACTGCCCCTCAGAATCATCTGTATCCTGTAGTTCCCAAGGAGAGATATGACTCCATAACCCCTTCCTGATCCATGACTGACTTATGGCAGAACAAGTCTTGCGCATGCCTAGTGATGGCAAACACAGCTGCCGTGTATCATAAATGCAGTATCTGTGTCACTCTCAGAAGACAGCAAGCAAGTCACAGCATTTCTCCCTATCGACTCACTCCTACCATCTTGCCATGTCCTCCTGTGCTGTCCCCTGAGTCTCAGAGGGACTGATACAAATACCCAGTTTAGGACTGTGCACATGTAAAAGGCAAATCTCACAGCCCTTCTCCAGCTCCACCCCTAGACAAAGAGCATCTACTACTGACTTTTGAACCTGTAACTCTGCAAGGTCAAGGACAACTATCATCTTAGAAGAGTCTATAGTATCTAGAAAGAGGGAGAGAAGAAAGGAGGAAATCAGGACTAGGCGAGGAAGGGATTCACAGACTTGTACCATGCTCAGTAGAGCAATAAAACATGAGGAAGAAGAAAACCATCGAATCTTTGACTTTCCACTCTCTGTCTTTTAGAAACCATTACATGGCCCTGGACCTTCAAAATGATGCACATGGCAGAGTCAACTCCAAAGAAGGACAGTTGGTAAAGTGCATTACAGTCTATACGGCAGTGAAGACTCAATAAACAGCACAGATCTGAAAAGCATCCAGGCACGGTGTTGAATCCTCCTCCCTTCATCATCTGATAACGAACTGCAAGCTCTCAGCATGCAAAGGGCTGCCAAGCTCCATCCACATCCCATTTGTGTTCTTCTGCTACTCTTTGTTTGGTTATTTTAATTCTGTAGTGTCCATTCATCACTCCACCTGCTTGTCCTAAAACAATATCCAAAAGCCTTTGGTTATGGAGATGCAAGTTTTATCAAGAAGAAAACATGTCCACATCATTTAAACAGTTCTAGCAAAGGAAGTCATTAAAATCTCTGTGTCCTATTCATCCCACCTCAATCATTTCCCTTCTAGTGTACTGAGAATCTATTCTTAGCTGGGTCACATGTTCTATTGTTACAGACATGGTAGTCAACACTTTGCACTTTGCATCCTGTCAGAAAAGCATCCTGTATTGCTCATCTCCATGACTATCATTTTAACAGTGCCATAATACCCTTTGTGCTGATGCACCATAATTTACAGAACAGTTTGCCAATTGTTGGACATTTAGCTTTTCTACACTGTTTGTTATTATGGATGATGCTATAATGAGCATTCATTATATGTGCACATAGCTCTTGGCATATAGTGAATTATATAACCACAATAAAAGAGAGATTCCCAGAAGTTAATGTTTGGAGTCAAAGGGCAGGAACCAATGAGGCAGAAACCAACACATGGAAACATTCCTCCATTATTATAGATTATTTTTTCCCAAAATCAGTATACCAATTTATACCATGCCAATGGAATATGCCCGGTTATATCATACACATACAATATGGTAATTTACCTCATGCCAATGGGGTACTGATATCCTTTTCACCTGAAGGCTATATAATATTGTGCATTCCAATTTTATTTTCCTTGACTATCTGTAGAAAATCTAGACAAAAAAATAGAGACTAAAAATCATCATAACCTTTCAATACAAAAAAATTAGTACAAAAATTAATAATGGCTCTTTCTGGTCTTTTCTCTATACATATGAGAATATTTCCCCAAGGCTTAGTTCACAATCTACGCAATCTCTTTTGTTATGCTTTGCTTTTACCTACTCCTCTACTAGCTGTCTCAAACCACTGAAACCATCAGTTTTAATAAGCACACAATATCCCCTTAGGAGGGTACCACACACTTAAAGATCCCCTTATGGGGGCTGGAGAGTAGACTCACTGACTCAGAATACTTATGGCACCAGCCATGGTGACCACAGCTGTCTGTAACTCCAGTTCCATGGAATTGAATGTCCTTTTCTGACGTCTCAGATCTCCCACATCCATATGGCTCATATATACCAAGGCATACATGTGAACATACGCATATATCAGATAGATAGATAGATAGATAAAAATAAATAAATAATTTCTTGATGTTGGGTGCCCAAATTGTGACAATATCTCCATATAATGAGCAAAGCTGTCATGAATAACCTTCTGTATACTTTCTGTATTATGACCATCTGTCTGTACATTTCTGCATATAAATATCTTCTATATACATCTATATTATGAGCATCCTTCTCTGTATGTCTGCACTATGGATAACTGTATTATGAGCATTCTTTGTATACTCCTGTATTATAAACTCTCTTCTGTATATGTCTGCACAATCATTTCATTTACTCACACAGTACAAGGAACATAATGTAGAAAAGCAAGATTAATTATTTTGTGTCATTTTTAAACCTGAAGACTTGAAATTGGGGGAATTGTATTTTATCCTTTTGTGTCTTCAAGAAGGCAGCCTGGGATTCTATGAAGAGCACCGAGGTCTGGCCAAGCAATGCTGATCCCCATTGTCAGCATGGGACTTGGAGAGAGGCATTTAAGCTTCACATCTGCTTATTTAGATGGCACCTTCTGTTGTCTGTCATTTGGGGGCTCAGAACATCCAAACTTTCTTCGGATTGGGAGAAATCCAAATAAAGCCAAAGGTACAGCCCCTCTTCCTACTCTGATGACTAACTCCAAATGTTCACAAGGAATAGACATGCATCATAAGGCATAAGTCGAAATAGCCTTTCTATGCACATCTTAAAGGGCAAAGGTGTCAGCTGGAGAGAGAGCAGGGGCAACAGCTTCGGTAGAGACAAGATGGGTGAGCCACAGGCAAACGTTAGGGGAGCAGGGGGCTGCGGGCCGGTCCATTGCTAGGCTGACTGTATGTTCTGCTTCAGTTTGGCTCTTAATCTTGGTTCTCCAACCTTCATATTGACTTCATGACTTTCCTAACATCCTTCCTTTTTACAGGAAGATTTCTCAAATTATATCAAGAATCAAATAGGTTAAGGGCAATACACCAGGCACATAAAGACAACAAGCAATGCGTGATCTCAGTTATACATGAAAATCCTAGAAGTGGACTCCTGGAAGTGGAGATTAAATAAATGACTATCAGGGCCTAAGGCTAGGAAGGTGGTAGGAAAACACCAAGGGCACAAACCTTCAGTTAGCTAGGAAGAATGAAGTCCAAGGATCTACTCTTCATTACAGCACCTGTGGTTAAGAACAGTTTAGTGTCGTCTTGACAGCAGCTAGGGAGAGAGTTTTGACTGCTTTAACACACACCAAAAACAGATGTGTTCATGTGGTGACGTTTACGCGTTCCACATGGTATGTATATTCTAAAGGGTCATCTGTGAACTAGGATGAAGCTTGGTGACAGAGTTCCCGCTCTGCATGAACAAGGCTCTAGATTTAGTCCCTCGAAAAAATATTGTATGGAATAAGTATTACAGTATTTATTTGTAAGCAGTTATTTTTATCATAACTCTGAACCTGTGGGGACTCAAGAAAACACAGGCTAGTATTGTGGAGTGGTACTTAGCCCAAGTCATAACGGTTATGGTGTTCCTACTATCAATCAGCATGGAACAGTTAGCTGTCATTGGCAGGACTGTGGAAGCACACTGCCTAGACACGAGAAGCTTTCTGGAGCTTCTTCTTACCCACTGGATAGCCTCGGACCTGTTAGTTAACACCTTTTCCCTCTTGGTTTTCTCTGGAAATGTGAACATTATATTAATAATGGCACCTATCTTTTCAGTTATTGGAAGAAGAGTTAACCGAGGAATAAATACTTAGAAAACCATTTGTTTCCAGTGAAGTCATCATGAGAACCCAGTGTCACATTTTGCCATTCATACATGTTTACATGTATGTGTATACTTCGGAATACAGCTGCATATGTGCATGCAGGCAAGCATGCATGTGCTTGCTTATGGATGTAGACGCTGCTAGGTATCTTGGGTGTCATTTCTAAGTCATCATTTTTCTTGTTTGATAGATTGGTTGATTTTGTTTTGTTTTTTTTTGTAAAGCAAGGTCTCAGTTTTACTTCAGTGACTTGTTCAGTGAGCCCCATGGATCCACGTGTCTCCTCCTCCCCAGCACTGAGATTTCAAGTGTAGCATCATGGCTGTCCCTCTTACAGGTCCTTATGCTTGGTCAGCCATCTCCGAAGCTCTGCATTGTGTCCTGTCTGTGGCACCCCAGTCTCTCCATTCCCATAGCAACCTCAGAGACTGTGAAATCTTTACAGTGCACAGATGAGAGCTAGACTCAGAATGTGCCCGCCGATAGATCCCACAACCAGCCAGTCTAGGCTCTCCAGGTGTCCATGCCAATGCTCTGCCAAAGTCTTACTCCTTTAGGTGCTCTTGGAGTAAGGGAGAAGCATTCTGACAATTGTGAACTAATAGTGACAAATCAATTTATGAGTGAGTGAAATTCATCTGAACCAGACTCCATTGAGGAAGATAGAATCTAACAGTTGCTGATAACCCTCTATATGTCATTTAATCTTTATATCACAGTGATTATATTGCATGTTCTGACAATGAAGAACTCAAGACTCAGAGGGGCTTAGGATTGCTCAAAGCCATGGCTGGAGAACAACTGGTACTGGCCATCAGCCTGCCCTTTAGTCCAGCTCAGATTTGCAAAGGGACCTCTCCTGCATTGTTTCTGCCTGTTCACTTCTCTCTTCCCATTATCTCCCTGACTAAAGTGTGCAAAGAGGTTATTTTTGTTACCAAATTGGCATTTAAAAGCCAGAGATTAAATAAACAAACCTGTGACCAGCTTACTGGGAGGGTTCGCAAGCCGCCAGCAGGGGCCTCAGATGGCCTCCACCTCGGCGCCACTTGACTGTGAGGCTGGCTGACAAAAGCTGTGCTCAGTGTCCTGTTTATACAATGAATCTATAATGTAATTTCCCCAGCTTCTGAAATACACTGAGAAGCATGTGAGGACTGGGAGCCCAGCCTAATCCATATGAAACAGGTTGGAAACGTGCCTGGTAAACACGTAGAGAAGAGGCAGCTTCAGAGAGCACCTTCCACTCTAAGGCGTTATCACAGATCAAGCAGACAAGGCCTTGACCACGGGTAAAGAGGATGCTCATCTCTACACTGGCATAGGATTTGTAGCAATTTGTGGATGTCTCCAAGTCCTGTCTTCCTGCAGAAAGTGGATGCTTACGGCTGTGAGACAGGTGGCAGAGACCCTGGAAGTAAGAGTGCACTGCAGTTTTGACCCCCAAAGCAAGAGTCAGTAAGAACCATGTAGCTGTGGACACCCAAGAAAAGATCTTGCTTTCTATCTCTTAGGCTATTCTTGGTCTGTGATTTTTGGTTATACCTAATTACTCACTCACTCAGCAAACGCAGCACAGTACCTCCTCCAGGTCAGGTTCTCAGCTCGTTGCTTGAGACAAGAAGACCCAATATGAAAACTCATGCAATAATTCAGCATATTTGTCATGCAGGTTATATGCACCCAAGTGCTGTTTTGATTATCTAGGATGTAGCATCATTAGCATGAGTCCCTACTTCCACAACAGAAGCCAAGACAGAGCCGGGCCGTGGTGGCGCACGCCTTTAATCCCAGCACTCGGGAGGCAGAGGCAGGCAGATCTTTGTGAGTTCGAGACCAGCCTGGTCTACAAGACCTAGTTCCAGTGCAGGCTCCAAAGCCACAGAGAAACCCTGTCTCGAAAAACCAAAAAAAAAAAAAAAAAAAAACAGAAGCCAAGACAGACAAGGGCAAAGGTAAGCCCCATGCTTAGGAGAAACAGACACAGGCAAGGAGGGACCACATACCCATCTACACATCCAGGAGAAGTCACACAATCCCATGAAGCACTTTACGGAGGTGGAAACTGAGGCCTGAAAAGGTTAAGTTAGAGAATGCTCAGAGGAGAGGGACATTGTTCTGCTAACTTCTCTGTCCCATCTGGTACACGATAGACACCCAAAAAAAAGGGAAATCATTCTAAGCACCAGGAGATAAGCACTAGGAGGGATCTTATCCATCCTCATTTGTATCACCTACTGTGCTTCATTTCACAGGAGGGAAGAGACTCTCAGAGAGGGCAAGTGAACGGCCTGAGGTCACATAGTAAAGGCAGAGCAGGAATTCAGATGCAGGTAGCTCATCTGAGCTAGATGATCAGTGCTGAACTCATATAGCACATTGGGATAGGAAAGCTGATGAGGGAATTCCTCAGTCTGAGGTGAAGGCAGCATAGAATTTGAAGACTTGATCCGAGGTTCAGTAGCAATGGCTGGCAGAGGACCGAAGTAGGATCCCAGCACTGAGTTCACTAATGTAAAAGCTGTGTCATATCCAGAGGCCAGACTTCCACAGTACCTACCCATCCCCAGCTCTTGCATTCTTCCCAGCCCTTCTCCCACAGTGTTCCCTGCTCCTTATGGTGAAAGTTGGTCCAGATGTCCCCTCTGAGACTGGGCACCCAGTCATTCATTCTCAGCACGTTGATTAGTTATGAATCTCAGAATTTACCACTACCCTTTGCAATAAGAGGTGTCTCTGGTTTTTGCAATCTGTAAAATTTGAGCACCAATACCCCTCTGAAGAGTCACAGAAGGACATGGTAAGTGGAAAAAGACAAGATCTCCTGAGTAAATTGGAAACATGGGGACGATGGGAGAGAGTAGAAGGGGAGGGGAGAGAAGAGGAGGGGAGCAGAGAAAAACATATAGCTCAATAAAATCAATAAAAACCTGTAAAAACATACTCCCAGAAGTCTGGTGTTGAATGCACCAGTTTGCACACTTGCGGAGGTCCCGGGATATAAGAAAGGCTTAACGAGTATTTTTTTTAGTCTGTTTTTGTTGATCTACTTCTCAATGTCATTGAGTCTTCTCTGCGTGGACACTTGAGTCTTCTCTGCCTCTTGACAGCTCTTCAAACCCACATGAGTTTGCTTCTTCAGACAAGTCCTTCCTGCTCCCCCTCTCCGGGCTGCTCCAGGAAGAGTTGAAGCCTCCATCCAGTGCATTGCAACTCGAAGCCACTCCAGCCTCCATGCTAGTCACACCTTCTCTAGGCTTTCCCTTGGAACTCATCTTCCAGACTGGAGACTCCAAGTTTACAGCACACGGCATGGGCCAGTCCATCGGACTTTAGTATTGGTTCAACGAATGTTTTGGTGTCAAGGATGCAGCACTTAATGTAGTGAGAACTAGTCCCTGCTTGGCTTCTTCAGGAGGGAGAGGTAAGCCTCATGTGTGATAATGATAATAAAACATAGAACATGATATCCATCATTTAATAAACAGTCTTCATTAGTCTCAGCCTTGTCATTATTATTAGACCAGCATCCGGAGAGTCTGGAGTATGTTCACACACACCACATTTACATTTAATTACAAAGGCATCTTCGACTCCCCATCGAAAACCCTTAGCAACTGGATACATTAAGATCCATGAAGCCCTAAACTAGTTATTTTCCCCCACATTTTACAAGCAGAGCCCTGAAGACTATATGGATCCTAACAGATATGGCAAGAAAAGTGGGGCTGAGCTTCCATTCCAGGCAAGGTTGTAGTAAAATAGACTCCTGGGTTTAGACTATTTGCAACTCATTATAAACTCTCTTTGCCCAAGAGCTGGAGCTCCCAAGCCCTCCCCTAGGGCTACAACATGAAAAGAAATAGACCAGGCAAGTGAACATGTATCCTGCCTGCCCTTTGCTGCACACCCTCCCTTTGTGTGGACAAAACTTCAGCCACTCCAACTGTCTGCAGAGAAGCTGTCGGACCCAACCTCCTCACTGGCCTGCTAGGAAGTTTTAGAGAAGCCGCTATCATGCGTGGAAGCCTCATTCCCTTCGCCTGTCAAGTGGGATGGTATGATGTGTTTTGCCAGGCTGTTTTGAAATGTGAACCATAAAATCTATCAAAAGTGGCTCTCTGAAGTGGTATCTACTATGATCACCAGATTGGAAACATTAAAGGAGTAAACATGGTCCCTGCAGAGGGACAGGAATGCACAGAACTCAGAACACAAAGGTTTGCCAAGTCCTGCAGGTACCTGTTTTAATGAATAACTGAGCATGCCTGGGTAATGAGCATGGCGATTGGTTTATGTAAATAACGCTCCCCGGGAGCTTGTAAACAACTTCTTGTCTCAAGAAAACATTACCCCAGAGAGCTTGTTTACACCACAAATTTCCATCTCCAACTTTCTCTCCTATGTCCTCCATAAAGAAGCATTTGGCCCAGGTAGGAAGGAATCGTGAGAAATCTATAATTGCTGCCCTTGGTCTCAGAAGTGCCAGATGGGATCCCAGGAGCTTACAGAGAGGGCTCTACCTTGAGAGAAATGCTCCCTTTTCTTTCTGTCATGCTCCGGGTCAAAACTGGAGCTGGGGGTTGGTCAGAAGATAATTAATGGAGTCATACATAGAGATGGGTAGAAGTGAAAAGTTTGGGTTGAGAAAATAAGGAGAATGTAATCCTGAGCTGATGCTTCATCAGGTAGAAAATGTGGCATGCCTCTGAGTCCGTTTAAACCATAGCAGTTGTCAGGAAGGGAGCTAACTTCCTTTTCCTTCCAAATGGATACTAAATTTTAAGTTAAAAGATTGGAAGTATAAGGCCCTGGGGTTCATCTCAAGCATCAAGGAACCAGCAATGAGTGCATGTGAACCAGGTGAGCTGATGGCTCTAACTGGCCTGACCATGAAACCACGAAACCATGAAAGAGCATCTGACTTCCAAAAGTCCAGTTCCTGATTATCAGAGGCTGGTATGAGTAACCATCTTATAATGTACAGCCTCACCAGGCTGGTAGCTACAGTGTCTCTCTTTTTTTTAATTGTTTGACTGTTCAGCTCCGTCTGTCATATCACCTGGCCAACTCAGCTGTCCAGTAAGGTACCTTTTCCTTATGTTTCCCCTTTCTTCCTTGCAAAGGTAGAACTTCCCACAGCATATTTAACACAATAATCAGTCTTATCAGTGCACAATTTTGCCTCAATCATCAGGTTGTTGAGGGTCAGTTTATGGTTCAATCACATATGTGTTTTCAAAATCTAGCACAGTGTGTGTCACTGAATGGCAATACATATCACTGCATGCATGACAGAGTCTCTGTGACCATTTATTTGCTGGAATAGCTCAATAGAAAGCCTTCCCTTTGTGTCACGAGCTCCTGTTGAAATCTGTGTGATGAAATAGTTGCCTGGTGTTCAAAACTCTGCAGAAGCTGTGAATGTGACTGCACCAGGCAGGAGACAACCAGAATTACATAACTAGGAGATAGTTTACCTTCAGCCATATTAACAACCAGAATTACATAACTAGGAGATAGGTTACCTTCAGCCATATTAACAACCAGAATTACATAACTACGAGATAGGTTACCTTCAGCCATATTAACAAATAGGTAAATATGTTGGGGACTATGCACCAGGTGCTCCTCGTCAGACAATATGCCTTAAAATGCAAGAATAAAGAAGGCTAGAATGAAGTCTGTGCTATCAAAATAGAATGGAAAGCACTGGTCTAGGATTACAATTTAGACAAATAATTTAGGCTGCATATGATATGGATGGATGGATGAATGGACAGACAGAAGGAAAGACACATGGACAGATAAACAAATGATAGTTTTAGATCTGTGTGTATATATGTATATACTAAGAGTACGGCAATACATGCATAATAACTAGCTCTGCCATTTACAGGATCCCAAAACAATGACATTCTTGTAGAAAGGAGGACAGAATGGCCAAATCTTTGTTTCCAAATGCTCTTCTCTACTATGAAGAACCACAGATCTCTGAAGAGTTACATGGTTGCAGGGATGAAGAGGGGTAATCAAGTACAAGACAAACTTTGACTGTATGTGTCAGAATGAAGACATGTTCAAAAGCATACTGGAGCCAGACAGAAGGGGCTCCCACTAGGAAAATCAGGACAGCTTGATTGTTAAGTAAATAATGACAGTAATGGATTCTAACCAATTAAGTAAAATAGGAATCCGTGGATTCAGCACCAATAATAGACAGAGAAGGAAGACTTCTTCCTAATGATAGAATGCCAACAGATAAATGTAGAAGGAATGATGGAAAAGAACACCATTTTCCGGTAACCATCGATGTTGAGGTTTATTTAAGTAGGAGTTACTAATGGATGCTAAGGCTGGTGGCTAGAGGTTTATCACTAATAGGACACAGGCATGCATAATCTTGAAATATTTCACTACATAGTAGGTATTACAAAGGGGAGAAAATTGTGGTTTGGTGGGGAAATCTGGAAGACATCAATGTGCCTTGTTAAAAAAAAATGGTGAATGAAGTGGACCGCACTGTTAATCAAACTTGAGCTTCTGCAACCACTAATCCTTGGAATAGCATCTCTCTTTGTGATTCAGTTTCCTCTACTCTGTATAGAGCATGCTCAGGGTCCCCATCCCTGGAGGGTCATATTGCAGACAGTGCATTAAGCCAATTTTTTTTAAAAAAACTATTAGAATATTCTGTGGTCTGTGTAAAACTCTCAGTGAGTATTAGATACTATAAATGTTACACATGAAGAAATTCAGACTACTCAAACGCACATCCAAGAAACTCAAGACCTCACTTCCCCCATTTGTTTTGTAACCAATGGATCCCCATCTGGGAACCTAGAAGCCTTGAAAACTCTAATTCATTTGCATTTACTTGCAAAATTCTCTTTCACATTTCCATAGACAGTAGCAGAAGCCCTAGCAGTGAACAGAACTTAGCTTTCTCATGGGTCCTGCTTTTCAGTGAGGGAGAAGCTTGAGGTGCATATAGTGGCAGCACTAGTAAACACCACACATGGATTTTGAGCTCTAGTATTTGATTCCAAAGAATTGATGGCTTCCAGGGCCTGACTAGACTCTGGACCAGACTCTATTGCCATGGGACCACTAAGTGGCCCAGAAAGATGTTGGCAGCTAATCAGGCATGTCTAAGAGTAAATTTACAGGGAAAGCTCTGTCAAGTTTCTCCTCCTTCCAAATGCATTACACCATGGATTAGGATAGGCAGGAAAAGGCTCTGACAGAGACTCAGAAACATAAGAACAAGGATTACAGGCAAGGGCTAACATTAGTTTGTTGTAATTAGGTGGAGAGGTGTGCGGGTTGTATTCCCCAGCCGCCGCTGGTCGCCTGTACCCGAAATAACCACATGACAAACTGGATTCATTTAAATACTGCCTTGCCCGTTATCTCTAGCCTTTTCCCGGCTAGCCCTCACCTCATAAACTAACCCATTATAAAAGTCTGTATGT
>JAQHUG010000059.1:8800608-8829139 GCA_028555095.1 Dicrostonyx torquatus
TTCTTCTCCTCAGAACTTCCGTTCTGTCTACTCCACCCACCTAAGGGCTGACCTATCTTATAATCCAGGCAGCTCTTTATTCAACCAATAAGAGTAATACAAAATACAGGAGAACACTCCCACATCATTAGTTAGTAAACCTTCAGGGTCACGTCAAGGAGGATGCTAGGTAAGTAGCAAAAGCTGTGTTGTAAATGTTCTGTTTGTGGTAGCCTCATATTGTCATCTGGGGAAGGAGGCTTATCACAAAAGGCATTGGGGTAAACCATAAACCACTCTCAGGCTGGAATGAAAATATGTTCCTTCCCCATCCCTTAGGCATGCCTACAGTAATGAATCAGTAGCCACAGCCAACTGAACACTTGGTATCAAAGAATGAATAGAAGAATGGAGTTTACTATCTAAGAAAAACACTTCTGAAGTTTACAACCACGCCACAAGAACACAGGGATACAATACTACATGAGTCAGGAGACCACCGTCTTCCCCAAACCCACCACGGTCTTTTTAGGGCCATCTGAACATATTTCCCTTCTCACCCTTCTTCCTGCTCCCTGGGAAAGCTAAAGCTCATCTGTCTGCAGTTAGCAGAAGCCCCAACTAACTGGATTTGCTGCTGGAACAAAAGATAGATGTGACGTTAACAGTTCATTGAGCTGTGAGATGAACAAGACACGGGTGTTGAAAAGGAAACCTGAGCCGAGAGTACATTTTCAATGTGAATAAAGCTTCTCTTTTGTTGTGTGTTTTCAAACACTGACTCCAGGATGGGAGCCATCAGTTTCCTCCGAGGATTAGATTGGTCTGCAGATTAAAGGCATCTGAGATCATCGCTCTGCCCTATTAATGGGCAGTATAAGGTGCTATGGCAGGAGCCTGCCCTCCTCTTTAGCTCTGCCTGTAATGAGGTTGCTGGTTTAGCAAAGCATATGCCTCCTTTTTACCCAGAGAATGCCCACACGGATAGCAGCCCACCAAGGGAACCATCAAATGTCAATAATTAGAATGGTGCATCTGCTTGCAACCATGCTTACCAAGGCAATGCCACCAGCCAAGACAAGATAGAAGCAACCTGTGTGTCCAACAGCTGATGATTAGTGAATTAGATGATGGTGGAAAAAAGCACATGGCGACATTCTATATATTCCTTCAAAAGTACCGTACAAAAGCATATTTGTTGACACAGAATCATGGCCATAATTTATTGCAAGGTATTAAAAGGCAAGGTCTATAACAGTACGTATAACATAATCCCATGTGTCCAGAAGTATAATAGAAAAAGAAAAGGAAGCTAAAGAGGTGGTTTAGTGGCTGAGCACTTCTTTTGTGTGTGTGATGTATTTTTGTTTGCTTGTTACTTTTTGTCTTATTGGTTTGTTCAACTTGTTTTCTCATTTTTTTTTGTTTTTTTTTTTTTTTTTTTCTTTTTAAATTTAAATATATCTATTTACTATGCATACACATGCCAGAAGAGGGCACCAGATCTCATTATAGATAGTAGTGAGTCAAAGTGTGTTTTGGTTGCTGGGAGTCAAACTCAGGACCTCTGGAAGAACAGCCCTGTTCTTAACCTCTTCCAGAGGCATAAGTCTTCAGTTCCAGGGGACCTGATGCCCTCTTCTGGCCTCCACAGACACTACATGTATGCAGTGCACATACATATCTGTAGGTAAGATACTCATACACATAAAATAGACATTTTAAAGTAGAGAAATGAAAAGATTAAGTTATGGTTCCAGATTTAGAAGGTGGGGAGATATGCCACTAAAGCATGTGTCTTGCCAGCATGACATCCAAGTTTGGTCCCCAGATCCCAGGTAAAATGACAAGTACAGTGTTGCATACTTATAATATCAGTACTGGTGATGTGGAAGTAGGGGCTACACTAGCCATAGTCTAACCTACTTGACAAGCTCTAATGGGGTGAGAGAACCTGTCAATCTGTCTCTCTCTCTCTCTCTCTCTATATATATATATATATATATATATGTGTGTGTGTGTGTGTGTGTGTGTGTGTGTGTGTGTACATATATATGTATGTATAAATATTGTGTACGCATATATACATATACATACATACATAAATCAGTAGTTGGCTCTGTACAGGGTTGTCCTCTGACTTACACATGCATGTGAACATGTAGCTGCACACACATAAACACAAATATCCACGAAGTCATGGCTATCTGGGTAGTTTTCAATAACTGAAAATAGACTTTGGGGACAAAAAGGCAGAAGCCTGCACAACACAGAAAGATGCACAACCTTTAGAGGACAATCAAAAAGTGAGAAAAAAAAGAGAGGGACACTGTAGTAGGTTCAGTTATGTTCTCCCAAAAGATACCTAGGAATGTGAACTTACCTGCTACACTCAAGAAATACTTCCTTTAAAGATATAATCAACCTTGCAATTGGTCCTTATAAAAAGAGAAAGCAGACGCAGGTAGAAGAATATCTAGTGCAGACAGATAAATGGAGGAAAGACCCAGAAGAAAGTACATGAAGCCAGACTTGGAGATAAGAGCCCAAAGAAGCATGGGGCTACTCAAAAGCACGCAAGTACATAAAGGAAGTTCTCAGGGAGCCTGGGAGCAAATGTAACCATGAAAACATCTTGATTTGGGTCTTCTAACCTGTAGACGGGTCGGAGGATAAATACATTTCTGTTGGGGGACTTTTGTTGTAGCACACTCTTAGTCAGAGCTCTCTAAGAGATGTGTGTGTGTGTGTGTGTGTGTGTGTGTGTGTGTATGATTGGATCATAGGATGTGGCCTGAGCATCCCAACAATGACTGTCTCATGGCACAAAGGCCAAACATCCAGTAGTTGCTCAATCCACAAGGCTAGATTTCTCAGCAGCCCCAGGACAGAGTTCTGGAGGATTTCTGGAGAGCTACTGGTGTTAAGTCTATGCTGGAATCTTTAATAAACCTGATTTATTGCCGCAGCAACAAGGTAGATAGTCTTGCCAGTAGGAGTGTGGGCTAGCAGACAAAAAGCAAAGCTTTCTTTTTCTGGGTTCTTTTATCTCAGCTTCTGCCAGAAGGTGTGTCCCAGGTTTAGGGAGGTCCTCCTGACTCACATATGGCTAATAAAAGTCACTCACAGATATGCTCAGAAGCGAGATTAGCCATCACACTCACAAACTAATGCAGGAACCCAGCAGGATGGAACGAGGCAGGAGAGACCAAAGAGCAGATCAGGCTGAGGGCCTTTTAAAGATTTGGTTCAGTTAGTCCATTTTAAAGGCATTAGTCTTTCCTTAAGAACCCCGATGACTTCCACTAACCAAGAACATTTGGGGAGGAAATCAAGGAACCTGAAGACTCATTTGCATGGTACAGAACCAGCACAGAGAAGAGCCAGGGACCTTGATAACATGAAGCTGGATTCTCTGACTGACACTCTCTCTCTCTCTCTCTCTCTCTCTCTCTCTCTGACTATCTGTCTGTCTGTCTCTCCCTCCATCTCTTCCTCTCTCCCTCCCTCCCTCCCTCCATCTCCATACTCAGGAGCCTGGAAAGTCTGAGTCCTGGAAAGCTTGAGGCACAGCCCTGGGCCATGCTGATACCCAGATCCGTGGGACTCCAGCCCTCTTCTGATTAGCACATAAGCCAGCTCAGCTGTCAGTCCAGCTGCTCCAAAGGCCTTGTAAATGGGGAGCAGATGTTCCTCCACAGTCATCCTATTCTCCCCGGTGCTCTCTTGGGTCAGCCAAAGAAAACAAAGGGCTTCTGCTTTGTCCACTAATATAGCCACGTGGGGCATCCTTCCCAAGTTCCCATTGCCTCATTTAAATAGCAAGAGCAAATGTTCAGGAACAGATAATCTTTTCCCCCTCTCAAGGTTAGATGTCTAATCCATTCAGAAAGGTCATTTCAGACACTCTTTAGAGGTATCAGTCACCCTGTTCTTGAACAAGATGGGTAAAAATGGTTAAGTGCTGTGTCCTTTATAGCCACGGCATTACTGAGGGCTTCATCATTAGCCAAGACAGGAGAAGGTACCCAGTAAAAGACGTGGGAATTCAATGAAGACTTTTCTTAACCTAGTGGGCAAGCCTTACTCTAACAATTTGTGACCATGCTTGACACAGTGAGAAACAAAGTTCCTGGCTGAGAAACTAAAAAGTAATTCTTTGAGAAGTGATTTCAAAGGTACATCTTTCGTCATACAGTGTGGGCTGAGGACATTCCCAGAAATAAGAACAAAGACATTGGGAGGAAGACGGGCATCAGAGATGCCTGGGGATAATACACATTCTGGCTGAACTGGAAAGTGGGCAAAGTAGAAACAAGACAAGAGGGCATAGGGTCCCAGATCTCAGGCACATTCCAAAAGGAGAACGGATACCCTGGGATTCTGTTTGGAGAGTGCCATGGTCTAAGCTCTGCTCTGGGAGTTTCTGTCCAATGCAGACAAGAGGGATTACAGGGGAAAACAATCCAGAAGCAGAGGCCACCAGGAAATGTAGCAAATTCCAGAAAATACAGGACAGAGTGGGAGCAGAAGAAACGGGGTGTATCCCCAGGAGTGGTCCTGAGAGGTATTTTAGGAGGTAAGGGGTGTGGCCAGGTGACAGTATATAGAGAGAGAAAGCAAAAGAGGAGTGACATTTGATGCTGCTTGGGGATGGAGGGATGGCACTAAACACTGAGGCAGGGCGACCAACAGCTGAAGCAGATTCAGAAGTGATTGAATACCAGTGGGTGCAATGGCATGCCAGGTCAAGAAAAGGTGGACAAGAAGGTCAAGTCCACCTCACTCTGAGCTTCCCTTTGTGTTGATGCACTGGAATAATCTTCTACACCACCCCCCTGGTAACGCTCTCTCCAAGATTCAGTGTCCAGCCAGTCATCCCGGGAGGCTGAAGGAGGATAACGAAACTGATTCCAACCCTCCTTCTGCACTGCTCGTTCTCTCCTCTTTATGGCAATGTTCCTCAAGTGCAGCCGGCATGAAATCTTATGAAGAGGTAAAAGAGAATTGGCAGCACCCCAGAGTGCTTTTTTATTCTTCATCAGATGGTTTGTGAAAAGTCCACCCATGTACTTTCTAGACCCCCTTTAAGAGGCATTTCTCATCTGTCCTTGTCTCTCTCTATCTTTTTCCTCCTAGTGTGATTCTCTCCTCTGCTCTGCCTCTGTGTGGGTATCTTCCTTTCCCCTGTCTTTGTGTCTCTCCTCGGGTACTCCTCCATTTGTATTTCAATATTTCTTTCTGTGGGTATGTGTGCATATTCTACATTACATATAATCTGTAATATACGTGTATGTATTTTCTTGACCTAGCCCCCCCTCCTTCCCTTGACCTAGGTCCACCCCGCTTTCACAATAAAGTACAGAATAGGATCACTGTGAGAAAAAGTCTCTCTAGCAATTTTCTTGATATGGAATTGGAGTTGGACACATCTGCCATCTGAGTTTGTAACTTGTCTTACTAAAATAACTTAGATGTTGAACTTGGAAGCACTTTGCACTTAGATAAACAGGAACAAAGGGATCTCTAAGGCTTACTGATCATCCACGCTAGACTGGGCTTTAAGGAATCGTCCATGTTCCTGAAATGAACCCCTCACCTGCACTCCTGTAAGTCCCATTAACTCACTGGTTCACTAAGCGGAGCTTGGATAGAAGTGCGCCTTTGGTACTTAATGAATAGACAGATACTCGTTCATGTTTCCTCAGGAAAAATCGCAGTTTGTTGGGACTCAACCCTTGTCTGTGCCACTCCTCAGAGCAGCTTTCTGAGAGACACATGATTCTTTACTTGGACAGAGGAAAACAGAGGCACGAAAGAGATACCCAAGTCACCAGGCTATGGAGCCACTTCAGACTGTCTCCGCAGCTTTCCTCAATTCAAGATGTTGGGAAGGTCCTTACACATCTTATAAACTCTGAGGTAATGAGAAGATCTGAATTCATGTCTGTCTTAGTCCTCCTCCCATAGGACCCCTCCTGGACAGCTGAGCACCAGTAGGGCCACACCTAATTTCTTTCCCTGCAGGTTCACAGCTCAGTGGATGTTTTCCTGTTTCTGCCATCTTGTTTTATCTGTGACACTCTCAAGAGTCCTCTATCCTTTACTTAACTTGATCGCATTCAACTTCCTTCTGTGTCTCTATGTGGGTTTCGGTGGCATGTATATGTACATGTTTGTGAGGTCAGAGGTTAGCCTTGGGTATACTTCCATCTCAGACGCTATTCCTCAGAAGCCATCTCCTGGAAGATAGGAGAGCTCACTGGGGCCTGGGGCTTGTCAATTAGGCTAGTCTGGGTAGCTGGCAAGCCCTAGGATCATCCTATCTCTGCTTCTCCAGTGCTGGGGTTGCAAGCTTACACCACCACATTTAGCTTTACATGTGGGTGCTGGAGATCTGAATGTGAGTCTTCATGATTGGCTAACAAGCACTTTACCAAAAAGAGTCTTTTCTCCAGCCCTTACATGGCAATTTTCTAGACAAAGAAGAGGAAAAACGAAAGATGAAGAGGGCAAAATAGAAAGGATGAAAAGAGGAAGGGAAGAAAAACAGAGTAAGAAGTAAAAAGAAGAGACAGTCTTGGGGTGGAGGAAGAGTTACAGATGAGGGCAGTTATTCCCAAGCTGAGCCGCTGCTCACGGAAGCACTTTGCGCAGCTTCCCCAGGTGCAGGAGGCTTGATGGAGCTTGGTGATACATGAGGCACACCACATGCCTGTGATATATGGCTGGGGCGAGGTTACAGTGCCACCTACGGCTGCTCCCTGGAGACTCCAGCTGGCATGGTGGTGAGGTCTACTTGATGTCTGGAATAGTGTGTATGCCAGGAAAAATGGCAGGTGGCTAATTTCCAGAATGGAACCAGAGAGCAAGACAAGAACAGCTTCTTCAGGATAGCCTCTCCCTGACTGGCCGAGATGCTTCTTCTTCAGGGACAGAGATGCACACTCCTGTGCTCACAGTACAGGAAATGGTTACCAGGCTGCTGGGGGGGGTTCTGTTCTTTAATTTGAGGGTCTGAGCCTGATCAATCTAGGGATCGTGTATCCACTTCACAAATATTGGCTGATCTTCTACTATATATATCAGGCACTATCACTAGGCACTGAGGCCACAGCAGACAGAGAGAAGTCACGTCTGTCCTCATATTTTGGAAAGAAGAGACTTCAAACAAGCAATCAAGTAAAATGGTGGTAGACTGTGCCAGATCAGAGGTAGCAGACGACAAGAAAGAGAATTTAACGTTAGTAAGACAGTTAGACAGAGTCACCCACAGTGTGAGCACTGAGCTGAGATTCAAAGAAAATGGGTCAGTTGTGTGGGGTGTTAAAGACCTTCAAGGAATGGGGAGATTTGTGCACAAAGTTCTTGGGGTGGAGGAGAGCATGAGACCATGAACATTAAAATCAAAGCAGAGTGCTGGAGTACGTCAGATGGGGAGTGTCGGAGCCAGGCGGAAAGCTGGAGAAGGGTCCTTCAGCAGTCTGAACCTTCATTCTAGCTATAGTGAGACTAACTTTAAGAGTCCATTGAAACAGACTCGAAGGAAACAATGTCAGATGGGCACTTCCTCCTCCTCAGACAAGCATGAGAGTTGTCTACTGGGGACAAGAGACAGAACACGGGAGTAAGAATAGATGCTCCCCTCTCACTAGCTACCTCAGAACTTCGGCAAACTTGTAGAAGCAATGCTGGATAGAAACTAGAGAGATGATTCAGTGCAAGCCCAGTGGCCTGAGTGCACATACCCAGCACCCATGGGAAAAGCTGGGCATGGCAACAGTGTCGATAATCCCAGAGCTGAAACATGCAGGAGAGCAAAGGCAGAAGGTCCCTGGAGTTCATTGGTCAGCCAGCTAAATGGAATCCATGAGCCCCAGGCCCAGCAAAAGACTATATCAACATATAAAGCAGAGGTGATCAAGGAAGACTCCCAAGAATAGCATCTGCTCTCAACAGCCCCCCCCATGGATATCTACATACACACATACAAGAATGTACACATGAAGAAGGAAGAGGAGGGGTGATAAGAGAAAGAGGGACAGTGAAGCATGGCAGACATTGTGGACAGGTCCTATTCTCCCCACAATTCAGGAACATTTTTAGAGTTAAAAGGGGAAAAAAATCAGAATTCTAAACTGCAATGTAAATGTGTTCCCAGGGTAAAACTTGCAAGGACTTCATCCCTGCTGCCATCGGCTTCCCGGCTATCACTGACAGGTTAACATTCCTTGCATGGCTAAAGCAAAGATAACCTGGAGGCAGATTTTCTCAGGATTATCCAATGTTTTAAAAATTCCCTTGTCCAGTGTCCTGAGATCTTCCTATGGGTGACTCAATAAGGTTCTGTTGTGCAAGGCTGGGTCAGTCATCTTGACCAGGCTTCCAGAGATGATTGCACCAAACCATACCTGAAAAAGGTATTAGGGGAAGGAAAAATTTAGTTTGTTTTGGCTCATAGTTTCCTTCCATCATGAGGAGGAAGACATGGCAGCAGAAGCAAGAAGGAGCTTGCCACTCACTCTGCATCTACAGTCAGAAAACAATGAGGGACAAAAGCTGTCACCCAACTTTCTTTCCTTTGACTCAGTCCAGAACCCCATCCCATGGAATGGGACTGTCCGCATGTAGGGTGAGACTTCCCACCTCAATTAACCCAATTTAGAAACTCTCTAAGACATGCTCAGAGGTTGTCTTCCCGATGACTCTAAACCCTGTCAAACAGACAATCACTATTAGCCATTATAATCCACAACCTCTCCAGTCATTCCTTTTGGGCCTCACTATACACCTGAGACCTGGAACAGAAGAGGCAGAACATAATTATCTGATGGATGAAATGGGTGAGCAAATGGCTGGACAAACAGCTATGAATTGAAATCTAGTTACACCTAAAATTTTAAAGACATGCCCTGAGAATCCTACCTCTAGTTAAACTGCCTTGCTAAGGAAGGAATAGATTGAGAAAAGAGAGGCCTTCCCTAGGTTACATTGGAAGACACTGCCTTGACTTCCACAACTGACTGGGTTCTGAAGATAATACTGACAAGGTACTATATTAGTCACATGTCCCAGGGACTGTACTGATAGATGGCACTTATAGCAGATTATATAAAGGGATTATATTAATAATCCTTTCAGCAGTCTGCAGCAGCACGTGCAGTGTTTAATTGATTCTTCTATCGATTCCTTGCTATCTGCCATCTTGGCTTTCTTCTGCTCGCAATTTTTGCAGATTTAAAGTCAGTCATCAAAGATGTGTCCTATGAAGACAAGACACAGGTAAGCATCCACTTAAGCAAGTTTCTCATGAAAATCTGTGATGTTAGGAACAAATCCTGAATCTACATCCCCAGAAAGTGGGAGGCAGAGAGAGCATGGCATTGTGGGAGAGTGTGGTACTGTGGGAGAATAATTCCAGAAGGAGGCAGAGATAGCAGAGCAGACAGCAGGGACTCTGGGAATTAAGTGCGGGCCACACCTCCCTCATGTGCTCACAGACTTCACACTCTGCAAAGGGCCATCATTCTGAGTCTCTTGGGGAGGGACCAGGGCTGCTCCCTAGCACTCTCGCTTCCCTACTAGACCTGTGATCCCCAACTAAAGTGGAAAGAGACACCACACCCTTCTCATCTGGCTCATCCTCTATACTTTATTTTGCTCTGTATTTTTTGAGACAAGATTTCATTAGTTAAGATTAACCCTGAACTTACTTTAATGTCCCTGGGTGAGGTGTCCTCCTATGGACACCATGTTGGAGAAGATGCTCCCCTCATCCATGTCTCTCTTCCTCTGCATCTTCTCTTCAGGGAGTCCTTGGTTGGATCATCCCTTACTCTACTTTCCATTGTGATTTTGCCGGGGGGGGGGGAGCTGGCTATCTCTCACCAAACACCCACCTCTTGAAATAAATGGAAAGGTCATTTGTGCACATACTTGGGACCAGTACCTGGCAACAGGGCATCATATGAAAAAAAGAATGAAACAATGAGTCCCCTTGACAATGTTGATGGCTGTAATCAGCCCATACAAATGGCCAGGAAAAGAGGAGGAATCAGGGCAGCTTTTGAGATGGGCTTGGGCACAGAATCCAGACACTCACCACAAGCAGTGATCCCTTATGTGACTTACCAGAGCAAAAGAGCCACTGTCCCATGGAGTGCGGGTAACAGGATTGAAGAGGTTTCCTTCGTATTGTACCCCTCGAAGTTCCAATGTGTTAGCAAGTGACAAATAGCACAACAGCTTCTCAAAATGCAAAAACGTATTTTTTTTTCAATTCTAAAGCACACCTGATGGCCGTCTCTAAAATGAACATGTATGCTAAAATGGGTGCATATAATTTTTTCTTTTTGTTTCACAGCTGTCAGTAAATCTACGATGTGTCTTGTAAGTCAGGGGTTCTTGGAGTCAAGGGGTGTGAAATCATGAGCCCTGACAGCCCTCCTGCTCCATCTGCCCTCCCAGGGAGATTCCCAACAGCACTCTGGCACTCTCAAAAGGTCTCAGCCTGGGAGACACGTGACATGATCCCCCATGAGACACAGTGATGCCTCTAGGATCCCTATGCTCCTGCCCAGTGGACGCCTGGCATGTTTTGCTTAGGAACCATCTATCCCATGGTATTTGCGCATTTGCTTGTATCTCTAGGTCAAAACAAGCCATCCTGTTACAGTCAGTCTTTCGGACATCTTCACGTAGCTTCTCTTCTTCCTTGTAAAGGTGAGGATGACAGAATGAGTAGAGGTCTTAGTCAGTTGTTTACCCCGAGCCACAGCCCCTGAAAACTAAAGGAGGGTAAAGCCATCCTCCAGGAAGTAGGCAGGCAATGCTCAAAGTTCCCAGCAAAACCTCCTTTGAATTACAAATTCTAAAGTGAAACTGGAACTTATCACTATAAGTAAATTTATTTTCCTTTGAAAACTATGCTTTCAGTTAACTGCCAAGGTGCTTATCATCTACTCTTGAGCTCTGGATCCCCTCTGCATATTCCTAAAGAGTTCAATCCCAGAGGCCTTTGCCCTTTGCCAATGGGAGCTGCTTGCTGAGAGGGACTGGGTTCACCCAGGATGCCTGCAGCATGAGGAGCCTGAACTAGATACCCGAAGGCATCTCCCCTGCCTTCAGAGACTCAAGCTACAGCTCTTTCAGAGAGTTATCCCTGGTTGACAGATGAAGAAACAAAAGCCAGGGAGGTTATTAACCTACAAGTGCCACACAGGAGCAGGAACCCACAGGAAACCTGATGTCAGGGCCCTGGGGCAGAGGCAGGGTTTCTCCCTACCCTGGCTCCCAGTGACACTCAGCCTTTTCTTCTGGCCCCTGCAGGGCCCACAGATGCTCTCTTATACAAAACAGGCCTGCTACTTCAGTTTCCTGTCCCCTTCATTGTCACTGTGGGTTTCTTCCCTTAGACTGACTTTCCAAGGCAAGAGATTTGGGGAATTTTTTTAAAGCATGCATGTCTATTTGCAGCTCTAGGAGCTGATTTGTATTTAGAGGGAGATTATTTTGTGAGATAAAAAAGTTGCTGAAGCTACTATAGATAAAGTACATTTATTCTGAGATCAGATCTGGTGGACTCTCTACTACCAAAGTGCGGAAAGCAGGTGGTACTCCAGAAAAACACTCACAGATGGAAATGCATAAATGGTAATTCACTCAAAACAACTGCCACAGTGGCTTTTAAATATGACGCTGGCTTCTTTTTTGGACTAACACGTTCCACCGCAAATGCTGGAGCTTCCCAGAAGACGAACGTGCAGCTAATTAGAGGTTAAACCCCTGGGAAAGCATGGGGAGAGGAAAGCAGCTCTTTAATCACCATGAGATTTTAATCTGTGTCCTTAATGATTTGAGTGTAGAGTCTATTGAAGAAAAGCCATGTGACATAGTGGGGGACAGCTGTGATAAACGAACTAATCCCACCGAAGGCACAGTCCTCTCCCTAGGTCCCCATGATTACTCTAACGGATGCCTCAGAGGTTGGTAGAGAGTGAATCATCCCATTCCCAAAGCCATCAAAGTTTTCTGCTTCCACTAAGTCTGTGTAGGTTGCAAGCAAAATATAAAACAACTTCTCTTGCAGCCGGAGAGATGCCTCAGTTAGAACACTTATTGTTCTCAAAGAAGATCCAGACTCCATTCTCAGCACACATCAAGCAAACTGCCTGTAGCTCCAGTTCCAGGGTATCCAGCATCCAATGGACTCCAGGGGCACCTCACACAGGGGCAGGAGACATGTGTGTGCGCACCCGCATAAGCGCGCGCGCGCGCGCGCACACACACACACACACACATACACTGGTTTGTCTTGGCCTAAACTGAAAAAGTGCCTCATTAGGACAATGGGTGTGTGTGTGTGCGTGCGCGCGTGGTTTTGCCTGATAACTTTATGTCAACTTGAGAAAAGCTAACACCATCTGAAAGGAGAACACAATTAAGAAATTGCCTCTATAAGATTAGACTGCAGAGATTTTTCTTTCTTAGAGATTGATGGAGGAGGGTCTAGCCCATTGTGGGTGGTTCCACCCCTGGGCTGGTGGTCCTGTGTTCTACAAGAAAGCCAGCTGAGCAAGCCATGCTGAGAAACTGGTTAAGCAGCACTCTCCATGGCCTATGTAACAGCTCCTTCCTCCAGGTCACTGCCCTGCTAGAGTTCCTGTCAGGACTTCCTTTGATAATGATGTGGATGCATAAAGCAAATTAACCCTTCCCTCCCCGAGTTGCTTTGGTCATGGAGCTTTGTCAAGCAAACAGTAATCCTAAAACACTGGTTAACTCCTCCTTCAAATGCCCTCATCCTCAGTGTCCTCAGAGCAAAGTACCATTCCCCCTCTTCACGCTCCCTTTGTGTCCAGCTACTTTATAGTTACTTTGATAAAATATTCTGACAAAAACAACTTAATGGGGAAAGGAATTATTTCTTCCTTACATATCTGGAGGGATACAGTCCATCAAAAGTAAAGGCTTGGCAGCAGAGGGAAAGAAGGGGCTGGCTGCTCCCATTGTATCCACACTCAGCAGGAAGTGAGGTGGACAGTGAAGCCTCCAGGATCACTCTCAGTGACCCACTCCTCCACCCAGTTCTGCCTCCTAAGGGTCCACAACCTCCCCAAGCAGCATGTGAGCCTACAGTGAACATTTCATCCAAACCTTCATCATGACTCTGCTCTGGAAGACCTTACCAAAAGCACATCTGTGGGTAACTTAGTTTCATTCAGTGAGGAAATCCTCAGTGCCTCTGGTCCAGAATGAAATTTGAAATACAGAACCAAAATATTGTGCCTTTCACGGGGCAACTATGTCCTTCAGAACAATTCTTTACTTTGACTAAATCCCACCTTCATATTCTTTCATTTATTCACAAAAAATAAATAAAACTAAACATTCCCATTCCAGGTTTGTGGGGATAAACTGATCTCCAGGTGAAACTGAGAGACCTGGAAGTAGGGAGCAGACCAGGGTCTTCTAGTAGCCTGACAGAAATCTAAGCCTTAGTTTTGGCTCATTGAATAGGATAGAGCTAAACAGACAGTCCTCTGGAAAACCACAGCCTTCTGCTAGCTCAGGGGATACCACAGGACCGTGTCTGCTGACTCAGCAGGCTCCCAAAGCCCCTTTGCTGGCTCAGCAGGCACCCCTAGTCTCCTGATAATAATGATGACTTTCCCTTCCCTGCTTCTGGAAGGTCTCTAGCCACTAGGACGTTCCACCAATCAGCCCCCATACTAATCTGTCCTCCACCAATCAGCACCCACACTAATCTGTCCTCCACCAATCAGCACCCACACTAATCTGTCCTCCACCAATCAGCCCCAAATTAATCCCTCCTCTCTGGAACACCCCTAATTCTGTTTAAAAGGAGCTTGTGACCTTCTTTTGTGGTCGACAAGTACCACCCCAAGGTTGAAATTAATAAAGCACTCTTGTTATTACATACGTGGGCTGTTGGTCTTTTGGGGAGCTTCTCTCGGACTTTAGCAAAACCAAGTCTGGTTCTTGCCTAATGAATGGCCCATCATCAGAGATTGGAGAGATCATACTCAGGGCTTTAATGGATGCTGTCAAGGGACTCCTGCTGACATCAGAGTACTCTGTTGTCTCCTCTGAGAGAACTGGCTGCTGGCGGACCTCAAAGCCTTCCTCTCAGGTGCTGCTTGCTCTTCTTGCAGCAAGCTGCCAGACTGGACCAGTGCTCACTCCCTCTCCAGGGAAACCTCTGTAACGTGGTCCTCTCCTCTCCTTGCCTTGCCAAGCTTCAGAGGACCTCTGCTATAAAGTCAGGATAGCTTGAGCCCTCTCCTCTGCCCAGCCCTGACCCTCCTTTCTCAGAAGCACCATGCTCAGGAGTTGCACTGAGCCAATTCCTCTCTTCACACATCTGCTTAGGAGCCATCTGCTTTCAGAAAGCCGTACCCTCACATTGCTCCACTTTCCAAACACCCAGGGTTCCTTCTATGCTGGGAGGTAGCTGCCTCCTGGAGGGTCCCCAAAGACATACCAGAGTCACTCTTTCTTCTGGGGACCCACAGGACACAGCGGACCGAGCAAGAGTCATTTCTAAGTGTCTGCTCCATAGCGCTTTGAGTTGATCTCTAAAATTCTTCTGTTCTCTTTTCCTTCTTTAAAATGTGCTTTTAACTGTTTTAGCATTCAGTGCTCTGTTCTGATTTGGGGGTTTTGTTGGAAGTCATGATTTTGAGACAGTCTCACTATGTGCCCCTTACTAAACCAAAATTTATGTATAGTCCAGGCTAGCCCTTAACTTCCAACAAACCTGGTTGCTTTGCCTCTTATGCCTGCCACTGGTCTTTACAACCCACACAAGCATCACCCAAAGCAACAACAAAATCTTTTAGATGCTTTGCAAGGCAGGGAACTGTTGGTACCACGCTACTCTGTAACTCTTTGGAACAGACATTAACAAAGCACTGAAAGGCATATGTTGAAGTTTGTTCAAAGAAACTAAAAGCCCTCTGAAGTGCTGCTGGGAATGCTGGTGGGGTGTGGGGACAGGATGCAGGGCCCTCTACATAGTTTACAAGTAATTACCAAAAAGAAAGGGCTTTGACTCATGTTAGCAGTGCCACGCTGACTGCTGTACCACCACTCACAATTGCCAAGATATGAATGCGGCCTAAAGGTCATGTCATTCAGGGATGTATGTGTGTGTGTGTGTCTGTCTGTCTGTCTGTCTGTGTGTGAGTGAGTGTGTGTGTGAGTGTGTGTGTGTGTGTAAACGGCCTGTCATTCTGAAATGTATATGTGTGTGCATATGGGTTTGCATGTGTCTAAAATGTCTATCATTCAGGTGTGTGTGTGTGTGTATGTGTGTGTGTCTAAAAGGTCTGTCATTCAGGTGTGTGGGTAGATGACTGGGTATGTACAGATAAGAGAGATGTAAGGTATGTGCATGTGTGTGCATATATACATATATGTATCCATGTTCTATGCAATATGCATATAAATACACACACATATGAGAGAGGGACCTTGCACCCCTAGGTGAAACCAGAGGACATTGCATGAAGAGAAATAATCTGGTCGCACAAGAGCAGATACTGCCAACAGTCCACTTAGATAATGTTCCTTACATAGAACTCATAGACTCAGAAAGTGGCATAGTGGGTGCCAGGGATGGGTTGGGAATACTAAGAGTCACCAACATTCAGGCACAATGCTTCAGATACTCACCTTGAATAGTGATTTGCTCTTCACTTATCTCAGTAACTAACAACACTCCCCTGTGAGAGACTGATGCAATCTCACAGAAGGCGCTCTTACCCTCATACAATACAAACAAAAATAAATGCATAAGATGAAAAAATCCAACAAAAACAATTTTTTTCAAAATGTCATGATAAAACCTAGCACCATGTATGCCAATTAAAACTATTAAACAAAATAATAACTGCATGAAATCTGAGCTGTTTTCTACTTTCAAAAATTTGGGCAAGAAATGGAATTTTATATAAAAAGCTTAGATTTTTTATTTTTATTAAAAGACTATTTGTTTTTACAAAATCCTGAGGTAGAACATGAAAACCTTTGTTTTACACGTGGGGAAACTGAGGCCTAGAAGGAAGAAAGGACACCCCAAGGTCATATAGTAAGAGAGTTGTTAGAAGAGACAAAATGTAATGTTCAGTTCCCACATGTTATACAGTGAGTTTTTCCCCATCTCTCGCTCTCTTCTGATGTCACAGAGGTCTCAAGTCTCGGGATTTGGGGGAGCTGCCTGAGAAACATGCTGAAGGTAAGCTCCTCAGCTGCTCCAACATAGTCTCTGATTCGGAGATGTGAGGAGGACCTTGACATCTGCAATTTAGATATACACATTATATACATTACACCCAGTAGCATCTGCAAAGAGTCTACTGAGAAAGTCTGACTTGGGAAAGCTAAGGCTTTGCTGTTGCAGAGTCACGGACAGCTGGTCTACCTACCTACATCAGGGCAAAGCTCCGGCAATGCTTGTGCATTCCCAAAGCTGGGGAGCTCACCACATCCCAAGGAAGTCTACCCATGAGAAATACTCCTCCTCACCACTGTCTACAAAATGCTTCTCTTTCAGTCCCACTTCTCCTCTGTAAAGGCAGTCTCTTGACTTTATCTGGGTCTACCTCCCAAAGCACAGTAAATGTGAAATTAGTGACTGCTGGGTTAGAGGAGAGGGACCTGATGGGAACAAGAGAAATCAAGTACAGATTGTGGATGCTAGTGTGCCTGAGCCTCGTAGATGAGAGGGCTACAGCAGACCTTCCAACCAATGGTGTAACACTGAATCAATCGTAGATGAGAGGGCTACAGCAGATGTTCTGACCAATGGTGTAACATTGAATCAAGCAAACCTACAATGGCTGGTCTCTCCTAAGCACTGACTAGAGGGAGTCTGTTGGCAAAATGGCTTCACAGACTACTAGAGCATAGGATAAGAAATAAGAGAAAAAGGTGTCCTTTCAGGTCCAATAACCAAGATTGGCATGGGTAGTTGAGGATAATCATGAGAGAAGAATGAGCCTGCAGTTCAGGAGTGGCTGTCACATAGCCCAAGCTGGCTGCATGTAAAGGATGAGAGGCAGGGGAGAAGCCTAGTAACCATGGCGCCAGGACTATCTGCTTACTGTCTCAATTTGTTCTCTCCTTCCCTGTGACCCTCTCAGACAGAAGCCTCATGACACCTTGATCACAGTGGTACTTTCCTGTTTCCAAGCAGTATCTTGTGTTTCCTCTGCCTGCACCTCTTTCCAGTAGCACAGGATTTTTGCCCTTAACTGAGTCTCATTCCTGGCTCTTGGCACCTCTTTGGTGAAGCCTTCTCCGACCACATTACATAGATGAGATATCTTTGACATTCTCATGGTCATTCTATGTCTCCCAATATTCTATCTAGCACTTGGTGAGATAAGTAAATTCTCTACTTATTAGACATCACTGTAGATCCTGCCCCACCCCATCTAAATCATGATATCAGTGACGGAACCTGGAAAATCCTCTTCTACAGTTCCCACTGGACAGTTCCTGAAACATGGTAATGCATCAATGAATACAGTTTATTTGTGTTTATTGAACGAATAAATTCAAGTTTACTGGAGTGGGTAAAGGATAATGACCCATTCCCTAAATATAAGCAGTCAGAGTAAGAAAGAAAAGCAAACCATACAGCCACTTCGTGACTATATGCAAGATGGTCACGATTGACTTGGAGAAAGGAAAGTCAAGAATATACTCACATTAGGACTGGGTGGGCAGAGACGGACACACACAATCCCCACCTGTGGGGAGCCGCGCCCGCTATTCGCCATTGCAGGATGGCGCCCATATCCTGTGTTCCCGGGTAATGAACGGGTGCATCGCCCATGTGCGAAGGGTTTTTCCACCTCGTCCCATCCCGCCTATCCCGTGCGTGGCGTCATCTCGTGCGATGGGTTGCAGCCAACCAGGGGCTGACACATCCTAGGCGAGGAGAAGCCTCTATTTAAGGGAAGGGTTTCCCCGCCTCTGGGTCTCCGCTCTGGAAGCTTATGCTTCTCCCTCTCAAGAAGCATTAAAGCGTACTGCAGAAGGATCCTTGTGTGCTGCGTCGTTCTTGCTGGCGAGACGGTCGCGCGGAACACCCACCCATGGCTGGCTGCTCTAGGTGTGGAAGAAGAAACCATGATAGGGTATGGAAGAGAAAAGCAGAATGGTTCATTCATTGTACTGTGGAGAGAGGCAGATCTGGAAAAGTGAAGGTGGTGAGGCATGGGCTAATGTGGGAGACCTTCTTGTTAGTCAGGGCCATGGTGATGTTTAGTCCTGGGATGCTGCTGAGAACCATGTTTGGGTCCATGTCTCTGCCACAGTCATGGTCCATGTTAATGTCAATGGCTCCTGTTACCAATAAAGGCCATGAGGATTCTCAGGGTCTGGGATACCACATGTGGCCACACTGGTGCCCAGAGCCATGCCACTGTAAGGGCCATCTCCAGCTTAGCTGCACCTGGGGCCATGGTGACATTCAGGTTTGAGCTGTAGCCTAGGGCAATTTCTAGATCCATGGCCCTACTGCAGCCAATGTCTGTGCCGATATCCATGGCACCTGTTACCATCAAATGTTGTACAGATGCCTGACGTCTGGGTCCCCCACTTAGGGACATGTTAGTAGATGGAAGTTTCTGTTCTAGTCCTGTAGCTGTTCAGTCCCAAAGAAACACAGAGGCTTATATTAACTATTTGGTCTATTATCTCAGGCTTACTAATAACTAGCTCTTACAACTTAAATTAACCCATAATTCTTGTCTATGTTTAGTCATGTAGCTTGCTACCTTTTCTCAGTAAGGCATTCTCATCTTGCTTCCTCGGAATCTGGCTGGTGACTGACTCTCTGTCTTTTCTCTTCACAGAATTCTTTTAGTCTGGTCACCCCACCTACACTTCCTGCCTGGCTACTGACCAAAAAGCATTTCATTAAACTAATATGAGCAACAAATCTTTACAATGTACAAGAGCATTATCCACAGCACATGTTGGTGTCAGAATGCCACACTACAGCCTGATTGATACTAACCTTTGTGGTCTTCACTGCCACCCAGGGCCATATTGATATCTGGGTCCAAGCTGTGGCCAAGGGCCAAGTTTGGGTCTGTGATGAGGTTCACAGCTCCTTTTACCATTGAAGGCTGTTTGACTGCCCAGGATCTGAGCCACTAGCTGGGACCATGCTGGAGTTAAGGGACCACACTGCTTCTGGGCCCATGCTGAACTAAGAGGCCTTGCACTTCTACCCAGGGCCATGGTTAACATCCTGGACCCAAGCTGCTGCTGATGGGCTCATGATCCTGCCCTAACTTGGGTCTGTGTTGATGTTTATTTCCCATGTTACCATAGGAGCCCCCATGTAGATGAAGTGTTGAACCATGTGTTGAGGTACAAGGGCTGTGCTGAGCCAACCCCACCCTTCTCTAGACCTGAGATAAAGGACCCAAATAATCTCCATCATGGGAAAGATGGCCCCACCCTTGACATGGGTATGAGATAGCTGGTTCTGCCCCTCACCTGAGGTGGGGTGGTCCCAATGGTAAGACAGAACAACCCAGCTACCACCCAGACACACATACAGGGCACTCACCAACATCTGTCCCATCTATGACCTGCTGGAGCACATGAAGGGACTGAACCATAGCTGTAGGATCTGCAGGATAGGATATCTGGAAGAAGGATCCAGTATTGGTGGTATACCGTAAGCCTGAGGCCTTGAACCTGACCAACAACAAACTGCACAATGAACATTTATAAGTAGCTATTTAGACAGAAGGGTAACTGTCTGATACACAGCAACTTCAAGTGCCACTAAGATCAATGAAAAGGCAAGAAAGGAAAGACAGGAAAGATGGAGAAGTGAAGTGGTTTTTTTGTTTGTTTGCTTGCTTGCTTTTTCATTTGTTTTTATTTTTAAAATAATATTCTTATCTGTAGTTTTATTTTTATCCTATTTTCTTATTTCTGTTTTAGTTTTCCTTTGGAGAGGACACTATAAGGGTGAAGGGCAGAAATGCAGGTACTGGAAAATGAGTGGAATTGGAGTACATGATATGATATTCCCAAAAATTCAATAAAAACTAAGTTAAAATAAAAAGAATATTCTCATACATGCTGCCTAAATAACTGATTCTCAGCATGTAGATGTTAAAGCAAATATTTAATTACAAGCATACTTCAAATTAATTTGAAAAATTTTAGGAGAGTGTGTCTTGACCACATTCCTGTCATAAAAAGCAAGTCACATCCTTCATGTATAGTTCCACACTGCACCCCAGTAATATATATGGGGTGCAGCATCCATTTCACGAACACTGGCCTTGCAGTGTGACTTGCTGGGACTCTTGGCAGGCTAGTGAACATGCCTACGTGGTTGGCTTGAGCTTTTGCTCTGCCATAGGCGGGCATGACCCTACATGAAACTAGTGTGTATGGATCAGACTTGAATTTGAACAGAAGCTCAGAGTCAACCATTGAGCCAAACAGACTCAACAGATCTACGAGTGTGTGAGCGAA
The DNA here is from genome assembly GCA_028555095.1 of Dicrostonyx torquatus. NCBI lineage: Eukaryota > Metazoa > Chordata > Mammalia > Rodentia > Cricetidae > Dicrostonyx > Dicrostonyx torquatus. Next base: position 8,821,126 of record JAQHUG010000059.1, read on the forward strand.
CATCTCATGGACATCTCTGAAACCTGAGAGCTGGTCACCATGCAGCCTTATAGCAAGTAACCTACCTTTCTATTAAGAGATGTTCTATTTTCTCTCTCTTGAGGTTCACATTTTAAATCAACATAGTACAGCTGAAGCAGCAAGACTTTTGGTGGTTCCTATGGGGTGCTCACTTCCCATGCACTTCTACCCAGAACTCCAGTACCATGCAGAAAACCTGCTGGAGACATATGGGAAAAGGAGGCTAGGCACTTCCTTCAACTCTCCTGCCAGTCTCAGCGTTATCAGGAGTGATCCCTTTCTAGTGCTGTTGCATGAATTCTCCAGAGGACTTTATTCTCTGCCCATTGAGGCACACACAGCATTTGATGTTTCAGATACTGGAAGCTGAAACATGCCCTCACTGTTGGTATGCCCATCCAAGAACCTGGCCCACAAAGTCTACTGGTATGCTAGCATGGTTCATTCACTCCCCAGATTTTTGCAGTAACTTGTTTGTTGGACTAATATCTGGGGCGATAAGCAATGGCTTTGTAGGCTTCTCCTTTCCCATGGCAGCCATCACTAAGCAATGATGTCATGATCCATCACTAACCTTGATCTCAGAACACTCCCTAGGAATCAGCATTAACATATAGGCACAGCACACCTGTCATCCCAGAGTCAATCTCACCTTTGCAGTCACAGTAATTGTTGAAGCATTTGAGAAGCCCCGATGCTTTGCCTTTCACCTCCCAACTCAGCCCACAATGTAAGGCTAGAGATGGGGCAGACTAAGCCCCAGCTTCACACCCATTCATCAGTCTTGTGTACCTATAGTTGTCCTTCCCCACGTGATCTGACTCTGAACCACTGCAGCCACCAATCCTTCTGTCCAGTTACACTCCTCGCACTATTTTACTCTCTCTTCTTTGTCCTCCAAACACCATTTCCAGCAAGAAACCCTCTCAAAATCAGTCACTCCTCACATCTCCCTGAGCTTGTGTTCCAAGATACCCATCATGTTTAATTAAATAAGCATCTATAAAGCTAATTTGTCATCAATATCCCTCAATAATCTGTATTCCAGAAGATAGGAGTTGCCTCTTTCTTGATTTCTGTTATATATGGCAGATTCTATATTGACACCAAGTGGGTAGATAAGAGAAAAAAGGCTCATACAGACAGTTGGTTCCTGCTTCATCCTCTTCCTCTCCTGTCTCCATGACAACAGCACTTCTTGTCATCTTCCTTCTCTAGTATCTCTGGTCACCTACTGTGCCACTTAGGTTTTTGTCAACTTGACACAAATTCAGGTCATCTGGGAAGAGGCATGTTTAATAAAGAAGATGCATTCCCTTAATGAATGTTTGATGTGAGAGGGCTGAGCTCACTGTGCCAGGATGCCATCACTAGGTGTGTGCTGCTGGGTTATAGAAGAAGAAAGTTGAGGAAGCCATAAGTAGCAAGCCAGTAAGTAGTTTTCTTCCGAGGCCTTTGCTTTTGTTCCTACCTTGACTTCTGGCCTTCACTTCCTTCATAATAAAGTACAATTAGAAAATATAAGGAAAACCAAAACAAAACACTTTCCTACTCAAGTTATTTTTGGTCATAGTATTTCATTTTTACCACAGAAATAGAATGTCAAATTAGAGTGACCACACATCTATAGATCCTTCATCGCCTTTGCCACCCACTGGCCTTCAAAGTGAGGGTTCAGTCACTGGGGAGAGCCCTCCACAGAACAACAATGCTCCTTAGAGCAGTAGAACTGATAGTGGCACTGGGCTGTGTGAGCACTAAGAAGCATTTTCATAATAACGGTTTAATATTTTCAGATCTTCTGCTTGGAGTCCAAGTCAATTAATATTCAGACAATTAGAAAATGTGTCAGAATAAGAATAAATTATCCACAGTTAAGTGTACCCAGGAACCAAATGATGTCCGTGTTGCTTTTGAGGAGGAAGTGGTAATTGGTACCACTGTCAGTAAGTAAATGATTGTGTATGCAGTATCAGGAGTTGCAGAAGGTCATGGAGGGTGTGGCTCAGAGACTTAATTAATTTCACCAATCTGTCTCATACTGGGTTATTAAGAATTAACATGTGACCAGACTTTTGACTTGTTGAGTTGATGGCCATTTTCACAGAGAATCCAAAAGAAAAAATATTGTATTACTTAATCATACAAAAAAATTATTTACTTACTATCTTTAATCCCCATGAGTTACTCTCCAGGCTGCAACATTAGTGTCCCCTGCACAGCACAACACTAACTATAATACAAGCCAGCCACACAACAAACAAGATGCCAGCAGACTGGTAAATGCCATGGCCACATGGCAAAACATAGATTAATAAACATGGGTTAATTCAAATGTAAGAGCTAGTTAGTATTAAGCCTGAACTATAAGCCAAACATTCTTCACTTAATAGTGAGTTTCTGAGTAATTATTTAGAAGGATCTCTAGGATGGGGCAAGACAGAAAAACCTTCATTTACAATACCAACTCACTGCATCCACCATCATTGGCTCCTTATTGGCTTTGGGACAGACTGGACCTTCAGCACTTCTCTCTGGGATCTCATGGACCTCCACCTAAGACTGCCTCCTCCTGGTCCAAAGCCTCCTTCACCATCCCAAACATATTCTGGGATGCACCCATATCGGACAGGAGACAACATGCCAGGCCCGCCATACTAACCCCTACCTCTGTACCTTTAAACCAGAATACTCCATCTCTCATCCCTTCTTTTTAATGTGAGTGTGATATGTGCATTCAGTGCACATGTGTATACAAATGTATGTGCACATGTATATACATGCGTGGAGGCTAGATGATTATCCTAGGTGTCATTTTGCAGGAACTCTCTGCTTTGGTTTTTGAAATGGGTTCTCTCCCTGGTCCAGAACTTACCAAGTAGGCTAGGCTAGCTGACCAACAAGTTCTAGGGGTCCACCTATCTCTGCTTCCCCAGAATTGGGATTAAAAGTGTGTGTCATCACCCCTGGCTTTTTAAACATGTATTTTGGTGATCAAACTCAGGACTTCATGCTTGCAGGATAGAAAGTTTACCAATTGAACACGTTCCTCCTTCTGTCTACGTGAGCCCCACTCTTCCGCCAAAATCAAGCTCAGACTTGGTGCACTGGAGGCTATATTGAAAATAGTCTTCTCTCCCTCCATGACAAGGTGAAACTGTCCTCCCCTGGACCCTGTGGTCTAGCCACAATGACCTATAAATAAGTACTCATCTGTTTGACTTGTGTGTAGAATCACTGAGACCTCACCGGCATCTATAAGAAGATAAGAACTCCTTCTCTATCAAATTATTACAAGGATAAATCAAGAATAGTTTAGTAATATGCCTGGCATACACTGGATCTTCAATCACACTTAAATGAATAAATAAATGAATGATATCACATGACTGGATATCACGCAGGCTTCAAGAAGAAGGAGCCACAAGAGTTTCCATTCAGGGGTGGATGTAAATGGTATTGACAAGCCAGAGGTGTGCTTCGGAAGAGGAGCAACAGACTCTATTATCCTTCCAGTCCCAGGTCTTTCCATGGCAATTATTTTGTAACAGCCTCTTTAATGTGTTGAAATAAAATCCATAGATAGTATAACCTACTTACATTTGTTTTGAAAATCAATATAATGTACTATAGAGATAAAGGAGATAACTTATAACAAAACCATATGCATTTGGCTTAATAAATGTTCAAAGGTGACCAAAGAGAAGAAATGAGAAGTAAAGAGATATCTGTGTCCCCTTGCAATGTGTGAGCTGTGATTTAGGAGACATGAGACAACAGTTAACTGAATATTGTTGGTATTTTTCCTCTATATTTGACATTTAGAAATGAGAGCTAAGCAAGTGCCTCCCTACATTTATAACTATGAGACACACCACACCTGGGGATTGTATTGGTATCTTTAGTTCTACTATGGTTTTTAATTTTTGTCTTTTTCTGTTTTGTTTTATTTTGTTTTTTAATCTCCAGCTATTTCCTGGAATAGGTAACAACTTTTAGTACATTGTAAGCAAAATTTCAGTGCATTCATGAACTCCTTGATGGATACAGCTGCATGTCTGGGAAGTTCTGTGTATTTTAAAGCCATGTATAAGATATTTGTGTGAACATTCACCCAAGAATACATGGAGGCACTGACGCTAAGCATGCACAACAAGAAACAAATGTTGTCCTTGTGTACATTCCATGTAGTCTCAATAGGACAGAAAACTGATGCTTTGTGGTGTTCTAGCACAGAGCAATATGCTGGGCATCTCTGCCATCCACCAGTTAATTACTAATAGCGCCCCCAAACACTGGGACAACCAAATACCCTTTCTCATAAATAAATACCCAAAGTGCACTGGTACTCAGAACTGCAGCAGCCTGACTGAACCCAGGGTCCAAACAAAGATCTCAGGTGTGACCTCTTACTGCTCACCAATCACAATTGTATCCAAGCGGCCTCAGAGGAGGCTGTGGAGCAGCATGGGTAGCCTCTGGGTGTACACTCCTACTGAGGTGGCCTCCAAGGATAATGTTTGTAGACAGAGTGTAAGCAAGAGAGGTTCACACGCCCCTAATGGCCACCAGCTACTGTCATTTACATTGTGCCTGGAAGCACAGCAGAACCAGACTGGGCTTTCGGGCTTCGTTCCCAGGCCTTTGCAAGCTGAGCTCTGCTGCCAGCTCCCTGCAGCCAAAATCCTAGTGACCTAGGTTCTAGTGACAGCTCTCCTGCTGATTCTCTGTGTGACCTAGATAAGGTATCTCTTCCTAGACTCCATGTCCTCTCCTACTAGAAGAATTAGACAATATTCTCTTTCCTGTCCATAAAGTTTAAGCTCCAAGAAAAGTTGCATCAAAAAAGAAAAGAAAAGGTTGATTCAACTTACACCTGGTGGGCCATCTCTAGTAAAACCACTGTGGGTATTTACACTCCCTTCACAGAATATAAACGGGCAGTTTTGCAGGCCGCACATCAATCGCTTGCATACTGATGCCCAGTTCGCCGACAGTGGAAGAAGTGGTGTAAGGCAGACCTGGGCGGGGGGAGGTAAACTGTACATCAGCCTGAGCAGACCAAAGGAAAAACTGAAAGTCAAGAGAAACCAAGTTGAACAGACAGATGAAACCAAGGTGTTAAAGAGCTGGGAATGCCTATGAGGAGACATCCCAGGCCTTTTCATGTCTCCAAGGCATCCATCCCAAGGTAAGGGCTTCTACCCAAGGGAAGTACCAAATTCTTTATGTACATACGCTGTTCTTCCTTAGTCATACATACATGTGATAAAAATGTGATCCATAAATTAGGCACAGAAAGGTCATACAACGATAATAATAAAATAGGACAATTACAGCATTACATTGTAAAAAATTGTCATTTACAATCTATGACTTGTTTACTGGTAAAACGTTTCATTTATTATTTTTCTGCTGGGAGTGAATGTGAATACATGGAACCAAAGAAAGTCAAACTGGAGATTGAAGGGGACTAACTGCTGTTTGTGATATAGATATTGTAAGTGATGAGACTCCTGTAGCAGAGAGGTGAAAAAATGTGGTTTGAACCTGGGCTTAGTAAGTGAGGGGGGAAACAGGGATGAGATTAAAGCTGGAGACCAGTGGGGCACATTGAAGCTATGGTGATCCTTCTGGCATAGGGTAGCCCACTCCGGTCCTACTCCTCGTGCAGAATCACTGACTAGAAAACCAGGAAGCATCTACTGTGTACAAGGTATTGTATACAAGAAGGGAGATGAAACATCATATAATCATAGTATCTGTGTTGTAAGTGACTCTACACACAAAGACACCGTAGAAAATGTCCTCTATGTCTCTTAACTTGGAGGTAGCAGAAGGAGAAGTCAACTCTCAGAGTATCTGAAGCATTTAGTCACTCATTTACTAACACTTTCAGGGGAGAGCTTCCCTGCCAAAGGCATCTCATGTTCGTTGTGAAAACAGCAAACAAATGGACACATCAGCGGAGTTATCACAAGTCACAGGAGGCAGTGACAGGGGAAATATAACCTGGAAGGGCTTTGAGGGAGGCAGAAATGAGAAAAGGCTGCTAATTCCCCTAGGATAGCATGAACTCTCAGCAAAAAGGTAAAAAGCCACAGGACCTGGGAAGTAACAGGAAGTCAGACACAGTTCAAGACAGAGGGAGCAGAGGGATTTTTAGCTCTGACTTTAACAACTTGTTCTCAAAAAAGGAAGGAGGTGTGACCCTACTCACTGAGCAGATGGGGTTGAGAGGAGGCCGGTCAGCGGTGAGCTGTGAGCAGGAGCAAACAGCAAATGCTGATCTCGGGGACAGCAAATGCTGGTCTCAGGGACAGCAACCCGGATTTTATTTCAAGAGCAATGAGCTGTGGACTTTTCTTAATGAGCACCACGACTTGATGTACACAATGAAATGAAGAAAATGGACCAAAGGTACTTAGAGCTGAGCGGAAACTCAGTGGAAGCTGAGTGTGATGCTAAGAAACTATCCAGGAAAGAGGTGATGGCTTGGCCCTAGATGCTGGCAGTAAATATGAGAGCATTGCAGAGTAGGATGTGTTTTGACTGTGGTGCCAAGGAGACAAGACCAGGGACTATGTAGTGGAGGGAACAGAACAAGAGAGTCCTGAGTGGCCTCTGCCTTCATTATAGGCCACCTGACCCCATGTAGGAATGCACAGTCTTCACACACAGGTTCATTGAACCACACACGATCAGGGCCATCCTCCTTCTCTGCTGTGCCTACCCAGGACATTACCCCATGTCACTTTCATATCTTGCCTCTGGAGGCACAAAGAGCATCAACTACCTTTTTTCAGAACAATTTCCAAAGACTTCAGTCTTACTCCTGCCTCAGACTCTCTCCAAGAAATCATGCTTTCTCTTGGGACCACAGAAAAGACTTCCAAAAGGCAGCCGCTGCTGGGGGTTCTATTTCTTACATCTTCCATATTAGCCTTCCTCTTCTCTCCCTCCTCAACTCCCACACGATGCTCTCCATAACAGTATGCTTGACAGGCCCCTGTCCGCTTATCTCTGTCCCCAGGTGCCTGGTCCAGCTATGATAATTTCAGGAGAGAGAAATCAGGGACCAGAAATGATCTTGTCTGCTCTGGTTACAGAGTGTGGCACACCCATGCTCTTTCTAATCCCAGTTCTAAGAGGGATTTCTCCAAGACCTGAAACGACAGCAACTCAGAAGGAAGTTTGTGATCCAGAGTACCACATGGGTGTTCTCCTCCCCACTTTAAACCCTTACAAATACTTGAGGTAACACCGCTCCAAGCTGTCTGATCACAGCCAGTCAGCTTGGGCTCTACTTTCAGGACATTTCTGGCCGGTTACCCTCTTCCCTTCCTGTGAATAACTAGAGACATGGAACAGTGGCTAATGCCTTAAGTAGCCCCCAGTGCCAAGACTTACACTGATGACAAGGCTAGATTGACCCAGCTTCTCTCTACTTTTGCTCCTGTCAATGGCTTACTCTGTTAGCTGAAAATCCCTATTTAGCCTGCCCTCAAGTTCTATTTTAGTAAGGCTGGGCAGGGGCACCCCAGGGAAGATCACCAGGGAAGAAAAGGGCCTTTTGAAGATTATACATGAGCAAAAAGAGTGAAGCTTTGAACACTGATGGAGGTTCTGGGCTTCAAGCTCCAACTGCATTGTACAGCTTGCCCTAAAAAAAAAAAAATATGGGCAAAGGGAGAGGAGATAGAAGAAGTAACCACTTCAAGAATTAGAGGAATCTAGATTATTGCAGAAATACAAACACATATACAAGAAGGGGGCGGGAAGGATGGAAAAGGGAGAGAGGGAGAAAGAGAGAGAGAAAATGGGGCTGGTGATGTGGTTGAGTGGTCTCTTGCCACCAAGCATGATGATCTGTGTGTGATCCTAGACCCAAATAGAAGGAAAGAACCAACTCCCACAAGTTATCATTTGACCCCAACCCCCTCTCTCTCTCTCTCTCTCTCTCTCTCTCTCTCTCTCTCTCTCTCTCTCTCTC
>JAQHUG010000059.1:8829150-8845548 GCA_028555095.1 Dicrostonyx torquatus
CACACACACACACACACACAGAGAGAGAGAGAGAGAGAGAGAGAGAGAGAGAGGCAGAAGTGAAGCAGGAGCCTCCAAGCTCAAGGATCTTGACTCAAGGCCAAGAGTCAGCGATGCTGGCTCCTCCCTACAGCTCTCACAGTCCAGATGCACTGCAGCTTTCTCCCTTGGGATCCCACAGCTATCCCACCACGTCTAACACTGTGCTCTACACCCCACTCAGGTATCCCAGGGCACTACCCTCTTCAGGATGTTTGTCCTCCTGGGTCTGCACCTCCTTGGTTCCCCCAAAGACCCTCATGTCCGGCAATCCCCCACCTTCCGCATCTCTCCTCTACCTCTGAGAGTCAACTCTCCTTGGATCCTCTGTCCCCACACTCCACAAGTTTCCTAAGAAAACCTTCCCCACATTCCTGTTGCTCCTTGCTACCACTCCCAGAACACTTTCATGCTCATTCTAACTATTCCTATCTGACTTGGTTTCAGTATCCACACAGTATCCTCTCATCTAGAAGATAGCCTAGTCTATCATTCTTTGACATTGCAAAAGCCACACTGCATGGACAGACTGTGTTAATGTGTACCTCATCGCCTCATCTTTAAAATTACTATTCTCACTCATAACCTCAGCTGCAGGACTCCGTTTCTGACCTCTGTGTATTTAAAGTCAGTAATTCTTCCCATTAGTAAAATGGAAGAGGCCAGAGACATTGAGTTTGTTACCTTCTCACTAGCCTTGCACATGTGCCCTCACTACCCTCTCTGCCCACCTGGAAGTCATGGCCAAGCCTCATCACCATCATAGTTATCATCAACATCATAGTCATCATTGTTATTCTTAGGAGCAGTAACATTATCAAAATAACCACCACCATTGTTATCATCAGCATTAGCATCACCATCAACATCATTATCTACATCACCACTGTCATCCTCGTCATTGTCGCTATCATCAAAATCACCATCATCACCATCATTGCCACTGTCATCACTTCCTTTCCCTGTCCCAGCAGCAGATAATATATTCTAAATACTGACTACAGCAGCATCCCCATCTCACATTAATTTCTTACACAAGTGTGCCTCATAGCCACCTCTCATCATGTGGGGGCCTCTCCCTTTGAGAAATGTGTCTGTTTCCTCCTTTTGCTATGAACTGGACTATGACTACAACTGAGGATAAACCATATAGGACAAGAAAAATTCTGACTACTTTTGGGATAGTTGGCCTTAGAACCTAGCAACCATGTGATGAGAAGCTCATGTAGAAAGATCCCTTGGCCCTCGGCGCCTGCTCACAGATGGCAGACAGGACCCACTTGCCAGCCATGTCCATTCGCCATCTGCAACAGTCCCCTACAGCTGTTGTGACAAATTACCACAGGCAGGTGGCTTAAAACAGCACAAACATATCCCTTCACAGTTCTGAAAACTAGAGACCCAAGATCAAGCTGCCAACAGGACCATGTGCCATCAGAGGCTCTGTAGCAGAGCCTGTTTTTGCTTCCTCAAGCTTCCAATTTCTCGACATCTCATCCCATGACTCCACTCTTTTCCAAGGACTCATACTGGACCAAATCTCCTCCATTTCTTTCTCATAAGCTCACTTGTACCTCCTCTGGCCACCCATGGCCACAGGGATGTAAATCCAAGTAAATGCTCACATCTCAAAATTATTAATTGATCATATCTACAAAGACCCTTTTTCTAAATAAGACTGACATTCCCAACATAGTGTCTTAATACATCTGGAGGCCATTATCATGCACTCCACAATCTTAAAAATAAATCCTCACTTCTCCAGGCAAGCTACCACAGCCAAGCTAAGACTAGAAGCCTCACCAAAAATTGAAGTCACAAGAAAAATTAAGGATTGTTGTTTGCTGTAGGAACTCCTTCAGCCAGTAACCTTTAAGATACCAGCCTACTTGGGTGTGGCCTTTTATACTATAAATGCTGATTTAAAGTGTGAGCTTGCTCTCTCTTCTGGCTGCTAGATTCAGTTCCTGTTCCCTGTTCATACAGAGGACTGTGATCTGTGAGTCTTACCCCTAAATAAATAACCCTTTACTAACTATACTGAATTCTGAGCTAATGTGGGATTTCTTTTTAGCGTCCATCTTCAGTTGTTTCCTTAAACCAGAGTTCTAGAGCACAGTGTGTTACATAGTAGTAGTTAACCAATCAATTTTCAGCTACCTTGCTCCTTTCTTGCTTCATTCCCATAGCTGGATTAATATGGGCCTCTGCCTACCTTTAATCTAGATTAATAGCTGAATAGGAAATATCATGAGTGGGAAACACTGAATCCTTGCTGACTCCACCTCCAGATACATAGACACTAAGCTCTAGGGAGTCCTTTGGACTGGACAGCCATCTATACATACTCCCCAAGTGACTCACTTCCCTTGTCTCCCTAACAATTCTTTCTCTCAGTCCAAACCTTCACCACCTCATTCCTTCTTTGGTAACACCTGATGCCCTTGAATCCTATTTCACAGAGAAGAGAGCTGCAAATCCTGCACCTCATCTGACAGTGATGGCCATCCATAACCACACACAGCCCTCCTGCCACAGTGGCCAGCCTCACACTGTAGCTCATTGTCTCGTTAACAAATACAGCCCTTAACGACACCATCAGGCACTAGGGATAAATACTGCTTCCACTCAAGCATTTGTTGTTAATGCTACCCTGAACGTAATCAACAAACCTTTACACACTTTACAAAAAACAAATCCTTAAAGGATCATCTATGAACCCCTCCATGCCAAGATTGCCAGATCAGATTTGCCATCATTTCCAAACCTGGGCTTTTAATTCATAAGCAGCATCTGTAACTTCTCAGGGCTGCCACACAAATGATCACAAATCAAATAGCTCCAGGCTGGGAATTTTAAACAACGCAGTCAGCCATGCTATTGTGCCTCTGAGGACTCAAAGTAATACTTTCTTTACACCTCCAGGTAGTTCTTGGCCTTGTTATACTTGGCGTGTAGCTACATCATTCTGTGCCTCTGTCTTCAAGTGTCTTCTCTCTCCCTGTGTACCTGTGTCTTTCATAAGAAAATGGCTATTGGATTTAAGGCCCATATTAATTCAATGTGACCTCATCTTTATTAATGATATTTACCAAGAGACCATTTCTAAATAAAGTCACATTCCCAGGTTCCTAGTAGACATGGAATTGAGGAACCCAATGAAGTAACATCAGGCATAACTGACATACTTTCTTCTCTTTGCATCTAGAATAGCATGCACCTATCTCAATGACGTCTATTCTCTGTTGTCATCTGATGGCTGCTCCTCTGTTCTCTGGGTTCCTGGAACACATCCCTCAGACACCATCCTTCTCCTTATACTCTCCTTCTATGTATGACCTCAGTTTCATGATTACAGGTCCTCTAGCAATTCCAAGCATCTCCTCTCCAGCACACCTGACATCCCATCAGCACACACCTTAGGTGACCAAAGAGCAACTCAAGACCAATTCCCCAGTCTCTCACTTCCATCCAAAGACCCCCATTACAGTAACTGCCAATCTCAAAACTTTTGTTTGCTCAGGCCATAAGACTTAGTCCATCTCAATTTCTCTGCTATTTATATTTCACTCAACAATAAGTCCTATTCTACTTTTCTCCAAAATCGGTCTGATGGTCAGTGGTTCTCACAGCCTGGCTACCAACCACTGGTCTTGCTCATCCTTGTCTTGCTTAGGGAAGAATTCAGCAAAGTAGAGCTCATGGGCAGATCTAGCCACCACCTGTTTTGCAAATAAAGTTTTATTGGATCACAGCCACATCCATTTGTTTACATGTTGTCTGTGGACATTTTGCATTCTAACGGTACAAATGAATAATTGAACAGAGTCCATATGGCATTCAAAACTGAAAATATTTACTGTCTAAATCCTTTACAGAAAAATATTCATCAGTTCCCCACCTAGATGATTAGAATCACAGGTCTTCCTACCTTCACTTCCGTCCCCATTATAGATGACTTTTAATCCACCAGGAAGAATGATGCTTTACAAATGTGAGTCTAACTGGATCACTTCCCTGCTGGGAGTTCTCCCACGCCCTCTTGTATTAACTACCACAGCTACCTAGGCCTGCTGTGCTAATCCCCATATACCTCTCTGCCCTGTTCCCCAGCTCCCCTCTACCTTATACATCTCCAGCTACAGACATGCTCCTGTCTAAGCATGTCAGCATGCTCCTATTCCTGGGACTTTGCATTTTCTGCCCTTTCCCCCAGTAATCCCTTCCCAAGTTCACCCCCACAATTCAGTGTCCCTAGGAGGCCTCCCTTGCTCACCTTGCATCAGAGAGTACTGTCCCTCCACACACTTGCAACCCTTCTTAACTGACTGTTTTTGTCTGTAGCACTCAGCGACATATGACGTAGATACTTCCTCTTATTGTCTTTATTATGATCTGTCTTGTCTTCTTGTTTTCAGGCATCCTGTGAGACACACCCTATTCCATCACCAGCATTTAGCTTAGTGACTTGAACTGAGTACGGCATGGGAAGTGCTGAGTGGATCTGGGATCCTCGTACACCTGAGTACCTGAGTTTGATCCCCTCAACTCGGTGAAAAAGCTGGGCACACTTGTAATCTCAGTGTTCTGAGGGCAAGCATAGGCGGGTTCCTGGGACTCACTGAATGGCCAGCCTAATTAATCTACACAACAAGCTCCAGGTGGATGAAAGACTTTATCTTAAAAACTAAGGTAGGTGGGGCTGGAGACATGGCTCAGCGGTTGAGAGCATTGCCTGCTCTTCCTAAAGGTCCTGAGTTCAATTCCCAGCAACCACATGGTGGTTCACAACCATCTGTAATGAGGTCTGGTGCCCTCTTCTGGCCTGCAGACACACACGCAGATGGAGTATTGTATACATAATAAATAAATAAATAAATATTTTAAAAAAAAACTAAGGTAGGCGGTTTCTGAGACACAATACTCAGATTGTCCTCTGGCTTTCACACACATAGACACATTTGTTGAATAAATGGCTAACAGAATCAGTACTTACTGTGGGTAAGCCCCAGGCTAAGCCTCTGGCATGCTTTAGATGACTGGCCTCATAACAGCATTGCAGATAGTTATTGAATCCTGGAGCCTCAAGGTCATCAGCCAAGATTCAAAGTCAAGTGAAACATCAAGGCTTAGCCCCTTAAACACTTCTACCTTCTAAAATTACACTGCTCTGCATGTTTTAGAAGATATAACTCATTAATTTCTATCACTAGAAAATCAGGTTTTCATCAATAAATGAACAAATAAGCAAAATATATTCCTGACACATGATGACATATTATTTAGAAAAGAAGTATTAGGAGGGAAAGGAAGTTCTGATACATTTCAACATGAAGAAGGCGTAAATGCATCGTGCTAGCTGCGATAAGCATATGATCCCGCTTCCTTAGGATGTCAGCAGTGCACACACACACACACACACACACACACACACACACACACGGAAGGAGAAAGGTGGCGGTGACTGGCGAGAGCTGCAAATGTGGATGGATGGGGAACCTATTACTCAATGGGAACCAAGTTTCAGTTTAGGAAAATGAAAGGATTCTGGAGATGGGCAGGTGTAATGGCTGCACAACAGTGGATATGTGCATCACACCACTGCCCTGGATAGAGAAATGTAGGGAAGATGGCTAAGTTTAGATTTTATAAATTTTACAATATTATTGAAAAATCTGTATTTCTTCATCCTTACCAAGCCATGGGATGCATTTGTTCTTCTGTTTGTAGAGGAGGAATGTAAGGCTCAAAGAGGAAGTGGAGCAGCTCTAGGCCATTGGAGGCAGCGGCTTGAACTAGGCCTCTCCCCCCTCTCATTTCAGTTTTCTTCCTACAATCCAGATTCTTCTTGGGGCAATAAAAAGATTGTCCTTAAAGATTCAGTGAACTTTAGATGCTGCACATGTCTTTCCTCTGTGTATTTGAATTGAAGAGAGTTTCTGAAATATTTTTTTTTCTTCCTTGTAAGGACGTGGTCCTAGTAGGATTATGGTCCTAGCAGCAAGGAGCCAAGTGAGAGGCAACTACAAAAGGTGACTAGAGGCAGCAGGGGAAGACAGATCCTGAAACTGTTAATACATTAGCATATGCAAATTGACAAGGGTAAAGAAAACCGGGAAAGCTGCTATTTTATCATTTGTGGTAATTACAGTAATTTAGAGTGGTGGATCAGTGGGTTCCTGGAGGTAAAAGCATCTTAGAAGGATAATGTGGTGTGATTAAGAAGCTCTGATTAAGAACTGCTGTCATTTTCTCATGAAAAAGGTGAGTAAAGAGGCTGGGGTCAGAAGTGCAGCCCCGGAAGTCATAAGGGCAAGAACCTTGCCTACCAAGCCCAGTCTCCAACACTGGGGGATACAGAAAGAAATCAGCAGCTCCTGCCTTGTGACCCCCACAGAAGAGCACTAAAAAATGATGCGTGCATTGCCATCCCTGGAAAAGAGTACAGAGAAAATAACAAACTGTCTCCATGGAAAGAGTGGTCTTCGAAAGAAAAAGTGACAGCGAGACAGGGTTTGTAGTAGCAGGTGGTTTTGAATTCATAGCAGCCGGGAAAGAAATCTGCAACTGTGGGTAACGGAGCCCTGGAATGAGAATATGGATGGAGAATTTCAGAATGGAAGCAAAAAGTGGGAAAGTGTAGTTTGGGAAGACGAGAGACACAAGGCTGGGGCCCAGCGACTGATAGAAGACAGGAAAATGGAGCAAGCTGGAGACCAAGCAGCTGATAGAAGATAGGAAGACAGAGCAGGGGGCGTCTCTGTCACAACTGAGCTTTAAGGAAACTTTGAGAAGCATTGCAATTATCTGGAGTCAGTGGAGGAGGGATGAGGGCAAGGAGAGAAATAGAGAAGTCAGACAAGAAAGAAACAAGCCCATGCAGCAAAAGTAAGAAAATCAGAGATAACCAATCTGAAACGTCATAGTCACAGGCAAAGTTCTGTACACACCACCTTTACATTATTGTGACCAACTTCCTGACAGAAAGTTAAGGGGGGGAAGATTGGTTAGGTCTCGTATTCTCAGAGGGTTTCACTTCATCATGATGAGGAAGAAATGGCAGAGTACATGGATGCAGGAATGCGTAATAGAGGCTCCTCATATAACAGCAGACCCTGAAGCTGAGGGAGCACCAGACCAGGATTCGGGTATAACCATCAAAGGCCTACTTTCTGCTGATCTAACACTACCTCCTGAAATTTCCACAGCCTCCCCAAACAGTGTGACTAGCTAGGGACCAGGCATTCAAAACATGAGGCTGTGAAAGACATTTCACATTCAAACCATGATATTCCATCCCTGCCCTCAAAGTTTTATGGCCAACTCGTAATTAGTCCAGCTTCAAGAGTTTCCAAAGTCTTACCAGTTTCAACTATGATCAAAGATCCAAAGTTCAAAGACTCTTCTGAGGCTCAAGGCAAACTCCTAACTGTTCATCCTTACAAGAAGAAAAGGAGGGTCACACATTGCCAGACTACAACGGCACAGAGTAAATATTCATTTCTATTCTAAAACACAAGCATAGGAGAATACCACGATCGAACCAAAGCAAGACTAAAACCTAGCAGGGATGACACTAACTCCTGTAGATTTCTGGTGATCATCTGGGATATAGTGGGCTTGGGCAGCCCTACACTTACAGTCTTGTCATTTACAACACACAAAGCCTCTTTCTTGGGTCAACTTGGGTGCAGTTTTCCTCAGTTAGGTTTTTCATATCTCATATCTCAGATTTCTCATATCTACAATGTCTTGAGATCTCCATTGAAATCTACACTTCATCTTCACAGTTTCATGCTTCACCCTGAATGAGAAACTTCACAAGAAATCTGAGTCTGTTACACTTGCCTGGACTCCAAGACTTTCATTTAGAATCTAGGTACAAGCCCCCATGGCCCCATAACTCCTGTATTATGCATGTCAGCAAACCAACACCAGACTGATCACATTAAAGCCAGATCCCCTTGGACTACAGCTTCAGTTGCCTTCATACCTGACTGGTTGAATCTGGAAAATCACTTTCCCGGTCAGACTTCACTTTTCCCAGTATGGTTTCTGTCTTAGTTAAGGATGTCATTGATGTGATAAAACACCACGACCAAAACAGCAGGTTGGGGAGGAAAAGGCTTACGTGATTTATACTTTTACATCCTTGTTCATCATCAAAGTCAATCAGAACAAGAACTCAAACCAGGCAGGATCCTGGAGGCAGGAGCTGATGCAGAGGCCCTGGAAGGTTGCTCCTTGTTGGCCTGCTGCCTGTGGTTTACTCAACCTGCTTTCTTACAGCACCCAGGACCACCTGCCCAGGGATGGCACCACACATAATAGGCTGGGTCTTCTCCCATCAATCATTAACTTTAAAAAATGTCCCATAAGCATGTCTTACAGAGGCATTTTCTTAATTGAAGTTCCCTCTTCTCAGATAACTTCAGCATGGGTCTAGCTGACATAAAACCATTCAGCACAATGTCCTACATGATCAAAGGTTTTAAAAGAAATTATTTTAAAAACTTTTTCAAGTTTTTTTTTTGTTTGGTTATTTTCGAAGTTTTGTTTGTTTGTTTGGTTGGTTTTGGTTTTTTGATACACGGTTTTTCTGTGCAACAGTCCTAGCTGTCCTGGAACTAGCTCTTGTAGACTGGGCTGGCCTCAAACTCGCAGAGATCCGCCTGCCTCTGCCTCCTGAGTACTGGGATTGAAGGCGAGTGCCACCACCGCCCAGCACTTTTTCAGTTTTATAACACACTACATACATTGATAGGTAGGGTCTGGTCACTCCCTAGATCCTCAAAACACTCTTCCCATTACTCCAAGGCAAAGTGCGCAGGCTCTCTTTAATACTGCTTATTTCTTTAACAGCTTTGTTTCCAGCCTTAAATGAGCTCTTATTCTGGGTAAACTGCAAATATTTCATGTCTTTATTTCCCCTTTTCATTCTGGATTCTCAAAGCAAACCTGGCTAAAAGCAGATAGCAACAACCATTCCCAAGCCTGAATGTTACACTGAATTGAAATTTCCCTTGCAAAATTAATTAGTTCATTAGTGTTGAGTTCAGTCTCACTCAGATTTCCAGGACAGAATGGAAAATAAATAGCTTCCACTCCAAGAACAATAAAGTCCTTATTCTCATCTGTCAAGTCATTAATAATAAAGTTCTTATTCTCA
Source organism: Dicrostonyx torquatus (assembly GCA_028555095.1). Taxonomy (NCBI): domain Eukaryota; kingdom Metazoa; phylum Chordata; class Mammalia; order Rodentia; family Cricetidae; genus Dicrostonyx; species Dicrostonyx torquatus. The sequence goes on from JAQHUG010000059.1 coordinate 8,838,359, forward strand.
TCTGTCAAGTCATTAATAATAAAGACCTTGTTCTCATCTGAAACTTCGTGAGTACAGTCTTTACTGCCCACATTTTCAATGGCATTTTTGCCTTCCAAACTCCTATTTGAATCACCCATTAATCTCTACTCACAACATTCGATGGCTTTTCTAGAATTTTCAGTCCAGTCCTACCCCCTAAACTAGTTCCAAAGATCTAAGAAGCACTTGGTCACATTATCAAAACAATAACTTCACTTCTGGTACTAATTTTCTACATTAGCTACTTCTGCATAGCTATGACCAAATAACTTCAAGGAAGGAAAATTTGTTTCTATTATTTCAGAAGGTTTAAATCCCTTGTGACAGGAAAGTATAGCAGAGTCCATAGAAGTGGTTCCATGAGGCATAGTCTTCCCATCTAAGTAGCCCAGAAGACAAAGAAGACCCTGGAACCAGGGCTAAGTCTGTAGACCAAGCCTTACCCCTAAAGTCACGAGATAGAGTGCCTCCATCTGGGAATTCAAAGCTCATATTCAAAATATGAGCTTATGAGAGACATTTCAGGCTCAAGTCATAGCAATGGTGATCTAATTTGATCCCATCATTGTGAGAAAGCAAAGCTTAGAAAGATTAAAATCACATATTTGATGTCGAGTGTAGGAGGGTCCGTCTTTATTTCTGTGCTTTGATTGGTTAAATAAAGACTCTGCCTGGCTTGTAAGATAGGTCAGCCCTTAGGTGGGCGGAGTAGACAGAAAAGAAGTTCTGGGAAGAGAGAAGGAAGTGGGTCAGTCACCATGAGACTCCCGCCATGAAGCCTCCAGGGTCAGACATGCCGAATGATCCCCGGTAAGATCACTACCTCATGGTGACACACAGACTTTTATAATGGGTCAGTTTAGATGTGAGAGCTAGCCTAGAAAAGGCTGGAGATAATGGGCCAGGCAGAGTTTAAATGAATACAGTTCTCATGTGGTTATTTCGGGCATAAACAAGCAACCAGCGGCTGAGCGGGCCGGCGGCTGGGGGCTGGGAGCTGGGTACCAGGAATACCACCCACACCTCTCCCCTACTTACAACAGCCGAGCACCTTACAAATTAAATAGCAGAGTAGGGTGCTAACACCACTACCTGAGATCATTCATTCTGAAATCTGAGAAATGTTGACTTACAAAACACCAGAATGTAAGACAAAGTTATCCAGAACTTTATCATCTGGCAGGATGTCAGAGAGCAGACAGGGATCCTTGTGAGGCAAGGGAAAGGAAGGACTAAGACTATGGTCAAACCACCAAAGGACTAACCTATGGCAGGGCAGCATATTTCAATCCCATGCAGACTGCAATGTGTCAGGTCACTGCTCAGCAGAGGACAGTGGGACAATCAGGCCATTTCACCAGTTGATAACTAATCTGTTTGGGGGAGTTATGCAAGCTATGGTTAAGCATCCCTCTCCAGAAAACACAGTGAACCATAAAAGAATCTTAAGATATCTTAGCTCTAAAAGTCTATGATCTTTGAAGGCTGAGAAACAACCCCCAGCAAATCAAACACCTTTTCACAAGTTTTGACTAGGGATTCATTCTTCAATTCACTCATAAGAATCCTTTGGAAGACAATTTGATAGGAGAAACTTAAGAGCTAGAAGAAGAAATTTTAGGAATACAAGTGGTCTTATGAGATGAAGGAAGCCAAAGCTCCAGCATGGGAATCCCAGGGCTAGGCGTCAGGGTCCAAAGCCACCAAAGCAGATCAGCATGACTAACAGCAAGATGCTGACAGATGTGGTAGGACCAAACTAGCCTTCTTGACATGGAGAACCAGAACCAGTGACAGGTTTCAAACAGCAAATCAACATGCATTTTAGAAAACTCACCTGACAGCTTGTGAGGTTAATGACACTCATTCCTTAAGACTTTTACAGAAGAAAGGAAATGTAGCCTTGCACTGGTTCTCACATGACAATGTGTGGCCGATATTTCCATCATGGTCTGGGGCAGAGAGCTGCAGTTACAACAGGATTCCAGAATTCCTTGAGCCCTTCCCAGTGTTTGGGGCCACATTCTGAGGATACCTGTGATGACTAGGGTCTGCAAGCCTTAGCCTACACTGGCCCTGTACACATCAGCCCCTCACATGAAGCCTCAGCCAGGCCTCACCACCAACAGATGGAGTGTTTGTTGACGCTCCAGTGACAGCTTGAAAACTCATCTCCTCCCTCTGAGCCGGGCTGCTCCACCTCGTCCTCCCATCTGCCATCTCATTTTAAACCTAGCAGAACAACTCGGCTAGAGCAATTCCGACTTTTTCCATCTGTGCCGAGTTAATTAAGAGGGTAATGAGAGCTGGGAATGAACGAGGGCTGCATTAATTCAAGATATGATTAAGAGAAACATTTCTAATATATATATATATGCGGGCAAAGCAAGGCCGAATTATATGGGTGTGTACCCCAGGCCACCTGCCTCATGCTGTCTGCAAACACAAGGCTACCATTGGAGGACTTGAAGGAAACAGCAGAAAGGGATCAAGGTACAGCAAGTGGCACCTGGAGTGTGGGGCACAGACAGCAAGAGAGACCTCCTTACAGTCTATTCCCTGTGGGGACACCCCACCAACACCTTTACATTCATCACCTAGTACATGACTGGCCCAGGAGACAATTGACATAAGCTGACACAAGGGTTTCTTTTTTATTAATTTGTCCTTTCATTCATTTACTTAAGCACTGATCTGTAACAGTCCCAGATACGTCAGAAAATTCTCTAAAAATTGACAAAATAAAATCTGAGTCCCAACCCATGCATACATGTCTTTACCTCTCAAAAGAACCTGTGATGTTGGTGCCATTGATAGCATTCCAATTTTACAGATGAGGAAACTCAGGTTCAGTTACTGAAAGACTTGTCCAGAGGTCAGTTGGGAAGTGGCAGAGGTAAGATTCCAGCTAAGACCGCGATGATCTCAAAACTGAACTATCCTGCTCAGTACCAGTCCCAGGGCTCAAACAGATGGACAATGAGGAGCGCAATGCTGTGCTTTGAGGACAGTGGGAAAGGGGGTTCTTATATGATCTTGTATGAACAGAGAAGAGGGAATCAGGGAAGGCTTCCTGGAGTAGAAATAGCCAAGCCAGGTCAATTCTGCCACAATCTAGATTCAGCTTAAAGTTATCCTCCTGGGCAACAAACAATATACCAGTTATTTAACCTCACTGACCCTGTTAGAAACATCAATAACCCCATGTGATAAAGGAAAAGAGTGGCAGAATCAGCATCTAGGTACTCTAGTTTGCGAGCAGAGACAGAATACAAACTGAAGTCCTGATGCTAAAAGGAACCAAATGGTAAAGCACAAAGTGGTGGAATGAGAAGAGGCTATGATGCCCTGGGGACATCAGCACAAGAGAGGACTGAAGAGCACAGAGGTCTACAGCCCTCCCCACAAGGAAATCCAGACGCCCAGATTCCAATCCCTCTTTCCTGTCAGACTTTCACAAATCCATAGCAATGACTCACCATCTGCTCCATGGGATGAGAAGCCTACTGGTCTAGGACTCCATGACCATAAAAGATGTGTATCCACAATCATGCAGAAAGACCCTAGCAAGTGTAGAAGCACCCTCCCTTTGGGAGCTGGCCGTGTTTTCTCTTCTTCCTCAGCCTAAAAAATCAAGCTTGACTACTCAAGCATGTCTGCAAGGTCCATGACCATCTATCCCCCAATTTTCCTTTTCTCAATACACAAATCCCACCCTCCTTTATCCCTGAATACATTTATAAAGATGAGTGGCCTTCAGGTCCTTCAGAGTCTCAAGGAAAGTTACTGTCATCTTTATTTTCATCTCAATTCCCATCCTTGCAGCTTGAAGCATAGAAATCATTGTAAGCTCCTCATCATAATACAGTCCCGGCCACTGATGCTCACCGTGTCTGATATGTTACCAAAATTGCTACAGTAAGAACCTGGGCCCTTGCCATACTACCATCCTAGGCTCAGGCACACACCAACAAAAATACAGTTAAAGAGATAACTAATACCAAAAGGCAAAGAAAGGATATTTATTCAGTATGGCCACACAAGGAAAAAGAGCAAGTAAGCAAATACAGTGACACAACCATAGTAAGAGTCTTTTGTTAGTTCCCTGCTGCTCAGCCCCGAAATAATCATACAGAAACTATATTATTTAAATCACTGTTTGGGCAGTAAATTAAGTGTATTGCTAGCTAGCTCTTACATATATTATTAACCCATTTCCAGTATTTTATATTTTACCATGAGGCTCATGGCCTACTGGCAAGGTTCTGGCGGCTCCATGGCTTCTTGACTCCACCTCCTTTATTTCAGCATTTAATTTAGTTTTTCCCACCTAGATCTACTCTACCCTATCACAGGCCTAAGATGGTTTCTTTATTAACCAATGATATTCACAGCATATAGAGGGGAATCCCACATTACACCACTCTAACCCAAGTCCATCTTTGAGAATCTGACATGAAATTTAAGCTTAAATATAAATTAAGTGAAACACATAACTAAATAATCCCAGTCAAGATGTGGGGCCTCTCATCACTATCTTTCCTTTAGTCTTGAAGGCACGTTGGTCAGAAAAGCTAAATTATGTGAAATCAGAGTTATGTGAAATCTCTTTAAGGGGAATGGGCTTCCTCCCTGGCTGGGGCCAGGGCCCAGCTTTTTCCTCTGCCAGCATGAGATTCATAGTAAATACAAATTATTTGGTAACCATTGTTTCAATGGTTGGTATCCTAGTTAGTGTTACTATTGCTATGGTGAAATACCATGGCTAAAGCAACTTGGGAGAAAAGAGGTTTATTTGGCTTACACTTCCACATCACCATTCATCATGGAAGGAGGTCAGGACAGGAACACAAACAGGGCAGGAACCTGTAGGCAAAAGCTGATACAGAGGCCATGGAGGGGTTCTGATTACTGGTTTGCCCATCAATGTTTGCTTAGTCTACCTTCTTATAGAACCCTGAACCACTAGCACAGGGGTGGCACACCCACAATGGGCTAGGCCCTCCTCCATCAATCATTAATTAAGAAAACACCTTACAGTCACATTTTTTTCAATCAAGACACCGTCTTTTCAGATGACTCTATCTTGGGTCAAGTGGACATGAAACTAGCCATCACAGTAGGATAACCAAGAAAAGACACACAAGTATCTCTCTATAGACTATCACCAACTCCAGAGATCATCTTTAACGTGCACCTTGACTTCCTTCCCTCCTAGCCAGGCTCCCAGCCAGACAGTATCCCTTCCGTTTCTCATTCTGGTCTTTGTACTGGTGCTCCTCCTTCCCCAGACCCCCTCCAGATCTGTTTTACCCACTAGAATAAGATAATTCATTTTTAGCATAAAGGCTGTGGATTTTTTTCACAGAAGACAATCTAATTTACAAATCAATACACATTTCAAATAAAACATCTAGGCTTCTGAAAAACAACGTATGATTAAAAAAACTAATGTGTAAAATTCAACAAGGAAATATGTATGAAAACTTATTTTTTAACCGTGCTGCTGTTATTCTGCCACTGTGAAGGCAGAATGAAACCCTTCCAGGAGTCAAACACGAAAGGAGACTGTAAGGATGCATCAGAAAACAGAAACCTCTTCACATTATGAGTTCAATAATCTGTTCTGTGTAGAAATTTTGTATCTGGATTCAGGATATGTTTGTTCTGTTGGAAAAGGGGGGAAGATGTTTTTGCTGGCTGTCTTTTCCAGTCATCAGACGCTCATCTATCGTCTGCTATGATGGGCTGATTCTCATGAACTTCCAAGAGTCATTGAGATCTTGACCTTCCCCACTCCTGGCCTTTGATTTAAAAGGGTTGATCATGTCAAGTACTATGATTTGAGTGTGAAATTCCTTCATTTGCAGTGGGACACTTGACCCACAGCAGCTAGTGGCTCTGCTTCGAGAAGACTGTGGCCAGCTAGCAGAAAAGAAGGGCCGAATACAGACCTTGAAAATATTATCTGCCTCTGGAACTTACTGTGTCCTTAACCAAGGTAAGAGTAGCTTCTAGCACATGTTCCAGATGCTGTGAACTTCATGCCTTCTCTCCAATGATGGACTGATACTACAAGCCAAAACTAATCTTGGCTCTGATGGTTTCTTCTGCTAGGTATTTTCTCACACCTGAGTGAAAGCTTACAGGAAATCAGCACTAGGGTGGATCTGGTGCTCTGACAAGCCTAAACATGTGGTACATTTGGTCATCAGAGCTAGTTTGCAGAAAGAATCTAGAAGATTTGGGTCAGTTAGCTAGAGAAGCCCTAGGATCCTATGAAATAGACCCTCAAGAGCAATCACAGTGAGATTTCAGAAGACCAGAATGTTAACAGAAATGTAGAGAGGAAACATGACACTCATGAGGCTTCAGAAAGGAACCAGATTCATCAAGAACTGAGCCAGATGATATTCATGTTATATCCTGACATAGAATTTGCCTATGTTCTAAAATTTTGAGTTGGTCAAATTTAAAAGTAATGAACTAATTTATCTGTCAGAGTAAATTTTAGCTTTCAGGCTGTGGCATGGTTATTACTCACTATTTTTATGCAGTTTTGCAATGAAAATTGAGCATAAAGGTGCAATAAAAATGTGCACTTTGAAAAGAAAAGGAATTTGAGCCCATTTAAAGTTGCAGACATAGTGGATACAGACAAAATATCTGTAATTGTTAAGGAGAATAATAGCATCAAAGCAAAATCATAGACTGCACTGGAACAATAAGAAAGGTGTCTTGAGGATGAGGCCCAATCCATTGAAGGCTTTAGTGTGCAAAGATGAAAACTGATTTGAATAGTTCTCACTCTAGAGCCCAATTACTGAAGAAGGGCTATGAAAGCAAAAAGTGAAGCTGTGTGATGTCTTTCTGTCCATGTGTTGCTTTTATTGGTTGATAAATAAAGTTGCTCTGGCCAATGGCTTAGCAGAGTGTAGGCAGGTGGGAAATCCTAAGAGAGAGAGAGAGAGAGAAAAGGGGAAAGGGAGGAAACAGAGTCGAAGAGATACCGTATAGCTGTCCCGCGCAACCGTCTCGCCAGCAAGAACGACGCAGCACACAAGGATCCTTCTGCAGTAAGCTTTAATGTCTCTTGAGAGGGAGAGGCATAAGCTTCCAGAGCGGAGACCCAGAAGCAGGGAAACCCTTCCCTTAAATAGAAGCTTCTC
>JAQHUG010000059.1:8847643-8898501 GCA_028555095.1 Dicrostonyx torquatus
AACAGGGTGGCCTACAGAAATGTTTTTCCAAGGTTTAGCCATTCAGGCACTTAGTCATGTTCCAAGAAAAATATAGATATACCTCAAGTTGGCAGAAAATGTTGATTTTATGTGGTACTAAACTTCTCAGGCATGCAAAATATGAGAGTTACAGAGTCGTGGAAGGTAGTTCCAATTTTTTTTTTTTTAAAAAAAAAGCAGCTGATGAGACTAGGCAATGTCCATCAGGATCAGAGTCACTGGAGCTCCAAAACAAACTATGTAATGGATATTTCAGGATACTGGAGATGCCAAAAATGTAGAATATCTGCCAAGGGAAGCTTTAGGCATTGAGTGAGGCTGGCCTAAGAGAGAACTCTTGTGCCATAGACATTAGGGCAAAATAGAGCAATTCAAGTCCACTGGAGTCAACATGATGCCACCATATTCCCAGATGTGGAATATGGAGCTGCAAAATGTTTACCCAGCTGGCTTGGTGTTTTGTTTACATTTTTATTATTTCTTGTTGTATCTCCATTCTTCCCTCTTGGAAGGAGAATCCTTCCTCTGTGCCACTGTATATCGGAAATGTTATTCATTATTGTTGTCTTATTTTAACAGAGGATCGTGGCTGAGAGAATATCTTGACTCTCATAGGAAACTTTGGTTTTGGACCTACAAGCAGTGTTGGAACTGTTAAAACTATAGAGACTTATGAGAGCATAGGCAGCATTATGTGGACTGAACAGGTGGAATTTATTTAGGAGTGAGAGCAAGAGAGAAGTGGTGTGTGTGTGTGTGTGTGTGTGTGTGACAAAAATTAAAGAAAAAGAGACCATTAATTTGAGAGAGGGCATGATTATGCATAGGTGGGGTTAGAGGAAAGAGAGGAGGGGGGAGACATGATGTAATTATAATTTCCCCAAAAGAGAAACTAGTATTATCTTAGGGTTTCTATTGCTATGAAGAGACACCATGACCACAGCAACTCTTATAAGGGAAAACATCAAATTGAAGTGGCAGCTTATAGTTTCTGAGGTTTGGTCCATTATCATGATGGTGGGGAACATGGCAGCTGGGAATAATGCAGTGTGCAGGCAGATGTAGTTTATGGCTACATCTTGACCAGAAGGCAACAGGAAGAACTGTCTTACTTGAGTGGTGTGAGCATAGGAGACCTCAAAGCCCACCCCTACAGTGACACACTTCCTCCAACAAGGTCACATCTACTCCAACAAAGCTATACCTCCTAATAGTGCCACTCCCTTGTGGGTCATTATCTTTCAAACAATAATTATTATTTTAAAAACTATGGGGCCTTTATAGTCTGAATTCATTTTTCATTTAAGATGGTCATGCACCTTTGGCTCATGTGTTTGAACACCTGGTAGTACTACCCTTCTGGAAGGTTGTGGAAACTCTAGACTGTGATTTAGTTAATAGATGTGGGTAATTGGCAGTGTACCTGAAAGGAATCATTAGTTTCTAGTTTCAGTCTGAAATCTTTGCTTCTGATGCATCTATCACACCCTCCTGCAACTATGACGCCCGTGCCTTTAGTGCCATGATATACTGAGACCGGGAGCCACAGTAAGCCTTCCCTCCACTGCTGTCAAGAGGCTCCATGATCAAAGCAACTCTTATAAAATAAAGCATTTATTTAGGGACTTGCTGACAGTTTCAGATGGTTACTCCATCATCAGCATGGCAGGGAATATGGCAGCAGGTAGGTATGCATGGTGCTAGAGCTGCAGCTAGGGGCTTTATATCCTGATCCATAGGCAAAGAAAACTTCACTGGGGCTGGTTTGTGCTTTTGAAACCTTAAAGACCAGCAGCACACCATCAGGAAAGACACACCTACTCCAGCAAGGCCACAATTCCAAATCCTGAAACAGTGCCACTCACTGGTGACTAAGTATTCAAATATATGAGCCTACGGGGACCATTCTTACTTAAAGCACAATACTCTTTTACATGGCTTCCGTCAGATATTTTTGTTACAGCACAGAGAAAATTAGATGACACATCAGGTTTTCAAGTCAATGGAGTGGCATTCACTTCATCCTCACTAAGATGGTTTCTAGGCCAGCAAAATAGCTCAGGAGGAGTTTGACTTCCCAGAACCCATATAAAAATACAAGAAGAAAACAACTACACGAAGCTGTTCTCTAACCTCCACGCATGCACCATAGCATGTATGCCCACTCACAGAGCTGGGGGAGGCATCCAGTCCATTCTGGACTCAGTGAAATGGCCATACTTGTGTTGTAAAATATAACGTAACCTGCATTTGCTTTTCTATGCAGACCCTGGACCTCTTCCTCTGTAAAACTACAGTACCTTGTCAAAAGTATGTGAGGAAACAAAAGGAGCCAGAATTACTTCCTAAATAATACTTCCCAAAATACATCCTAAGCAGACATGCAGGTATGGAGAAGGGAGTCCCAGACAGAAATAGTGTCAAGAATACCCAGAAGGGACCAAAGAGATGGTTCAGTGGTTAAGAGTACTGTACTGGGTGTTCTTCCTGAGGATCCAGGCTCAATTCTCAGCACCCACATGGAGGCTAACAACCATGTTTAACTCCACTTCCAGGAGGTCTAAAGCCCCTTTCCAGTCTCCATGGGCACTGCATGCAGTACACACATACACACTCATAAAGAAACCAAATATACATAAAATAAAAGATTTTTTATCTTAGAAAAAAATTATCAGAAGACAACAGTGAAATTAACTCACCCAGAAGAACATTTGTATTCATATCAGTGTGGGCATGCATCTCACCAACTGACAGCTTAGTGGTAGCTATGGAGATTAAGGGGCAAATGGTACTTGAAAATTGTCTCTATGCTATATGTTTTACTGCATTATAAACTTGAGGAGCTAAAAACTACATGATTCCCTTGCAGCGAGTGTTCTGAAGACAAAGCCTCATCAGTGAGATGTATTCATGTAAGGCTCAGAAAAGAGGCATGGTTCATTGCCTGCCCCTTCAGGAGGATAGCAATACACTGTTGCAGTGACTAGCTTCATAGCAAAGAGAAGGTGTACTACAGCTGCAGCCCAATCCTCTGGTTGGATGGCCATTCATTCTATGAGCAAACTCATGACTTCCTCACCCAACTTCTTTTTGATCTCTTATAAGTGACCAGTGCCCTCTACTAAATATTCCTGATTCCATAGGATTCTGTGGAATATTACACCTCATCCTGAAACCAAAACCACTCAGAATATTGATTCACTTTTATCCAGGCTCTGCAGATTATTCCAGAAGTCAAGCAAAGTGTCATATCTCAATCCAAGTAAAACCTCACAGTTCCTGACCTCACCCTGTTTCTCTCTTATATACAATGAGTGCATACCTTTGACCAATGTGGTCAGTTACAGGTTCATTTTCCTGCTAAGGCAAGAAGAAGTCTAGTAGCCATTCCTGCTAAGGGAATCTCCCTGCTCCATCCACAGTCTATTCAAGCTCCTATGTGGCCCTACAACTTTGTCACAGCTGCCTGTACCGAGGCTATTTCCTGAGCTGAGCACATATTAACATGTGACACACAAGAGAGCTAGGGAACACTCGAGCTTAGCCCTAGAGGCAGCAAGCATTGGGGGCATGTGTGGAAGTGAGATGCAAAGGCTGGTAGAGAAAGGAATAGAAGAAGGGACAGGAGGTGAGGGAGGAGGAGAAAGAGAAGGAATAAAGGAATGGGGGATGAAAATAGAGAGAACAATCAGCTTATGGAAAGGACATTTGGAAGCCTAGAACATCTGTTACCATGATGAAGCCACATCAATGCCCTTGGATTCCAGGATGACTTCAGCATCCTTACAGTAAGTTCATTTCTCTGCTTCTGTCCATTGAGCTGGGTGTCTGTCCCTTGGAATCCACAGAACCCTGTGGAACACAGACAACCATTATAACTGTCTATCTAGCAGACAGGAATCCCCTGACTAGGCACAAAAACTGACAATTACATTGAGAGTGAAAATGAGCAGATGCCCAGGGAATAAAACCACAGTCCCTGAATGACCTAAAATCAAAGCAGGAGAACGGAGAATTGGGTAATCCCACATGTGAACTCCACTTCACTGCTGCCAAGGAGAGTGATAATGATCCTCTTTCATCTATCCAGCCTGTATTTTTGTTTGCTTGTTTGTCTGTATGGTTTTGTGTGTTTATTTGCTTTTCGCTAGGCACTGTCCAAGGTTCTCAACACCACCATGGAAACAAAGCAACCTGGGTTCCTAGGCTCCTGCAGCTTGCAATGGAAAAAAGAACAAAGAATAGGTGTTCATCAAATACACAACTGCACAGTGTTGTACAAGGAGGAAAGAGAGAGAGAGAGAAGGAGGAGGAGGAACGAAAGAAGGATCACAGGGAACCCCTGGGATGTACTGAAAGATCAAATAAGTTTAACTTAGATGAGGAAGCTCTGTACAAAGACGCAGCACATGAGTCCGGACAGGAGGGATGAAGAAGGAAGGAATGAAGTCTGGAAGGAAGCACCCTCTGAAGAGGTGGAGAGTGTACAAATGTCATGGGGTAGGAGCGAGCTTTGCAATGAAGCAGGAAGGAGGTTAGAAGAGTGAACAAAATGTGAGCGACAGAACTAAAGAGGTGGCTAGGTTCACTCCAAGAGGCGATCTCCAGGATGGTGCCCAGGAGTCTGGACTTTGATCTCAGGAACTCAGAGAAATGTCTCTTGAACATTATGGGAATAAAACCTTGCTCCTGTAAATGACTAAAGTGGTGTTCCCTTGACCCTAGTTACACAGCACAAGTCCAGGTTCACTCATGGAGAGTTGCTAATACATCACGTGGGCACAGAAATCTCACCTCTCCTGAATGGTCCAGCTTGGCTCTTAGCCTGAAGAGCATACAACTTGAGTTCAAATCCCCAGTCCATCTCTACGATGTTTTTTTTTTTCCTTGAGTTCTTTCCTTTTACTTTGAGGATGGAGCCCAAATTCTGGACAGTGTACTCTACAGAACCACTCAGAGAATTTTCAATCTCCATTTTTTTTGGCTCTTTTAACCTCTTGGACAGTTTTACGGCCTCCTTGGCCAGAAGTATGTCACCATTATTTCTAGGGGAGGAGACATAGCTAAGCCCAATATCCAGAATTATGTCTTTTTCCCTCAGGATAACTAAATGCTTTACATCTCAAAAAATGTTGATATTAGAAAATGTTTTTGAAGCCCCTCCTCTTCTCTGAAATCCCCCATCACTGGAGGCTGCTAAGGACCGTGAACTTAGTATACCATGTCACTGGCTCCTTACCTAATGTGTGAGACAGGCCTAACCAGTGCCACACTATGTAGCCAAACTTCAACTTAAAGATGGAGAACATGAGAGTTCACCCAGAGTTTTGAACTGGGACCATGGCCTCAGTGCCCTGGATCCCACCCTGAGTATGCTGGGTGAGAGTCAGTCAAAGTGGCCCTTCCTGTCAATGTCTGACTCCTGAACACTGCTGCAGGAGCCAGGACCACTGGGTTACAACTCAAAAATGAGATGTTTGTGGTCTTAGAGCAAAATTAAGCCCTCTGGCAGGGACACTGCCACGAGCAGGATTTCTCTTGGAGGCTCACACAGCTCAGCATGAGAGGAGATTATTCTAAATAACATACAGTCCAATGTGACATTATTATTCTTGGACTCTAAATCAATAACCTAAATAAAGTAAATTATTAGGTCTAGGTGGCATAAAATATGGGCACAGACAAAGAGACTTAGGGGACGATTTGCTCTAAATCAGTTTAACCACCTTGCAGCTTCTCGAATTACAGTCTTAATCTAGCATATTAGTGAGATTAGTATGTGGTTCTTACAATTAAACTGCATATTTTATCACATTCCTTTCTTTCATGCTGTATAAACTTCTAGGAAATTACAGACTCATAAACTTTGGCATAAAGTATGAGGCAGTAGGAAGCAGAGAAACCAAAAAGACATTTAGGGGCAGCACTGAATTCCACATTCCATATTTTTTATGTGATGTGAGAAAAAGTTCTCCATTAATAAGCCCATTAGGGGTAAGAAATTTCAGAGAATGGGTTTAGAGATGAGTCTCTCGGTGCACATAACTGGGGACCCTGGGGATCCAAGGTATTATTTATTGCAAAGAGGGAAAGTTTAAGGATTTTATTCTAAATGGGTTTGCATTGGAGTAGTAGCCTATTCTCTGTGAGCAAGAAAGTCACATGATCTCCTGAGTATGGAGTGGGTCCTGGCCTCACCATGGCCCCCAATATATATGACATAGGGTTAGATCCACCACCTAGTAGACCAGAGAGTGAAAACAGCTTTTATTTCTTATTTGTAAAGATGTATTTGTAATCATGTAGGTGGGGATGCCTGCAGAGGACAGAAGGCATAAGGATGTCCTAGCGGCAGCTATAGATAGATGGCTGTGAGCTGACTGATGTCAGTGCTGAGAACCGAACTCTGCTCCTTTCCAAGAGCAGCATGGGCTCCAGACTGCTGAGCCATTTCTCCAGATCCTAAAGCTGCTTTATATGTCTTGTGAACAACTTCTTGTGACTTTGTCTTTGTGGTGTCTGAGAGACTAAACCTTCCGCACAGAGACATGCAAGGTTTCTACACACAACCTGCCAATCATACATAGACATAAGTGCATCTGCACATGTACACACAAATGTATCTGGACCAAATGAAACTCTGATCCCCAACAGACAGGTCTAAGGTTTTAGTTAGGACACATGTCAGGAACTAATAGGAAGCTGTGCATGAGAGAATCCTCTAAGACACCTTCTAATTTTCTGTGAAATGAGGGAGAGAAGGCTGAGAATTCTTAAGCCAAGGGTCTGAAAGCAAGACCCTGTAGAAGTGCAACATGCTTAATGGAAGAGAAAGTACTTATGCTCTTACCTTCTTTGGAGGTTGGCAGGCAGGATCTTCAAAATCAGCAGCATCCAACACACCGGAATGAAGTCTTCCTCCACCACCAGAGAATCTGCCCTGTGTAACTGTCACAAGAATAACTAGAATTTTGCACATGCATGCACATATATGCACACATACACAGACAGGGAGAGGGAAATGAAGAAAGAGTGAAAGGGAAAAAAGGAGAGGGAGAGAGAGAGAGAGAAAGAGAGAGAGAGTACTTAACCTGAGGACTGCGTTTCAACAGGAACAATTTTCAAATAAATATTATTATTAGTGTTATTTGTATAAGAGTAAAGGTATTCCTAGGAACCTGGTGTTCAATTTACTACATCAAATATTTATCAAGAATCTAATACATGTCAGGTTTTAGACTGCCTGTAGGAGATAGACAGGAATCAAACCATATAACTTCATAAAAAAACTTTAGAGGCTGATGTGAAGGTTATCACACACCAAGTAAATGGCAGCATACAAAAGCATATTAATAAAGAACTCTCATAAACTGTGAGGCCCACTAGTCATACTAAAAGAAAGTAAGGGTCATCTTAGCTTGCAAGAGTCTACAGGCTGGGGCCAAGCCTTAGCATCCACATTATTTACAGATATGATACTGATGAGGGCTGCCCAGTCTCTCTACATATCAGTCTTATCATCTATAGCATGGGGAGGGAGGGAATGTTAGAGCAGGCACTGTACATATCCCATCTACATCTCTGACCATCAAGGGATCTGGGAAAGAAACTCAAAACTAAGGAAGATCCTGGGTTTCCAGGACACCTCAGTCACTAGAGGTTCCATAACAATCCTACATATGGTAGAATATCTTTTCTAATCGATGACACATACGTAGGTATCCCCCGAAATGGAATACAAGAGTGTAACATGAGGGTCCTGCTCATTGGGGTTTGTGTCCCTCCCAGTACCCCACAGCCGGCAAGCCCCAAAGAAAATCACACAGAAAGTCTACATTAGGTTATTAACTGATTGGCCCATTATCTCAGGCTTCTTACTAGCTATTATAACTTATATTAACCCACCTATGTTGGCCACATGGCTCGGTATCTTTTCTCAGCTGGGCAGCTTACATTGTTGCCTCCTTGGTGGTCTACGCAGGAATGCCAGGGAAGCTTCCTGCTTCCCAGACTTTCTCCTCGCCCTGCCTCTACTTCCTGTCTGGTTGACCCGCCCACACTTCCTACCTGGCCAATCAGCATTTATTTAAAACATGATTGACTGAACAGACAAGTCTCCTGCACCACAGGAGGGCTTGGACTTTTCTCACTGACAATGCCAGAAGTACTTTCTCTTTTGTATATTCACTATTCGCTAGGCTGAGTGGTAAGTTTCTGCCAGCCCCTGCCCTTTGCTCCCCACTCCTTTCTCTTTCCAAGCCCAGATGCATCACCTCTCCATTACATCAGCAGAGCAGAGCTCCAGGACCCCTAAACCACTGTGGATCACACTGAATGCCCCAGAAATGTTACCATTACAGTTAGGGCTAGGGCTGAATGACTGAATCATCTGCTTAGTAAGTTATTAGGCCTTGATAACTCAGTGAATGAGCAGTGAACAAATAAGGCAAGAGACTTAGAGCCTGTTCATAATACTGGCTCCACATTCTCTCTTGTCCCCTGCCCTTTGTGTTTCCTTTGCTCTTCTCAGTCTTCAAGTTGCCTGCACTTAGGCCACCCATGACTTGCCGAAATACACCTCACATTCTCTTGATTCATCGTAGGTAGATCAACTAAGCAAGCATCTGGTCCCAGTGTCCAATTCCAGATGAAGCAGCAAGATGCGCCAGCTGAATCCATAAAGGAGTTTGCTGAGCACCAGCCTATCTGACACAAAACTTGTCTAGGCCTGAACCTGCCAGTGAACACTGAGAGACCCACCCTTACCGCCATCCACTTCCATCTACAGCACATGAAGTTCAGGAGACAGGGGTTTGTAGCACCAATAATAAAAACCCAGAGGCAGATACTGGGGTTCAACCTGAAGATCAGAAAAGCAGAGCAGCCAGCCACTAGAGAGCTCCTACTTCTATGAAATCTTCAGACTGAAAGAGAGTGAGTTCCTGTCATGTCCCACCTTACAGTCCTCTCTAGTGCTGGGATTAAAGGTGTGCGTGCACTACCACTGCCCGGCTTCTATGGCTGACTAGTGTGGCTGCTGGGATTGAAGGTGTGTGCCATTTGCCTGGCCTATTTGGCTGACTAGTCCTGCTGCTTTGCAATGATCTTCAGGCAGCTTTATTTATTAAAATATAAACAGTATACCACTACAGGGTTTACTATTAAGCTATGCTACCCTGGTATCTAAGCAGGAAAGATATGGGACCAAGAACAATGAGAAGACTCTTGAAGAATAGGAATGAGAAAACAAACAAACAGTGGGTAAGAAAAGAGGTGGCAGTGTCAGAAATCTCAAACATGGCTCTTCTAGGCTGTTCACAAATTGGCTCTGTGACCCTCAGCCAAAGCTGTTCCCATCTCTAGAACTCAGTTTCCCTGCTTAGAAACCTAGACTCAACTCCTCTACACTGCTGTTTTCTTCCAGGGCACAGATAGGAAGGGAGAGGCCAAGAACAAAGAACTAATAACCAGAAAATAGAAGAAAAGACCATTTGTCAACTTGGCCACTCTGTCTCCTTCCACGCTGGGGCTGGGTGGCAGAAAACTGGGCACCACAAGAAGAGGAGGGAGCTTTGTTCTACAGTTTGCTGTGTGACCCTGGACAAGGTACTCCTACTTCCAAGGCTTCATTTGTAAAATAGAAGCCACCAAAAATCCATGATGACCGAGATTCAAAGAGAGAGACCAACCTTTAATATATTTTAGAGACAGAGATAAGAGACAGACAGCCCCCCCCACCCCCATACACATGGTGTGTGTTAAAAATCCCAGAGACATTCACAAAGGCCTGTATTCCAGAAGATATTAAGGACATATTTTAGGAAGATGTAGTGGTTTGTAGGATTTTTGTTTGTTTATGTGGTAGTTGGTTTAGGTTTTTGTTTTGTTTTTGAGGAAGGATTTCTCTGTGTAACTCTGGATGTCCTGGAACTTGTTTTGTAGACCAGGCTAACCTCAAACTTAAGAGATACACCTGCCTCTGCTTCCTGAGTGCTGGGGTTAAAGGCATGTGCCACTACACTCAGCTCAGGAGAAGTATTTTCAAACACAGATACTTACTACAGTCCCCTGTGACAGAGGTAGGTTAGTCATTAAAGGCTATACTCACAACCAAAAATACAATACCCTAGGATGTTTTAAAAAGCATTATTGGGTTGAGGGCTGTGTCCACGCACACCCATTCTGCTTCCATTGTTTGGGAGTATGGCCTAGGTATACGAGGTGAAAAACTCTCCTAATAATTCTGAAGAGATCCAACCTTGTCTTAAGCCTGTCATGTTTACATCATGATTACAATCTGAAATGTCCCCCAACAGCCTCATGGTTTGAGTGTTTGGCCTCCAATTTACAGAGCTATTTTGAAGGCTGTGGAACCTGTAGGAAGGCAGGACATAGCCAGTACATTACGGAAGCCGGCCTTGGAAGGTTTTCCCCAACGCCCTTCAGATCTTGTCTAGCTTTCTCCACACACTGCCTGCTGGGATGTGAGCAACTATCTCATATCTGCTTCTGCTCTCAATGAACCATTCTACCATGCCGTGCCTGCAATGGTCAACAAAAACTGCGTTGACTCTAACCCTAACTTTTCCTCCCTTTTATTGCTTCTCTCAAGTACCTTGTCACAGCCATGAGAAAAGCAACTGATACAAGTTAATTACTCTAATTCTCATCTAGGACTGCAGCATTCCCCCCCATTCAACTAGGGGATGGCCAGATGCCATCTAGGCCAGATGCATTCAAGACTCATTTCTGTAGAAAGGCACACTCAAGACCTAAAGAAACTGAGAGAAGGTAGCTAAAGAAACTGGAAAAGGTAGTCTTACTGAAATGAGTTTACCTGTACCAGCAAAAGTATTTTTAGCACTTTTCATATAATGGTGTAGGATGTCCTTCTGTCTATATGTTGCTCTTGTTAGTTAATGAATAAAGAAACTGCCTTGGCCTGTTGCTAGGGCAGAACTTAGGTAAGTGGGAGGACTGGACTGAATGCTGGAAGGAAAAAGGCAGAGTGAGGGAGACATGATGGAGCCACTGGATGAAACTTTACTGGTAGGCCACAACCTTGTGGTGACATACAGACTGATGGAGATAGGTTAAGCTAAGATGTAAGCGTTAGCCAGTAAGAAGCTAGAGCTAATGGGCCAAGCAGTGATTTAATTAATACAGTTCCTATGTGATTATTTTGGGACCAAGCTAACCCAGCGGCCAGGAAGAACAACTGGCCTCCTCCTACAATATAAGTAATTTCTTCTCCCATAATAATTACTGTTGAGGAACAGATGATAGTTCCTCATGTGTTTGCTTATGAAGCCAAGGTTCAGAGAGGGTAAATAGCTCACCCAAAACTGCACAACTAATGGATGGTAGAAGCAGGATAGTACTTGGGTTGTTTGACCCCATAACTACGAAATACAACTTCTAGGGAGTTTGGTGTGCAGGCCTTCATTCTGTCTGAGAATCAGTTCAGGGGTCACCGAAGCTATCTTCTCAGAGAAGGATGGTTCTTTTCAACAAGAACAATGCAGCAGCAAGTCAGAGGCTAGCAATGTGAAACACCGTCTTCCCAGAGTCCCTTATCCTGGATCTCATGTCTATCACCTATGCAATCTCCATTCCACCGTAAGTACTCTTTTGGCTAAGAGCAATAACAACTATGTAAGTAGTAGTGATGTAGAATCACTTCTGCCTTCTGAAAATGCACGAAATAAAAATGCATGCACACATCTAGGTGAAATGAAATTGGCCAGCTTTGGGGTTTAACCTAGATATGCAGTACCGTCATCTGGGGGAGATGTAAAAATTCATGATGCCCAGAAGTTCTGGACCAACTGCCTCCTAGTCTTTGGAGCAGGACCAGGTGCCAGTATATTTTAAAGTTCTCTGGGATCTATGCTGCAAAAACCACCATGTACTCACATTTGATAATGTACCATTATCCCAAATTCTTAGGAAGCAGATCTCAAATGATGGTACCTAAAGAAATGGATTCCATTCACAACTTAGGTCTTGGCCTGGGTCATGAAGATATCCCTGAAGAATCAACCCTTGATTTTGACTGTGAAGACAGAAAATCTAGGGAGGCAAATCAATCATAGGAACCTTTCCAGGACCCCAAGGTCTAAGAAAGTTCTTCAGTAATTAGTCAGTCTCTGTAATTCCCCCTCCTCTTTCTCCTTCCTTGCATCCTCCGGGACTGAGCTGAGCTCTCTAGACAAATGCAGCGTGGAGGGAAGAACATATGTCCTGCACTCACTGCATGAGCATTTCTCGTCTCATCAGGAAATAAGTTCTCTCTGCTTCCACATTTTAGAGATGAGCAGATGGCGAAAGTTTTGATTCAGGAATAATGTCCACTTGAATGGTTCGTGCTTAAGGGCCCCTCACTGCCATTAAAAGACCAGCACAGACTCACAATCTGGACACTTCAGAAGTCCCTGTTTCATCCTATGCTGAAGTTTTTCCTCACCCCACACCCAGCCCAGCCCAGCTTCTCCTCCTGGACCTCTCAGTTCTGTCCTCTTACTCTGACAAGGGTGTCACCTCTCCAGCCACCATCACCGCCATGACGGCAGAGCTCAGACCCCTGTGTTTACCAGGAATTGGCTTTAGCCTCTTATAACCCAAATTTCTTCCAAGTTTCTCTTCCACCAGTAATTTCAATGCTGTAATATCAGAGCTTTCTAAAAAGTGAAACTGACTGGACTACATCTCTGCCTAATGGTATACAATGGCTGCATACTGTAACAGCCTCCTTCCTTCACAGCCCATATTGAAAATGCTAGCACTGAGGGAACACATAGAAGAGCTGCTCATTCCTAGAAGTAGGTGGCCCTGGCGTGGTTGGCAAGCTCACAAAGTGAGAGGCAGAGAGTGTCAGTACATCTGTAAGACATTTGCAACAGACTGGGAAGCTCAGGCCTTTAACCATGGTTCCCCAACATTTGTGACCACCAAGGTTATCTGGAATCTTTCTAGAAATACAGCTCTCCAGTATTCCCATGACTAGCACTCCCCCATCATCTCCAGATAACTCAGAGTCTTCTCCTTCAGTGCACTCACCTGTCAACAGACATGCATATGAAAAAGCATTTCTACACAGTCTCCCTCATCACCAAACCACAAGCTCTAACACTTCTACTGTATATGTAGTCCTTCTAGCCAGAGAAAATGCCACTTGACCCAGGAAACCTTCAGAAAACACCTATTAACAGTGCCTCAAACCGATCACCTTCTTCAAGTATTCACAATGAGCACTGAGCTATATGACAGTGCCTGAAACATAAGATGTTCTCAAGAATCACTGTTTGAAGACAGACGGGGTGGGCGTGGGATGGATGGATGGATGGATGGATGGATGGATGGATGGATGGATAAGTAGGTGTGTGGGTGGATGGATGGGTAGTGGGTGGGTGGGTGGATGGATGGATGGGTGGATGGATGGATGGATGAGTGAGTAGGTGGATGGATGGATGGATGGATGGATGGATGCTGGAATGGATGCTGTCATGGATGGATGCTGGCATGGATACTGGGATGGATGGTGAAAGGATGACAGATGTGTAGATGGAAGGATACATAATGCTCAGAACATTGCTCTGTTGCCTTTACTTACTAAAGTATCCCCACAGACACATAAAACGCTCACAAAATTAGAAGGTGCAATGACAATGTCCTTACATGGCTTGTTCCTTTTACAAAAGGATCTGTTTCACTGTTTTGGACAGGCAGGGTTTTTCTTCCCATGAAACACTAGCTTCTGGAAAGGCAGAAAAAAAAAGGTATGTTTAAAAAGTTATTTCCCTAACATACAGGCTTAAGCCAAGAATAGAAGCTTTTTAGGCTTGCATGCTTCCCTTGGCTGCCTGGGGAAACAGCATTCCACCCAGGGAGAAGATCAAAAACAGCTTTGTTACTACACATGTTTCATCATCCAACACAGGGTGCCAAGCAGAGAGAAGTGTCATGAGCCCAGTCCAACAGCACTGTGACTGAACCCAAGGACGGTTCAAGGAAAACCAGGTGGAGCCATTAAAAAGAACACCTAGCTGCACCTCCTGCAGAAAATTCTCTATGCTCCAGGTACTCTGCTGAGAACGCTGTGCTGTGTCCCCTTTAATCCTCACCAAATCTGTACTGATGGCCTCTGATGCTAGGCTACCTGAGTTCAACGCCTACCTGCACCGTCATGTGTCAACAAGGCGCAAGGCACTGTATGTAGTCCCTAACTTTTTCTGTTTATCACGTGTAAAACTCGCATGATCTTCTTACCCACTGCATGGAGCTGGAAGGAAGGAAAACTGACGTGCTTACTATGCACGTACTAATCAATTATATATAAATCACAGCACAGAGAGAAGGCCACCTGCTCATGCTGCACAGTGAAGAAGGGATTTAAAACAAGCTTCATCTGATCCTGATCCACTGAAATAGTTCTCAGCTAACAGGGTGACTCCTTAAACCATGGATGAGGGACACTGTGCTGTGGTACATGAGTTTTGAGGACACTACAACTTAGGGATGTCAGACCCAAAATAATTTTCTGGAACAATATGACAATAATCGGCCAAAATTTTAAATTGTTTGGAAATATATAATATCCAAATAGACTTGAAAAGAAATTTAAAACCAGAAGAGATTTGCATCTATACCAGAAACAAAGTCAGTAATTCAATGTCTACCTAAGTGTATATATTTTCCCCACCACACACTCATCAGCGCCATGGGAAGAGATACAATGGGAATGAATTCAGTGGATTATATTAATGTTGATATTTTAGTTACAATTGTATACTATCATTTTGCAAGTGCTAGCAATATAGAAACTGAGTACAATTTTGGGGGGATTTTTCTGCATAATATCATAAATTTGAGTAATCTAAAATCATGGCTATAAAAATTCAATTAAAAACTCAACAAGAAACAAAGATTCTAAAAGAAAGGTGAACCATTATATGAACAGGTGATTTGCGGAGGAGAAAACACAAACGGCCAATAAACACTCATAAAGATGATTCAACTGAACAGTGAGGTATCACTTCATACCAGGTTAATTGCTACCTTGATTTTTTTTTACAATTATTATAACACAAAGTACTGGCAAGGATCTAACAAAAAGGTACTGAGGACATAAATTGGCAATGAACACAAATGGAAGAACAATTTGGCAGCATTTAGCAAGCTACAGATGCACAAATCCTCTCAGAAACAGTGCTCCTACTATTATATGTGTCTAAATGTACACATACATAGTATACATGCACAAGATAACACAAACAAAGGCATACAGTACAACTCAATAGCTCAACGGTCCTTCAACAGACTTGACATCGTTGACTTTATAAGGCTTAAATACAACACAAGCTAAAATGGCTAAAATAACTGACCACTATGCATCTACAGAGCTAAACTCAACCACAAAATGTTGAATGGAAAAAGGTGTCAAATAATATGTTATAATCATATTTATTTCAAGGCATAAGACCTACAAACTATTATATGTTGCTGGTAGAAACATCATAAGCATTAGAACACACATGCATATATATGTGTGTATATGTATATATGTGTGCCTATAGTTATATATATTCATATATATGTTTGTGTATGTATATATATATGGTATACATAAAATGATGGGTGCTTTTGACCGGAAGCTTGAGAAAAAAGTAGCTAGGACATTTTCCTTCTATAAAGAAGACATATTTGAAGCAAATGCACACACACACACACACACACACACACACACAGAGTGTGTGCTAAGGAAATAAGTGGGTAGCAATTATTTCTTTCCATATTAGTGTTTGGGGAGTGCACTGTAATGGAAAAGAAAAAAACAAGGACTGTGAGCGCATGTAACTCCTGACCCAGAAATTCCACCTTTAGGAATTTAAGCAATAGATATCTGCTAATATTCATGAATAAATATTTATAACTTTTTTGCAATAGCAAAAGCCAGAAAACAACATAAATTCCTAATGAAAGTGACTAATTATACAAATTATAGAAACACACAAAACTGAATACCACATATCCATTAAAAAGAATTGCACAGCTCTGACAATGTTAATAAGAGATCAATCATTTCTAATAGATGTTGGGGGGGTTACCATGCATAATACTGCATACTAGGCCCCTCTGGGTATTGAGGGGTCTGTGCATATGCATGATTTTAAAACATTGTGTTAAAAAACTTTTTTCATACACATGCTAGATTTTTTTGTTGAGTAGCCCCCAAAAGCTTTGTCTTCAGCTTGACACTGGAAAAGTGGGAAGCTTTAATAGGTGAGGTCCAGAGGAAGAAACTTAGTAGAATCACGTCTTCAAGGGAAATCATTGAAGCTGCTTGTACTCTCTCTCCTCCCCTGCCTTTTCTCTGCATCCCTGCTCTTCCCAACCCCTCTGCCTCTCAACTGCAATTATTTGAGCATCTTCCTCCACCACGCTCCCCACCATGATGCTCAGCCTTGCACAGGTCCATAGCACTCCAGCCAAGTAATCATGGATGAAGTCTCTAAATCCACAAACCCAAATCATCCTTCTCTCTGTACCAGTCGCTTTCCCCAGGTGCTTTGTCACAGTGATGGAGAGCTGGTTAACACCACACAGAACAACTTATAAAACACAAAGTGACAGAGAACAGCATGAAGGAAAGGAATTTTGGGTTTAATTTTATCGTCAGATTTCCTGGTCAAAACTCATTTTACCAGGCGTGATTCAATTTTTTAAAATACTTTAAGCAAACAGAACTAAATTACAGTCACAGACTCTAAAACAGACTTCTATTAACAAAACCGTATGTTACCCAAATAATCCAATTTTATATATCATAATTGAATCTGCCTTTGTTCAAGTAACATTTAATCTTTTAAGCTTAAACAACCACTCATGAATCACCTACTCAGAATAAGTTATGTGTACGCAGAGACACACAACTACCTGGCTTCCCTGAAGAAAGACAATGTTCCAGGAGAGGTAGGTAACTTAAAAGGTAACTCTGGTGTCCATCAACAGGTTAATGGATAAAGCAAATAAATCATTTGTTCTTTTGATGATCAATTTCTTGAGTTCTTTGTATATTTTGGAGATCAGCCCTCCGTCCAATGTGGGGTTGGTCAAGATTGTTTCCCATTCTGTAGGCTACCATTTTGTCTTATTGACCATGTCCTTTGCATTTCAGAAGCTTCTCAGTTTCAGAAGGTCCTATTTATTAAATGCTTCTCTAAGTGTCTGTGCTACTGGGGTTATATTTAGGAAGTTGTCTTCTGTGCTAATGTGTTCAAGTGTACTTCCCACTTTCTCTTCTATGAGGTTTAGTGTGGATGGTTTTATATTGAGGTCTTTGATCCATTTGGACCTGAGTTTTATGCATGGTTATAGATATGGGTCTATTTTCACTCTTCTACATGTTGATATCCATTTATGCCAGCACCATTTGGTAAATATGCTTTCTTTTTTCCATTTTATATTCTTTGCTTTTATTTTTTGTCAAAAAACAGCTGTTCATAGATGTGTGGATTGTCCAGGTCTTGGATTCAGTTCCATTGGTCCTCTTGCCATTTAATTTGGGGCTCATGTCTCCATGCGACCTTGCATCACTTGTCCTGTGAGCCAAGTCTTGTCCAGGTCTTGGATTCAGTTCCATTGGTCCTCTTGCCATTTAATTTGGGGCTCATGTCTCCATGCGACCTTGCATCACTTGTCCTGTGAGCCAACATAGCTGGAAACAGGGCAGCAGGAGGCAGGCACAGTGCTGAATCAGCTTACATGATGAGAGAGAGAGCTAACAAGGAACGGCCCAGGCTTTTGAAATGTCCCACCCCAGATGACACCTCCTCCAACAAGGCAACACCAGCTAATACTTCAGGAAGCAGTTCCACCAACTAGGGATCAGGCATTTAAATATAGGAACCTATGGGGGTATTGTCATTCAAATCATCACATCACCTGTACCACAGAAATAATGGTTCAGCTGGAAAGCCATACCAAGATTTGAAGGAGATGGTGATGGTCAAACTCTAGCACAGTGACTGGATTATAGCCAGCAGGCTCTTGTTTTCTCTGCATATGCCCTGGGGCTTCTAAGGGAATACAGTGAGCTATGAAACAGGGGGCTTCTAGAACAGGCCTTACTTCACCAATTATTTTGAGTGAAAGACTAGTATTTTATTTTTATTTTGGTTTGTGTTTTTTTATTGCCATATTATTGCAGACCAATATTTTTTAAGGCTAATAAAAATGAATTGCTATAAAGGTGAAATAAAAATATAACATCCTAGACCCAAATGTCTATTATTGGAGCCAACTGATTTACCAAATTGCTGTAAAAGTTATTTTGTCCCAAATTCTGCATACTCTTGGAATAGTAGCAAGCAGTCATGTCTGGCCCTGGTCCACTAATCATGCCTAGAGATGTGACTCCATCATCCAAGAATTCCAATTAGGACAGCAGTGCCAAAAACAAAGGACCAAAAGCCCTCCTCCTGAAAAGAAATGCTGACCATCCGTCCCATAAAGGATTTCTGGAAAAGCTGGAAGTCATCACGAGCCACCCCCATAACTGAATCACTTCTAACTTAGAGCTACTCCAGTTTGGATTCCCTTGGGATACACAATTCCATGGCCTTAGGATTTATAAAACGTCATTCTATTATCTCCCATTATTCCTAAGGATCAAGAATTCAGAAAGTATGGCTTCAAATCTCTTTCTGTTGTAATTGGCTCATAACTAGGACTAGAGCATAGAGCAGGTGAGGAGACACTGTTCCCCCTTCCTCGTGTCTTCAGGGTTTTCCCTGGTCTCTGTATATAAAGTATTCTGGGCCTATAGCCACCAGACCACTGGTCTGCTCAAATGAGGCTCAGGATCTCAACCAAAGCTTTGGGCAAGCTGAGCAGAGGCACAGCACAGCATCACTTCTGCTGCAGGATGTCCATTATAAACCCATGGCATCTTGCCAGTCAGAGGAGGCCCAATATCTTGAAGGAGGGAGGAATGGAATGACTCTAGAACTTAGATAATATATGACACTGGAGATAGTATTAAAAGTCATCTTTGGAAGGTACAATTTTCCCCTCAAAGACCATAGGGAATAATGGAAAAGGATTCTTCCAAGGTTGTTTGTAGGAGCTAAAGAAAACCAAAGCATCCTACCGTCTGTGAGCTCTGGGTCGGGGTTGCAGCCATTCTGTTGTCTGGCTGGCAGAACCCAGCATGCTGGAAAAAACAACGTTCTCACTGATTATATAAGTGAGTGGCTGTCTTTGCTTTGTGGGATACTCCAAGGACCCTAACAATTTAAGGTAAAATGTTAGAAGTACTAGAAAATGAGAAAACTATTGTCTTCTCAATTTTTCTGTAAACCTAAAACTTTTCTAGAAGGGAAAGTTAAAAATGTTCTGAGACATGTTTGGGACTATGCAGCAACAGCTGGAGATCCTTAAAAAAGTGAAGGGGGTGAGAGGTTGCAGAGTGCATTCAAACGTGTTGGAAGGAGGAGAGAAGAACAGGTTCATGCTTGTTCCGCAAGAGGTAAGGACGTTCAATGATGGGTTATTGCAACGATTCTACCAAAAGGGTAAGTTTGCAAGTATGAAAACACTGACTGCTCTTTCTGTCCTAAGCCAAATGTAGTAGCACTTAGTAGCTCCCTACTATTTCAAGTGTAATATCCAGAGATGACTGATATCCGAACAGGATTAGCTGTGAGCTGTTGCTGCCCCAGCCTGTTCGTTCCTGGCACCAGTCCCCTCTTGTTCCTTCATGAAAATACCCCTTTTCTATTTGCAATCCAGGTGATTCTGGTAAAGCAGCTTTCAAGCCCTGCCCCAATCTTCAGTGAAGATGAGATTCGACTCCCATCAGGCCAAGGTTTTGTTTGAGGAATGGACGCATGATCCAGATTTGTCGTGTAAATCTCAGGGCCTGGAATTAGAAGAAAAGGGTGATTTTCTGCTGCATAGCTAAGAAAGAACCATCACATTGTTAGGTCTGCCCCATAGAGATCACCCCACACCTTGGAAATGAAACTAAATGACAATAAGCAGAAAATGTAGCAGAGTCCCCAAGAATCAGAAAGCATGTAGCTCAGACCTCAGTGAACTGCAGGGATTCCTAGAACCTTCCAATTGTGTGGCACGGTACTTTCCTTTTTCACTTAAGCCAACGTGAGTTTTATTCTTTGCAAGGAAAAGAATCCTAATAAATTCTGTGGGAGTTCCTCCCTAGAGCCATTGTAATGAAAAGACAAACATCAAAAGGAATGTGACCAGTATGTCAGTTGGACTGTGCAAGCCAGGAGATACACAAGCCTGGGTCAGGCGTCCTCATTCTGAGAGCACAGTGCTCTTCCCGTGGTCGCTTCTGAGTCTAGAGACAGTCTGTTTCCTGAGACCATCTGCCCATGCCTAGACCCAAGACTGCTTTTGCTGTTCTTATACCGAAGCTGTTTAAAAGGAGAATACGAGCTTCAGCAAATTCCTAACACACTTGAAAGCATCAGTGAGTGGTGCAGAGCCTCTGAAGCTTCTGAACACAGCCTGGGGGAGGCACACGTCCCTGCAATAATTCAATTAACTCTTGCCATGTGCTCCCCAGCTTTCCTAAGTCTATCCTAGCTGCCCTTCTATTGGAAACTCAGAGGGTTTTCCATCACCCACTGGCTCCTCCCTCCTGAGACCCAACACCAACTTCCTTCCTCAGCTCACTCCTAGATCCTCTCGGCCATTTGTGCACCTTGACTGGACTCTGACTTTGGCTTTGTTTACATGGTAACATGACCAAGGTTCTTAGCAGATCAGGAACCTACCTTTTAACTTTATCCAATCTCTATATATGAAATCTGGATACATAGGGAAAGAAGTGTTTCTGAAATAATAATAATAATAATAATAATAATAATAATAATAATAATAATGTTACAGTATGGTTTAATCGATACTGCAAAGAAAAAGACGTTCTGAGTAGCTGAGGGAAGGAAGAAAGTCTTGAACTCCCCAAAGGAGTTGGAGGAAGGTGACTCTAAAGAGCAGATATTTGAGTTGAATCTTGTAATTGGGGATGTCTTTGACACTAGAGGAGACTATGACCTTCAGAAAGAAGGGCACACACTGAGTTGAGTACAGAGACATGGAGAGTTTCTATAAAAAGCAGCTTTCAGGAAGTTCTGGGAAGGACACTAAAGAAGTGTCATAACTAAAGAACTCACTAGTCAGGTAAAATCAGCAAAACCAAATCCAAAAGATGGTCTTGGATGCAAGGAAGCAGATGAACTCCATCCAATAAGGGAAAGGAAGGCATTCATAGAATTTAAGCACGACCGAGGCACTGTTAGATTTTGTTCAGGCAGCCGGTCATCTAGTTTGGTGGAGAAACAGAAAGGCTGATGGAAGGATGAGCATTATGCTGACTCGTGCCAGAGATGGATGTGATGTGTGAGGAAACTGAGGAAGAAGGTGGAGATCAGAAGTTGTGGCCTCTGATGTGGAGAGAAAGGAGGACACCATTCCTGCGTTAGTGCTTGCTTTTTGATGGTGACATTCAGGCATCCCTGCGAATTCCCAGCGTAGTATCTTACAGAATAGGTGCTCATGGCTACATACATAAGAGAGAGTGAGGATTGATGTTTGAATGCTGAGGTTTCTATCTGGAGCACTGAGTATGAGGTAAGGCCACCTGAAGAGCCTCGTCCCTCATCTGTGAGCTATAATTCCTTCTTCCTTCTTTTTTTAAAGTTTATTTAATTTTATGTGCATTAGTGTGAGGGTGTCAGGTCTCCTAGCACTGGAGTTATAGACAGTTGTGAGCTGCCATGTAGATGCTGGGAATTGAACCCAAGTCCTCTAGAAGAACAGCCAGTGCTCTTAACTACTGAGCCATCTCTCCAGCCCCCCCCTCCTTCCCTCTTATTTCCTTCCATATGCACTGGGGGTAGGGGTGATGTGCAGGCTCAACCAAAGACTCATAAGGAAGAAATAACTGCCAGGAAGGCTCTGCTTCAATTCTTCTCTGAGAAGAAAAGCAAAATTGAAAACCAGAAAGTATATCCGAAGACAAACAGCCACAAGGACGGGAAGGACTCAGGATGCTGAGCACAGAAGGGTCACAGTCTATGACAAGATTATTCCTAGGGAGACTCAACACACGTGTCTCTTCACCCAGATAAAAAGCTCACAACAAACCAAAGTACGGATACCACTGAAGTCCAAGTTGGTGAACAATGAGTTTTACTGGGGTTACTCACAGAAGTATGGGTGGGGTTTCTTACAGGAGCAGAAATGACTCAAAGACAGCTACATTCCCAAAGCCCAGAACTGCACTGGTGACAGCAGCAAAAGCGGAAACTTGGAGCACATGCGCAGCCTTCATGCACCTCAACAGATTGTAGAGTGTCCTTTCTAAATGACTCTGCTCCAGACTTCTTCCTGGCAGCTCAGTGAACTTCTGCTTCTTCTAGGCAGTTTACCTTGTCTCAGAGTCTTCTTTGTAGCTTGACTTGCTAACTCTTGGGACAGAGGGTTTAGTGAATCTGGTCAGTTTCAGGGACTTCCTGAACCTATTTTGAGTTGGTTACCTTCCTTTTAAGGAGCTTCCCTGCAGGATGGAACATTTTAGAATGGAGGAAACTGTTATAGAACAGGTCCTGACAGGCAAGCAGGACTGAGCTGGTGAGTTAGTCTCAGAGTTCCTCTATTCATAGCAGTGTGAGAGGAAGCATGGCAAAATGAGCTTTGAAACACCAAACAGAAAAGAAACCTCTAGTAATATTTCTTCTGTGTATAGCATTTCTAAGGAAGCTATCCCAAAGTACCCCAAAACTCAGTGGCTCAATGCATCATGCCCATCAGTCATACTTAAGTCACTGAGGTTTGGGCTTATTGAAAGTGGACTTAAATGGACCCAACAGGTGTAGTAAGAGGCCACTTGTTTGTTCCCAGCTGATCAGCCCCAAAATACTCATGCAGAAACTATATTATTTAAATCATTGCTTGACCAATCACTTAATTGTACCGCTAGCTAGCTCTTACATCTAGAATAAACCAATTTTTATTATTTTATATTTTACCATGAGGCTCGTGGCCTACCAGCAAGGTTCCAGCTAACAGCCCCATGACATCTCCTTGACTCCATCCACCTCCTTTCTCCCAGCATTGTTTTGTTTTCCCCCCTAGCTCTACCTTGCCTTATGAACATGCCAAGGCAGTTTCTTTATTAGCCAATGGTGTCCACAGCATACAGAGGGGAATCTCACATCACACAGGGTGGCTTGCCTTCAGTTTATACTTTGATGAAGTTTGCCTGAGAGTGGCTTCAGCCTAAAGAAACCTGTTGTCCTCCTTAAAAATGACAGAGCAACAGTCTAAAGCACACCGCACAAGTATGTTAAGGCTTCTCATGATCCACTGGCCAAAATAATTCACACATCCGAGTCCAGTATATACTCTATGAATGGGGAGGTATTGAGCAGAGATGAGAACATGTTATCATATTGCAATGCAGTGATTGAGACCGATAATACAACCTATCATGCAGCATCTTACTTATCTAGACTCTCCAGGCTTCCTCCTGACCCAGTCAACAAGACACAATTGTAATGCAAAATGCTCCCACCAAGAGGGGCATGCAAAATGCATGAGAAAGCACAGCTAATGGAGGTCTAGTTAACCGTATTATCTGGGGCCTCCTCCATTTACTCTGACAGCCCATGCATCTGAAGCAATTAGAAACATTGTAAGGAAGGTGAAGTTGGAGGGTCTAAGAATTTGACAATCTCCTTGAGAAAATCCTTCCTTCCCATCTTTTTGGGAGGATCAGATTAGAGACTTCCTTAGCAAATTCCATCCACGTAAGTAATAGCCACTAAGGTTAGCTATAATGTCACCCACTTCTCTGTCCGTGAGCTCCTCCCTGCACACCACTTCATGCATTTTTTATTACCACCTTAACGCCTTTATAAAATATTGATTACTCATTCCCACGGCCCAGCCAAAAGGCCCCGAAATGAGCATGTGCACTGACGTCTGGAGTTTAGGGTGCCCTATAAATGACAGAATCTACTTGGGGGAAGCAGAAGACCTTCTAGCCTCAGCATGAAAAAGATCCTGAGGAGGCAAATGAACACCGTGTTTACTAATGAGAAAATGAGGGTCTGGGAGGAGGGTTCATGAGATAGGAGATGAAAGGAAATAAAAAGGTCAGAAGGAAGGAAGAGGAAGCACACGAGTTGATGGTGGGACTAAGCCGAAAGCCTGATCATCAGCCGCATTTGTTGTTAAATTTAATGGGCTGTAGGTGTTGATTGCTTTACCCATAAAATGAGCTATTAATTTGCTGTTCTAACAGGGTAGCACCTAGCTTATGCAAATTGACCTGAGAGCAACATCAGCTCTCAGACCTCCCCCAGCTAGAAGTTTCTACTGAAGAGGGTTCGGCCTGCCGGTTTCCATGCCCAGTGAGGTGGGAGGTCTTTTTTCCAGCTCTCATAATAGTCACAAGCTGGATTTGTGCCATACCGCTTCTTGTCCCCAGCACCTGGTACGTTACCTGATACTCAGACCCACCGCAATTTGTCTGTGATTTCCTGCTGGTTGCTATCCTTCTTGGCTCCACCATCTACAACAGGGAGAGTTTAGTGAAAATAACTAATATGAATAATGGGCATCTAATGACCTGAGTTTGATTCTCTGCACTCATATGATGGAATGGAAGAACTGATTCCTGAAAGTCCTTGACCTCTACATGCATGCTGTGGCATGATTCCCTTGCCCAATGAATAAATAAGTAAATAAATAAGAATTAAAAAAATAATCACATGGATTAAAAATCCATAAGCATCTATAATACAGTATGATATGTAAAATATTATAATAATGTAATGCCTAGAACTTCTGTGTTAGCTACATAATTTTCAGGTTGCAGTACAAAATAAAAATGCACTTTTTTTTAGTCAAAAATTATTAGCAATTTTAAGATGAGAATGTACAACATTAAATCAAGCTCAGAGTTATGCTCAGTGCAGGTCCCTGGGTGAAGTCGTAGGTCACATATATCTGAAACATGCTGGAGCGTGCTAGGTGCTAACGTAGATTGGTTTCTTCTCTGCTACCTCTCTCAGACTGTGCCCTGTTCAACACAAATAAATGGGATTTGGGGCTCTTTTTAAAAAAGAAAAATTACAATTATTATTCCAGAGGCAGCTTCATTTTTCCTTCCTTGAGCAGCAGAGAGTCACCCATCCTGATAGACACCACATAAAGGGAGAGAGAAATCAACTCTCTGACTTCTGGCAGGCGCTGTAGCTAGAGGACCGGATTTATGGGATCAGGAAGGTATTTGAGAGAAGGAAACGTGACCAGAAGTGCTTGCCACACATGACAGGGAATAGGAACAGATTCTTGAGTGCCCCGTGGTCCTTTTCATAAAGCTTTAGTGGCTCCCCTTCCAGTGCCTTCAAGAGAACGCCATTACCCCCACCTCCCAGAGCTTATTCAATGCTTTCCAAAGTCTGATTTTCTATCTCTCTTCCCATTTTATACTGCGGTGCTTCAATTGGTCTATTTTCTCACTGACTCCACATGTTAATGCATCTTTCCACATCTGTCTGTAGCCACAAATCTTCTTCTACTTAGAGTGCCTTCTTCCCACTTTTCTAATACGTTTTTTTTCCCCTGAGAACTGAATTATATTACATATCTTGGAGGTAACAAGGCAGAATAGTCTCCATGAAATGAAGACTGTACCAGTCAGCATTTGCTGCAATAAGTAGTGCCCCCCCCATCTTGATGCATTATAATACAAGAATTTCTATCTTGGACACATAATTAGACACTTGCTGACTGTGAGTCAATTCTTGGTTCTGCTTAGTTTTGTTCCATGTGTTTTCTCATTCTGGGACCCAAAATGATAAACAAAAATTTTCTTTTTTTCTACCAATGTAATATTTTTATTAGTTATTTGGAAATTTCATAGGAAGACTCTGATCACACTTGCTTCTTGTTCCTCTCAGCTCCATCATCCCATCCGTGTACCCTATTCCTCACTCCCAAAGAAAATACTAAGTCCAGTTTGTTTCTCCATATACTTATTGGAGCATGATCAAGCTCCCAGTGACCATCCCCTTAAAGAAAACTAAGTCCTTCCTCTTCCCACCCCCTCAGAAGGCATCAACTGTGAAGACCTACACTTCAGCATCCTTATAACAGTTGTTAAGGACTCTCATCAATAGTTTCCTATCTGGACCGGTTTTTTGTTGTTGTTGTTGTTGTTTTTGTTTTGTTTTGTTTTTAGAGGGAGGGGCTGGCATAGAAGCCTTCACTGTCTCTCATCTTCAGGTATGGCACAGCAGTCACTGATACTAAGAAGCTTCCTTGCCTATAGCAGCCAGTGGCAGCACAAATCATGGACTTCCACACGGTCTTTGCAGGATGTATCATGGACAATTACACAGTTTCCGGCAGCAAGCAGCACAGGCCATAGACATCAACATGGTTTCTGGTGGCATCAAGTATCATAGAAGTCTTTCAAAGAGATTTAATCCAGAAAACGAACCATTCTTCATCTCAGATATTTTATTGTTACTCAGAGTCAAGGTGATGAACTGTTGGACAGGATCTGCCCTGCCAGTATGCCTGCCATGGCCATCTTGTTTTAGTCTGTGGACTTTCAGTGAGAACAACTCAGTGTTCTCCTCCTCCAACAGAGCAACCAGTGCAAGGAGCAGCAGCTCCATGCCACAGGCCAGTCCTACTGGCCAAGCGTCCACGCTGGCCTAGGATGCAAGAATAGTTGACACAGCCTGGTGGTGGCCTCTTCCTCCCAGTAGCCTGAGGTCTGGCCCTATTCACTAACACTTGCTGCCATTCCTGCCATTGCTGCCTTGTCTCTAGTTCTGCTTCCCTCCACCATGCATGTTGCTCCATCCTGCCATCTTTTCCTTCGAGACATGCTGTTTTCAAGAAAGACAAAACAAACTCTCAAAAGTCAAACCACCTCTGCTCAATCAACAGGTCACGTTTCCTGGCATAAACTACCAATCCCAGAGTCACCGAGGTAGAAAAGGACATTCTATTGATAGGGAAAGAAAGCAGTGAACTACTGTGAACAAAAAATACAGCCTTACAGCCAAATAGTTTGCTCTGAATCCAATTTATTCTATACTTATCTGTTGAGTAAGAACAAATTACATGTTTCCACAGCTCCATTACATTGTCTGCAAATGCAGAGAAACAATACTTACCTTAAAGTTTCTTATTGAGGATTAATGGGGATGTGCCTTACATAGTCCCTGACATGTAGAAAGTATTCATAAGAATTATTTATCATCAGTGACATTTTTAATATTTGACACAAGTAATCATCATTTTACTTCATTCATTTCATTGGTCCATTTATTCATTCACTCCATGAACATTTTCTCTGTGTTCTGTACTACCTACCTAACTTCCTATCATATAGCCTTAGTCCAGAATCATTTGACTCCTATAATTAAATCCCATGGCTCCCAGATCTAAGGTATTCTACCATCATGAGCCACCTCACAAATGTACACATTACCACAATCATAAGAAAGTCTTAAGAGACTTTTTTTCTTTTTGGCTTGATTCCATTTCAATCAGTGGGATCTACAGTCAGTCCAGTAAGGGAACACAGGCACATAAAACTTTAATTAGTTTCATGAAGTTAAAATTGCTTTCATGAAAGGAAAGAATAAGGTGGAGGAGGATAAGACTAAAACCAAAGCAAGAAGATTGTGAAGGTAAAATGAATTGTGTAGGGCCCATGGGTCTACCCCTGCTCCTGGAGTTCATCTTGAGGACAGTCTCTGGTCAGCCATTCTGTTTGTTCCTGTGCTCCCTCTTCCCAGCCTGGTGATTAGCTGTAGGGCATTGTTTACTCCATCTTGGGTGTGGCAATTTGCCACCTGTCTGGAGGGAATTCCTTGTGCAGCAGCTAGGTGTGTAAGGATTTTCCCAAGGTTGAATAAATGGCTTTTGACATTCGGCTGACCCAGGTCTCTTGTTTCAATCTCCAGGCCCCTGCCCAGCTTGCGTATGGTACAGTGGTGTGCGAACTGTACCAAGAGAGTAACGCAGAATCAGGTGTTACAGAATTGTCTGCATTTGGCTGGAAATTCTGCATATGTCTTTTGGCCCTGGCAGGGAAATGTCTTTGTAAATTAGTTACCTTTTAAGTGAATAAGAACAATGGGGAACCCTGAGCTAGGTGATGATTTGGGTTTCCAGTTCAAAGAAAAGAGCTGGTAGCTTCTCTCTCTCTCTCTCTCTCTCTCTCTCTCTCTCTCTCTCTCTCTCTCTCTCTCTCTCTCTCTGTGTGTGTGTGTATGTGTGTGTGTGTGTGTGTGTGTGTGTGTGTACTTTCCCACAGTTTCTCCAGTATGATGCTAAAAATTTTTATCTAACAACAATTAAAAAAAAAACTTACAAATTTCATCCATGCTGTTACTGTCTGTGTGGAGTTGGACAAGAGCCCTAATTCTCTGAGTTTTTCTTTCCTCCTTGGATGAACAACAAGATTGTCCACAGAAGCCTGCAAGAAGATGACCTGCAATCTGTGTGGTGACGCTTAGACCATGTCAGTCCTTGAAATGTCACACAAAACACTCTGTATAATGTATGTATGAGTCAAGGGCATCCGCAGAAACAAAACCATTACAACAGATTGAGGTATAGAGATTGATCATAAAGAATTGACTCATGAAAAACTAACAAGGTTCATGATCAGCAGTTAGCAAGCCAGAAACATTAATTACGTCACCCCAGGCTAAAGACCATGAGAACTCAAAACCCATGTTTTAGCTTGAGTCTAAAAGCAAGACAAACTGATGTTCTAGCTCAAGGCAGATGCTAGGGAAATATTCCTTCTTACAGGATAGAAAGACAGTCTTCAGTTCTATATGGGGATTTTATTTGGTTGGATGAAGCCCACCCACATGAGGAAAGAAAAATATGTTTCACTCAGCCCATTGATTTAAATGTTAACATCATATAATAATATGATACATCTAGAAACCTTCAGAATAATGTTCAGTCAAATATATACCTTTCCGACTAGGCAAATTGTTGCATCAAAGTATCTATTGCAGCTCCTGAGATTCAGTCAGCAGGAAAGAACTCAACACACAGCCAGTAGTGCCCATCATTATTTCAAAAAAGAACAATGTGTCAGTTTGAGATGATATGAACATGGGTATGAAAAGAAAGGGGAGGAAAAAGCTTGGATCAAAATAAAAGTTTTACCTAAATAAGGCAAGCCATGTTTCTTACATAAGGTCCATTCCTCTAACTTGCACTAAGACAGTCTCAGAACACAGAAGTATAAATAAAGGCACAAGAACTAAGAGAGGCCAGTTTCAACAAACACAGTCAGTTCCTACGCAATGACATCATAGGCTCACCAAACAGGTTTGAGGGAAGTTGAATTCTCAGTGGCAAATAGTAGTTTATTATTAATTCTTTTACTTTGCTCTAAAAGGTATGTCTTATTAATTTTGTATTATGCTTACTTAGTTTTGATATTTGCTCATGAATACTTTATCTTTTGTTCATAAAGTTGGGGAATTTAGAGTTTTTAGTTCCCTCTATTCTAAATCAAAGAATACTTTGAGAATTACCTGTCAATTACACAATAATGTTTGTGCCTGGGGACATCTGACACTTCCTTGTCCTCAAGGGAAAAGTACTACACAACAGGGAAAATTCTGGAGGAAATCTGTATTGCAGAAACACACCGCCCATGATGGTCTTTAATAAATGTTGGTTGAATTTATTAGTTCTCAAATGCTGTTACATAAACTGTAGCAAGAATGGGCCTTTGAATAGAGGGCTTTCATTTGTTGATAAGTTTGTGGTTTGAGTTGCTTGGTTGCTTAGAAGGTTAAGGGGCTGCTTGGTTGGTTGGTTGGTTGTAAGCTGATGGGTTAATTGGTTGTTTAGTTATAAGGTCGGTTTGTTGGTTGATTGATGGGCTGGTGAGTCACTTGGTTGGTTGTTTGGTTAGAACATTGGTTTGTCAGCTGGTTGATGGGTTGGTGAGTCAGTCAGTTGGTTAGTTTATTGGTTAGACGGTCAGAGTATTGGTGTTTGGTGATGTAAAGCACTCAGTGTTAGTTTTCAAAAGGTATCTAGCATGATTGGAACATCCAGAGTAATCCATCCATCTACTCACCTTCAAACCAGGATTTACCTTGTATTATGGAAGAGTGGGGGATAAACTTCGGTTCATTTGAACAGGAAAGAGGGTAATAAAACAAATAATAATAATGCATAGAGAAAATCCCTGTGAAAAGCAAGAGGCAGTGGATAAAGTGCTTAGGCACATAGGCCCTGGCTGAATATCTACACCACCACCATCTTCTTGGATGCTGAATATCTACACCACCATCATCTTCTTGGATGCTGAATATCTATCTACACCACCACCATCTTCTTGGATGCTGAATATCTACACCACCGCCATCCTCTTGGATGATCTTTACAAGACACCTAAGCCTCCATATTAGGTTTGTGGTTAAATTAAATAAAAAATGCATGTAAAGTTTTTAGTTACCTAGACTGATAAATCAACACATGTCAATTATTACTAACAAGTGGGCTCTCCTTGCAACAAGTGTTTTCCTAGCATAGCTTGGGAAAATGTGCCACTGGAGGAACTGGGTTATACAAAGAGTGTGGGTAAGCCCAGAGAGTCAGAAAGGATGAAGTATGTTTACAGAATTATTTAAAAAACTCAGAGTCAATGGAAATAATGCTGGATAACATGATACAAACTAAAGGACAGAGCTGCACCTTGCTAGTTCTGTCTCCCATGATGGAAGATCCTCTTTGAAAGAGTTAGAGTTGGGTGTGAAGACGTTAGAAAGCATGGGAATGGTGGTAACTCCTGTAGGGTGAGATCATTTCTGAATTAGCATGGAGGCTGCCTTTGAGGTGACAAAAGAGCTGGCCTAGCTAGAAAATAGGCAGACAAAGAGGGACAAAAAAATGATGCTCCACTCTCCATCTCAGCCACCATTGTTAGAGACATTGTCTTCCCCATCCACAGAAACTTGAGCCTGTGACCTTCAAATCTTCAAGAGGAAATTTTGGAAGACAGTCTCTATGCTTAAGAAAGGCTAAGAAAATAAGGATAACTAACCTAAAATACTATCTTGTCTAATCCTTCCTCTCCACAATTCTCTTAATGACACTTTTCTTTTTCCTTGTTTTTTATTAAACAAGTTTACTTTTCATTTTATATACCTACCCCAGTCCCCCTCCTTCCTCTTCTCCTACCCCTCATCTCTACTCTTCCCATTTCCCATCTACTCCTCAGAGGGGGTAAGGCCTTTCTTGGGTAGTCAACAAGGTCTGGCATACCAACTTGAGGCAGGACCAAGGCCCTTCCCCAGTTTCAAGGCTAAGCAAAGTATCCCACCATAGGAAACGGGCTCCAAAAAGCCAGTTCATGCACCTGGGATAGGTCCTGGTGCCACTGCTATTCTCCCCCACACCCTACCCACAACAGATCAAGCCACATAACCATCACTCATATTCAGAGGGTCTACTTTGGTCCCATTCAGGTGTCCCAGCTGTCAGTCTGTACTCCATGAGTTCCTACTAGCTTGGTCCAGCTGTCTCTGTGGTTTTCCCCCAACATATTCTTGATCCCCATTGTTCATTTGATCCCCCCACTCCCTCAGTTCAACTGAACTCTAGGAGCTCAGCCCAGTGCTTGGCTAATGACACCTTTCTTAGAGGCAAAGGGTAATGCCCCAAGTGGCTATTGTTTGACACTGCTATGACTTGTTTACTTCCTGGTGTTGGTCTGCCCCCCACAAACACCATCTACCAATAGCCCCACATCTTGGGGGGAGGGGAGCAGATTTACAGGAGAGCATGACTGGATATTTGAGTTGTATAGCTATGCAGCATTCTGGAATGCAAATTCTATTCAATGTGTAAATATTAGACCAGAGGAACAAGAATTTCAAATTAACCCACTCAACATATGAAAGAAGATATTAGTAATCAGAGAGAAGAAAACAAAGCAAACACTAAAAAGCCCAGCAGAAATATTGCATGTGAGAAACAGAACAATTTATATAATGATCATACTAGCTGAGAGAATTGGTTGAAGAATAAATTACTCAAAAAAAAAAAAACCAGCCACAAATTACAATTCCAGAGAACCTAGACAACAATGAGGATCCTAAGAGAGACATACATAGAACTAATCTACATGGGAAGTAGAAAAAGACACTAAATTGGGAGCATGGGGGCCTTGGAGGAGGGTTGAAGGGGAGGGGAGAGGCAGGGAGGGGAGCAGAAAAAAATGTAGAGCTCAATAAAAAAATTACTCAGTGGAAAAGGGAAATCAAGGAAATTTTTCTAAAGGAAGAATTTATTAGTGAACCATTTAAGTAAAGGAAAAATAGCAGAAAGCAAGGCATAGCAGGTCATGTCTGTCATCCCAGCACCTGGGAGGCTGAGGCACAAGCATCTCATGGTTAAGTCCAGTCTAAGCAACATGGTGAGTTCCAGGATAGCTTGGGCTACACAGTGAGACCCTGTCTCAGCAGCAACATCCATAACAACAAAAACTAAGTGAAATGAATGAGATGAATATTAAAATAGAAACACTAACATCCAAGTAAGAGCTCCAGAAATGTTTAATAAAAATAGGTTTTTAAAAATTGAGAAGACGATGAGAGATAAAGGTTCAGCCATTTAAAAGAGAATGAAAATTCAAGTTGAAAGAGCAAAAAAGTTATGACGATAGCTTAGTGGACACAAACACTTGAAACACAAGAATAAGAACCCAAGTTCTCATGAACCAAACGTCCAGATTTGAACTACACTTCAAGTACCATCCTCCTGTCCCATCTGCCTGTTCAGTCCCATTTCTGGACTTCATGACTTTACTCTTGCCTGAAATACCCAAAAAGAAAGAAAGTTTGCTCTGGTCAGAGAGACCAGTCTCCTGATTGCCTGTGGGAAGTCCAAGGCCCTCCCCCCTCCATTCCGGCCCAAGAAGGTGTGCATCCAAATAGACTGGGTTCCCAAAAAGCCTATTTATGCAGAGGATATAGGTCCCAGTGCCATTATCGATGGCTACTCAGTCTGCCCCCATTGGCAGCCACATTCAGAGATTCCGGTTTGGTCATATGCTCCTTCAGTCTCAGTCCAGCAGGATTTGGTGAGCTCCCATTAGATCAGGCACACTGTCTCAGTGGGTGGACCAGCCCCTCACGGTCCTGACTTCCTTGCTCATTTTCTCCCACCTTCTGCTCTTCGACTGCACCTTGGGAGCTCAGTCCATTGCTCTGATGTGAATGTGGGTCTCTGCCTCTATCTGCATCCATTGGACGAGATCTCTATGGTGAACAAGACACTCATCAATATGACCATGGAACAAGGCTAGTTCAGGCACTCTCTCCTCTGCTGCCCAAATACCTAGCTGGGGACATCCCTGTGGACCCCTGGGATCCCCTCTAGAGCCAAGTATCTTGCCAAACCTAAAATGACTCCCTTAAGGTAGATATCTTATTAGTGGGTCATTTCTTTAGCTTCAAACGTGGAGGAGCATAGACACCTGTGAAATAAGAAAGCCACTGTTACCTTTTTGCTGTCATCTTGAGACATTAGTT
The DNA here is from genome assembly GCA_028555095.1 of Dicrostonyx torquatus. NCBI lineage: Eukaryota > Metazoa > Chordata > Mammalia > Rodentia > Cricetidae > Dicrostonyx > Dicrostonyx torquatus. The sequence goes on from JAQHUG010000059.1 coordinate 8,881,303, forward strand.
CTAAAACCAGATAGGTAAGAGTCCCATCCCAGCTCTAATGTTGACTAGCTAGGTGACCCTCAGCAGTTACTCCTCCATCTGGACTTCCCCTTTTAAAGACCTGTATCGGACAAGAGAAGGAACATAGGGCACGTGTGGCACAGCCAGCATTTGACATCAGGCTTTCTTCCTGAGGCTTCTTGTTCAAGGGTCTTCCATGAGCTCTGCATCGATGTACCCTGTTCACTACTGGCTCTCCATACAGAGCGGGAGGTCCTCAGCAGATCCTTGCTGACTAAATGTGTGAGTGAGTGAACTTTGCCCTTTCGACTGTACTAACACATCAATGGGCGGGTTAGGCTGGACAGTGTCACTTGATAGTTTGGAATATGCCACTGAAACGAAGCCAAAGGACCCTTCCTGTCCTTTTACCAAATTCCTGAGAACTCTTCCCCAGGGATTTTGGGAAGCCAAGCTCACTGTGTCGGGAGAATGTCTATACTCTCAGGGAACGAGACTGTAGTGATGCCATGCAATCTCAGCTTCTAATACTCAACATTATAAGCTCAGCTAATAACTCCAGGTCACCTGTCTGGGGAAGAAAGATAAGGATTTTAAAATTTAGCACATTAGCATGTATAATCTACCACGGATGCTGTTGACTTGGAAAGAGATTTTTAATTTGCTTCCCCCTAGTTGGCCCCTGAGAACAGTTATTTCCAGAGATGCTAATAGAGGGTACTGATTGCAATATGGCTTCACTTGAGAACCTTTATGCCGTTTCATGAAGAGCGGGTCTCCATACATGCAGCCAAGATAAGCCTCTTCCCTTGAGGAAGTAAATGTCCCTGGAAAGACACAGAAGCAATAACAGCCTTAGTATTAAATCTGAGTTCTCCTAGCAGTCATCTGTGTGGCTTTCAGCAAATTGCATTACTTCTGTGTCAAGTATTTGTCCATTTATCTATGTCCTCATCAATTCACTTAAATAGTTCTGGCTTAACACTAGCATTTAGAGTGCTCTTATAAGATGTAGCAGATTAAAGATGCCCACACATTCAACTCAAGGGCTGCATTGTATGTGCTATTTCTGGGACCACTGTCTCTGGAAGCAATGCTTGGACTTCCCTGAGGTCACCACACTGGTAAGGACGCTGCAGCTATTCTTGTGGGAAGTTTGAACTGAATCTAACCTTACAACCACGCTCACCAGGACACCAGACATGCTAGCAAGTGGACCAGCTTAGGAATACACTCCCTTCCCCAGCTGCTCCTGTAAATGCTTTGTTGATCAGTGATTGACAACCTAGATGAACCTCTTGCAAATTCCTGGCCCCCAAATCATGAACAAGATAAAATAGCTATGCTAAGTCACAAGTTTTTAAAGTAGTTTGTTAAATAGCAAAAGATTATCAAGATGTCTTTTGTACAGGGAGCAGCAGAGCACGTCTTGATCCAATTGGAGGTCTTTGCTCTTGGGTTTTCCTTGTTTGCTGTTCATTTGAAGAACCTGTGCCTGCAGATAAGAATCCAAAGAGAAGAGGAGATTAGAAAAAGAAGATCAAACACACACACACACACAAAAAAAAACCATTTTAAAAACAAATAGCTAGTGACATTGTCTTTGGTGTTTCACTATATTACCAATGAATGAAATACAAGTTAAAACTGGAACTCATATTCATTCACCTATTAGGACAGATTCCATTAAATAAAAATCATCTGACCTTGTGAAGTGAAGCGGAACATAGGAAACCAACACATATGGCCACAAGGAATAAATCTTTGGTACAATATTTCTGGGAAATAAACAGACTGGAATATTTTAGATTTTGGTCATTATTTCTACAAAACATAATCTGACAGGTAGATAAAGACTTGCCTTCAAATATATTCATTACCTTGCCATTGATATTATTAAATTATTATGTTTTTTTTAAATCCATAAATGTTGGATTCCAGGGAATGGCTAAGTAAATTAAATTGCCTCCACAAGATGGAAGATTGTGGTGGCATCATTGTAAATGATGCTTATGAAGTGTTCCTAAGAACATGGGAGAATGCTTAATGGCATAACGTTAAGTAAAAAAGCAAGATAGAAAAGGGTTATAAAGTATGATCTCAACTACTCTAAAAACCATAAAAAGTCTGGAGGAAAATGCAATGAAATGTTAATAGTGTTTATCTGTGGGGAGGTGGGATAATGGGAAGCTGTTTTTCTTATTTACTCAATGTCCTGGTTTCAAAATTGGGCACACATTACTTCTGCCATCTAACATGGGTTTTTTCTTTTAATAAGAAAAAGGGATGGTCAACAGTGGTAATTCTTCTGTCCAAGTTTAGAGTCATGAAAATGGAGAGTTACTGGTTCGCGTTTAAGAGTTTGGAATTGAAAGTGTGATAATACAGGCCTTTCAGAGTGAGGTTTACTTTTGTCCATGTCTATGATAGGAACAATATTTGCAGAGTCTGTGGATGGTGTAAACACAGAGTCTGTTTCCCCAGCAGGGCTTGATTTGATCAATAAACCCCGCCTCACTCCCAGAAGTAGTTCAGAACTCATCATGTGAGACCGTTATGGAAAAGAGACATCTCAGTCCATGGAGGTAAGTGGAAATAGGTCAGAGTCCATGTCCTCAGACTTGAAGTGATGTAGTCGTTGAATTTCAGACACCAGGCATCCATCTCTGAGGCTTCTGGAACACTTGCTTAGGGATTTTTTTCTGGCAATTTCACACAGAATTATTTATAAAGTGAGGGAGCAGAATTTCCCAAGCGTTAAGAATTATAGAATCTTGGGACTCTGGAAAAATGTTATTATCACACATATAGCACAAAGCAATGAGATACAGAAGTGCAAAGAGTTGAGCTGCCTTGCTCAAGGTCAGCCAATCAACCATGAAAAGCAGAACTAAAACCCAGAACCCTCTCCTCAAAGCTGTCTTCCCCTCAGCCTGGCTAATCATTGGGAGACTTTCAGCTTGTTTGTTTGTTTGTTTGTTTGCTTATTGGTTACCTACATCTCCCCTTGAGGACATAGAGCTTCTTCACTGTCTCATGTATTCACCCAACAAATATGTGATAGGTGGAGAGATGGACTGATAACCGGAGAGAAGATTGTAATGGAGAGTCCACGGGATTTTGTGTCATGGTGATCCAAGATCAAATCCCAGCACTACCACTTATCAGGTACGCAATCTCAATCAAATCACTCAACCTCTTAGAACCCTTGTAAACAGTGGTGAAGTCTCAGAAGAGGTTCTAAAAGTTAAACGAAAGTTTTTATTGAGTTTTAGCTACTGCAGTAATTACTAACTAAATGTTATTGTCTCTCCATCTTCCCATAAAATCAAGTCTATTTCTAACTAAGTGCTGTTATAGTCTCCCTCCCATGAGACCACAGTCTAAGACAGCTGAGTCTGAACATGGAGGTTTCAGTTTTACCCAGATTCCAGATGTACATATGCAACAAACTCATCTGCCTATTTTGAGATACCTTCAGATGTTACATTCACCAAAATAAATATAGATTAATTCTGTGGCATTTATTATCAACTAAGTATCAGTTGAGGGTGACCAGAGATGAGGAAATTTGGTTTTTGTTTTCATTTTCATACAGAAAGAACCCATGCATTTTTAAACAGTGGGGAAGTATACAAACCATAGCTCCCCAGGTCAGAGGAGGAGTAATAACGACCCGATAACAGACACAGTGGCTCTGAAACAAAGCATTCCAGAGATGCTCGAATCTTTCTCTTTAGGCAGGGATCTTCAGGAGATATGCTCCATGTGTTTAAACTTGCAGCACTCCTGGCTGAGGTGAGGTGCCCACGATTTCTTCCTCGGTGATTCTGGCTATGGGCTTGTGGATGCACCTTCTTTGGGGGTCAGTGGTGATGTCAAAACTAGAAGATCCTTAAAGAAGAGAGACCTTTTAATGTGTGGTCAGCATTGAAAGGTATATATCTCATGAAAAAGGTGGCCCTTCACCTTTACCAGGGATGGCATACACGAGTCACTTGTGCCTCCACCCGCCTACCTCATCTGGTCATAGGCACATATTTCATGGACCTTAGTATCCTTCTCAAACCCTGAGATATTCTCCATGGTCAGAGTAGCAAGTTTTTAATCGCATGCTATTTTCTGGTCTTGATTTGGTATAAAATCTGGACATCAGCAAAATGCAGTGAAAAAGTATAAGATTTCCAGTCGAACAGACCAGTTAATGGCTTACAATTTTCCACTTGCCCTCTGTACAGAACTAGATGTGTATGTTGCTCAGATAGTCTTTCCACTCTTAATTTGTTCTCTGATGTTTAGAATGTATATTCTTTTTTTTGAAACTTATGAATTTTAATTTATCTATTCATACAAAGAAAAATCTTTGAACACAGGAAAATTAAGCAAGAAATTAATACATAAATAGAAATATTTGCTGGAAAATCTTGTATACTTTGAAGTAAAGAAATACATTTTTGATAATGCTTAAGATCAAATAAACGATATTTGGGATTCCCCTCTGTATGCTGTGAATATGATTGGTTAATAAATAAAGACACTGGCTTGGCCTGATAGGGTAGAGTGGAGCTAGGTGGGGAAAACTAAACTGAATGCTGAGAGAAAGTAGGCAGAGTTGAGAAGAAGCCATGGAGCCACCGCCAGAGACAGACATGCTGAAACTTTGCCGGTAGGCCACGTGGCATTACACAGATTAATAGAGATAGGGTTAAATTAAGATGTAAGAGTTAACCAATAAGAAGCTAGAGCGAATGGGCCAAGCAGTGATTTAATTAATACAGTTTCTGTGTAATTATTTTGGGAGTCTGGGTGGTCAGGACAAACAAGCCGCTTCCAACTACAAATAAGTGAAATTTAAAGCTAAAATATAATTTAACTGGACAGTAGTGAAATATTGCATGTGGAATTGTATGAGATGCAGCTGAGAGTATACAATGAGGGAAATGTATAGCCTTCATTTTTGTAGCCTAAAAGGCTCCATATCTGTTACCTAGGTTTCCATCCTAAAGAGGTTAAGAAAAGACAGAAAAGCAAAGTACAAGAAACTAGACATGGGAGGTGAAGAGCTAATTCATGTAGAGACTCATGCCTGGACAATGTGTAGAGCGTGAGAAATTTTGAAGCTCTTCATCCTCAATGGGATGTCTTACTCAGCAAACTATGTAGAACGTTTCTAAGAGCGAGAGGTGGTAAATGACACAACGATGGCGATGCATATGTGAACTCACGGAAAGTGAGACAGTACACACAAGACCTGCACAAGACTAAACCGTATTAGATCCCAGCACTGAGAAGGGGATATGGGCACTAAGTCCCAGCCATAACCAAGGAGCTCTTCGCAATTGACAGCTGCTAGGAGAAGGGAAATCCACTTTCTCTAGTGGAGTATCACTGGGTATATCACTCACACTCCAGGGCAGGCCAAAATGAAAAGGACTCTGTGTGGTTTTGTGCATTTTCTATTTTTTTTGTTTCATTTGTTTGTTTTGATTTTTGCTATTGTTTGTTTCTTATTTTCAAGAGACAGAGAGAACATGAAGTGGGATGGTAGAGAGGTAAACAGGAACTGGAAGTGTGGGAAGAGTTGGACGAAGGGAAAGAATATGATCAATATATTGTGTAAAAATCAATTAAGAAGCATCAGAGATTACAGAAGGGTCTCTGCTTGGGACTGGAGAGATAGTTCGGTGGTTAAGCATACATGACAGTTTTGCATAGGACATGGGTTTCGTTCCCAGCAAATAGTGCTGGTTACTGTCACTCAGACCTCTGTTCCCAGGCAGACCATACAATCTTTAGTTCCTGGAATATGCTCTGTCCTCCTTTATCTTCAGACTTTGCAGGTACTGTCCCCTGCTCTTGGACAAGCTCCCATCTCTCCTGAGCCTTACATAGAAGGGAAGGTTTCCTCACCACTTTTCCCAGTATTAGTAAAAGACCCTCAAGGTGGAGGTCTTCAATGGAGTGCCCTCAGACTCAATAACCAGGCCGTCAGCTGCAACAAGCAAGAGGTTTATTTCTCGATTGTACAATCGGGTGCTGCAGCCCTCAGGAGACTGAGCACCCCAACCATCCCAGCAAACAAGTTTTTAAAGGCAAAAACCACAAGTTTAACATGAATTATCATATAACATCCAGGATTGGTCTAGACTATCGAACCAGGGTTGTAACAAGGGCAAAATTAACATAGTCCCACCTACACATGTTTTTCTTAACTGAGTGCTCCAGCTGCAACCTGTTTTGGCAACTAGTTGGTTTCCTAGTGGGTGAGAGGTAGGGGAACTGACTAGGGTTCAAGTAACAAGCTTGTTAATCTCAGTGCCTTCCTGTATGGGTGTCCTTAATTTTTAGAGTTGGGGTCTTTCATTAGGAGTAGAATCTTATTTAAAAAGTTTTCTAAAAGAAGCAATTTGGAAACACACATACAAAGCAGAAGAGTGTCGTGTGGGCACCACGGCAGAGATGAAGGCTATGAGTCCAAGCCAAACACAGATGTAATGCCTCGATGTAGCCACTCTGCTAGAGACCCCAGCATCTACTCTGGTTGTAAAGTTCACAATATGTTAGTTCATTCATATGTACGTTAGTATAAATGAATGAAAAGACAAATAACAGCCAGAAGGAAGAAACCTACCCAAAGCAGAGTGTGAGGGTCTCCGGCTAGTTTGGAGGCAGCTGTGAAAATTCTGAGCAGGTTTGGTGGGGACCGTGTGCCCTCTGGTACACTCACCTGACTCAGGTGTACTTTGCCGGAAAGAGCATTATGGCTCCCTAGGAGTCAGAAGTCAAGTCCTGCAGATAAGGAATGCTGGGAACTGGATGTGACAGAAAGGGCTTCATCTGGGTATAAATATCAGTAAAATCAGCAAAATTCAGACTGTAGGAGATCTGACAGACTAATTTTCTGGTTTGATTGAAAAAAAAATACTCTAATGAGAGAAAGTTAATGGGAGAAGGGATCTACCTATAGAAGAAAAGTCAGGTTTTCAACCTCTATGAGTGTGGGAATCCCAATTCAAACATCAAACTAAAGAGAAAAGAAGAACCCAGGAAATGTGAACAATAAGTAGGTTTGGGGTGAATTAAGGAATTTCCATTAATTTAATTTTGGAGCCATAATAGTATTTGTCTCCAAGTCCTTGTGTTCTAGAAATACTATCAAATATGTTACAAGGAAACACTGACGAAAATAGCAATAACCAGCTTCACTGTTTACATGGTGGGTAGTATTTGGCAAGCCAGGTGAGTTCTTCAAACTTCAGTTTCTCTGTCTATAAAATGGACAGTTTCCGAAGCAAAGTGCCGAGCCTACTAGAGGATAATTAGATACTTCTTTGCCTGTTGGCCATCCGCATTGAAATGCAGATCTTCTCATTAGCCTGGCAGCCCAGAATGACCCTCCTGGGAGCTTCCAAAGATAAGGAATCTGATTCTCAAGGCAAGTCCACTGAAGCCCAGACTGAAGGTCTCCAGCCCAGGGTGGCTCCCAAGGCCTGCCTCACTCCCAGTAAGCCAAGGCAGGTGTGTGGTTTGTAATCATTGACAGCTTCTTCCCCCTCCTAGGACTCAGTGCCCTGGTCAGGCAGAGCGTGGACATCCCCAAGGAACACCAGTCTGATAGTATGGTTATAATTAAATTGGCTTCCTTCACCTTCTGGGGCTGTTCTGCCCTCTCCCTCTGGCCGTATTACCTGTCATGTCCCCAGGATCACAAACACTTCTCAAAATGGCCTTTGATTAAAATCCAGTGAAGCTGAAAACCAAGCCAGGAGCCCAGGAGGAAGAAATTGCAGCTACTGCCTCAGGGAAGTTGGCTTAATTCACTCTGCAGCAGGGAGAGGCCATCACTGGACACAGGGCTTAGGTAGCAGGGATGGACAGATCTGAGCAGCTATCATGTGACAGGCCTGCCGCTTACATTCGCCAACTTGATTACAAGGAGGGAGAGAATGGATTCTTGATTTTAGAAAGTGAAAAACAAAAATATCTAGATAGTTTCAAAAAGTGGGCTAAAAAGGAGAGGGCCCATAAAGGAAAGTTAGAAAAGAAAAAGAAGAAGAATATGTTGCTCTTATATTCTGGTTACTGAACCAAATATCTCTGCCATGTTGCCCTCTTTTTCTGCCAGAGGTACATGTTGAGACCCCGCGCTCCCCGCGCACCATGGATGCTTGAGGTCATAGACAGTTCTGAGCTTTATATATGCTATGACTTGTCTTATACATACATACCTGTGATAAAATTTAACACAAAGATTGCACATGGTAAGAGCTAGACTGTAACTTATCATATGTGTCTTGGCCATTATTAAATAAATGAATGAAGAATAATCAAAAATACCAGCAGTACACTACAACAGTTGTGCTGGGTGTGGGCATGCTGTAGAAAGGGATGATTTGTGTCTCAGGCAGGCAGGAGTGGGAAGGCTTGAGATTCTACCACTCTACTCAGAATAACACATCATTTAAATTTTGTGTTAGGACTACAGAGATGGCTCTGCTGTGCAGAGCGCTGGCTGCTCTTCCAGAGGGTCTGGGCTTGGTTCCCAGCACTGACATCAGACAGCCTTACAACTGTTTAAATAATTCCAGTTTCATAAGCTCTGGTGTCTTCTTCTGACCTCTGTGAGCACTACACGTACATGTTACATGTAGTACTCTCAAGCCTGCGTGTGCACACGCTTGCACAAACACACACACATCAGATACCTACCTACATGCATGCATACATAAGTTGTTAAAGTTTGAGTGGTTTAATTCTGGAATTTTCCCTCTAAAATTTCAGACTACAGTTGAGCACTCTTTACCTACAATGTTGTAGTAAAGGAAAGCCATGGACAAGGCAAAGCAGCATGTCCTAAAACCACCATTCAGAGCAAGGATTTGATTGTGCCCCTAAGGAACATGTGTTGGAAATTTAATGTCCAGTTCATTGTGATGTGAGGTGGGGCCTAATGTGAAGTTATGGGACATGAGGAAGGACTCATAGATAGACTCATGTTGCTATCACAGAAGTGAGTTCATCATACGATAGGAAGGTCACCTTCCCTGCCAATGTCTGCCATGGCAGAGTCTTTGCCAGATGCTGACAACTTGATATTGAACTTCCCAGCCTCCACAACAAGGAGCTGTTCTAGATACCCAGTCTGCAGCCTTCTGTGCCAGTAGCACAAAGAGACGAAACCATGGGGTACTAAGGCTCCATTTGGAAGACTTTGCTCCCCCTGCATACATTCTGCTGGCGCAGAAGAACCTGGGAGCCACAGCTTAGTGAGGGACATAGATGACACCCCACACTCCCATTCAGTAAGCCCCCAGCACGGAGAAAAAAGTTACAGTGAAGCCTGTTTTGAAAGGGGAGCAGACTGCTGAAATCTTTTCAACTGTTCTTTTGCTTAAGTTGATAGCTGTCGTTTATTTGACACTCTAATATGTTATAATATTGTAGGTTTAGGTTTATCTGTTTTAGTCGACCAAATTATTACTTTTGAGATAAAATGACACAATTGTCTCTAGAGCTATTTTTAAGAACTTATATGATTTGAGCTTCTACAAGAAAACAAGCAATTGTGAACTTACACAGCGCTTTAAACCTGTGCTCCTTTTACTCTCATTGGAAGGGTTCTGAAAAGTAACTATTGAGAATGTGGGCTTTCATAAGGAAGTAGCTGCCTGTAAGACCTGACAAGGCTAGATCATTCCCATTTTATGGTGAAGACAACACACAATATGGTAAAAACTGTACCATGAGCCTGGAGTCGGGGAGGCATCGAGCTAAGTCCAACTCCTAAGCAAAGCACTTTCCCACTAGCAATGAGTCATTCTCTGCCTGCTACTCCTTCCATCGACAGTTCTAGAAAAATGGAGAAATCCAAATCCAGAGGAGCTTTTTTGTCTTCTTTCTCAAAAAACAAACAAAATGCCCCTAGCTCTCTTCCTAGAGCAGTTCAACTCTCAGGTCCCCCATCATCACCCTGAGCTCATTCCTAAGTTCTACTCTCCCACATCTTTCAGCCCATTGCTGATCCAGACACTACAATTAAGAAGTTTGGCAGGTAACAGAGGAGCCTCATCTGCGGACAGTACAGTAGAGACGATCTACGTGGGTCTAACAAAATCCCATATCCATTAAAGAGCAGGTGTTTCCCTGGCATGGAGCAGAAGACGAAGTCAGAAATTCAGAACACAAGAGGAATTTGATGCATAGTCAACAACTGGCAGATGAATAGGGTCATGTGATCAGGCTAAGCGAGACGTTTGCCTGAGAGCCAGCAAGAAAACAGCATTCTGTCAACAACCTGAAATGCTCAGGAGAGCCTACAAGAAGAGCCATCCTTCAGACACCCCAAGTTCAATCCTATGAGACATTAAGCAGAAAACCCAGGTGGGCCTGCCAGAAGCCCTACTGTGAGGCAATAAAGGGAAGTTTTAAAGGTACTAAATTTGTATTAATTTTCTGGGCAAAGTGGATACAGTTGCATAAAGCTTTCAACCCACTAGCTTGTGTACGGCCTCACTTGGTTTGGCCCACAAACCAATCGATTAATTATAATTACTTGCAGAGCAGATGGTAAAGGCAGACTCTTCCCTACTTTCCCAGGATTAGAGTGTATAGCAGAGCAAAGAGAAAGGGCTGCTGAGAGTCTGAAGTTTCAATCAGAGGTCGATGAGGGACTTGCAGGGCAATAGAGGAAGCCAAGACAAGAGCCTACAGAAAACCTTATTAAGACAGAACATAGTAAAGGAGACAGTTGATAATAAACAAAAAATTCCCTTGAACAGGAAATGTGAATGACAATAAATTCAACATCATTCCCACCTAGCAGTAATGGATTATATTCCATTGCTTAAAGTAAATAGAAATTCTCAAATTACACTTCCTTAAACTGGCTGAAGTGCACTGCTGGCCAAACTAAACTCTAATAATACAAAAGACGGTGCTAAGGCAGCAAGAGCAGGTGCGCAGTGAGTTTTGGTAACTATTGCCCATAATAATAAATTATGTGGGATTGTTTGAAAATTAATTTGAATATTTAATAATCCTAAATGTAGGACAAGGACCCTCAATGTATCTGATGCATACATTAATGTAATCATAAGAAAAAATCAGTAATTTCCATGTCTTGGTCAGAAATGTCAATGAACCTCTCTCACATACTAAGTAGACTAAAAACTAGCATCTTTGAGAAAAGAGGAGGGTACTATATAGAATCAAGATTTAATAAAAAAGAACCTTAGAAAATAATGAACATTTTATATCAATAAATGAGAAGAAAAACAGTAGTATTCTTGAAAAATATATATATTAGAGAATTTATTCTACAAGAACATAAAATATAAGCACATCAAAAAATTATCAATATTATTTATATGAATATCAAAACTAAGATTTTAGCTAAAGTATAATTTCCTTGTATCATGATTTATTCAAACACTATTTATCCTCATTATTTAAGAATGGTTTAACCTTTAAAATTTTTACAATTTTGCTTCTGATTTGTGTTCCCTAAGTTAAAGGGGTTCTTCACAACAAAAGAAACTAGCAACAAAATCAACAGATAGACTGAGAGATCTGCCAGCTATAATTCATACAAGACATTCATATCTAGAATACATAAAGAAGTGCCAAAGCTAAACATAAAACAAGCTACCACTCAAAAAACTGGGTTATGATGTCAACAAACCGTTCTCAAAAGATAAACACAATGGCCAATAAACTGTGGTTTTTAAAACAGTCTACATCTTGAGCCTTTAGTGAAATGTAAAGTAAAACCTCTGAGAGTCCATTTCACCCAAGTCAAAGTGGCCATCATCAAGAAAACAAATGACAACAGGCTGGGGAGATAGCTTAGTGGATAAGAGGCCTTACTGGTTTTCTGGAGGACCCAGGTTCAATTTCCAGCACCCATATGACAGCTAACAACTGTAACACCAGTCCCAAGTAATCTAATGCCCTTTTCTGACCCCCTCTGGGTACTGGGTAAGCACATGGCATATATAAATACATGTTGAGAGAGGCTGCTCGTTCATTCTCAGCCGCCCAGACTGAAAACAATCACTCAGAAACTATATTAATTAAAACACTGCTTGGCCTACTAGCTTATGCATATTTCTAGCTCACTCTTACATCTTAAATCAACCCTTTTCTATTAATCTGTGCATCACCATGAATGAGGTCGTGGCCTACCGGCAAAGTTCTGGCTGGTGGCTCAGGCCTTCCCCTCTGGCAGGTACACGGCATCCCACTGACTCCGCCTACTCTCTCTCTACATTCCAGATTGGATTTCTGGCTTGCCTTTACTCTGCTAAGCCATTGGCCAAAAACAGCTTTATTAATTAACCAATAAAAGCAACACATATACAGAAGGAATTCTAACAGATATACATGTAACCAAAAGCACCCATACATATAAAATAAAAAATTAAATAGCTTAAAAAAAAAACTAGGAAAAGACAAAAAACAATGAATTCTGGGGAAGATGTGGGAAAAGAAGAATCCTTATCCACTGTGAACTAGGATAGGTTCAGTGTGGAGACTTCTCAAAAAAACTGAACATAGAATTACCATATGACCCAGGTATAATACTCCTGAACATACACACAAAGAACTTTAGCCAGTTGATGATTAGTATTAATGGTCAACTTATCAGAATCTAGAATCACCTGGGAGATGGGGCTCTGGGCATGCCTTTGGAGCACTATCTTGATTACATTAATTGAGGTGGGAAGATCTACCCATTGTGGATGGCACCATTCCCTAGATGGGATTCTGAACTCTCAAATGGGAAAAGGGAACTAAGCAGCTATATCTAGTCATTCCTTTCTGCTTTTTGATTATGAATGAGATGTGACCAGCTGCTCTGAGCCCCTATGCATTGACTTTTCTGCAATGGTGATTGTATCTCTGAACTCTGATATAGAGTAAGCCCTTAAGTTACTTTGTCAAAACATTTTACCATGTAACAGGGAAAAAACTAAAATAAGTCATCAAGAAAAACGCATAATGGAATTTTTAGGAAAATTAATGGAGCTAGAGAATATTATGTTAAGCAATGTATTCCAGGCTTAGTAAGATGTACACAGTATGTCTCTGTCATAGGTGAAGCAAATTGGAGTAAAGGTCTAGAAGCAAAAAGGAGACCATGGGACCAGGGTGGTGGGGGAGGACGGCGTCAAGGAAGGAAGTAGGGAAGACAGTAGAACAAAATGGAAGAGGAGATACAGGGCAAAAGGGAAGGGAGGCAGCAAAATAACGGGGAGAAGCAGTGCAGTGTGCACGGCAGAGAATCTAGGTAAGATATGTGTTCATATGGACACCAAGCACTTTATAAGATAATCACAAAATAATAAAATTATATTAGTCTGTAATTTAGCCTATCAGAATTTTTAAGCAACAAGGTAGCTAAACAGATAAGGAGAGAAGTAGTTTATAAAATACTACATGGCGGCTGGAGAAATGGCTCAGTGGTTAAGAGCACTGGCTGCTCTTCCAGAGGTCCTGAGTTCAATTCCCAGCAACCACATGGTGGCTCACGACCATCTGTAGTGAGATTTGATGCCCTCTTCTGGCGTGCGGGCATACATGAAGACAGAATGTTGTATACATAATAAATAAATAAATCTTTAAAAAAAATAAAATAAAATACTACATGTTCGTAATGAAAAAAACTAAAACATCTAAATTTTAAGCAAATTTCTTTAACCTATCAAATATCCTTCCATTCAGAATCTACAGCAAATATTACCAATGGTGAAGCACCAGAGACAGTTCTCTAAAGTTCAGAGTTAAACAAAGAGAACCATCATCATTACTTCTACTGAACCTGAACTGAAGATCCTACCCAGTGCAATAAGACAAGAAAAAAAATATTAGTAAAAAGAAACAAAATTGTCATTATTTACCATTGAGGTATTTGTCTACACAGACTATTCAAGGAAATCTACAAATAAACAGCAAAATTAAGTTTTATAGAGACACTGGACATAAGAACTTAAAGTTAGCATAAATATCAAAAACCTTATATGCAATAGAAGCAATAATAAGGCAGAAAAAAATTTAGACAGTCTCATTCTCTCCTTTCGTTCCTTTATCTCTTTCTTTCTCTCACCTTCACCTTTTCTCTTTCTCCCTCCAACTTCCTACAATTCCATCTCCTAGGTATATGACCATCTCTTCTAGTCTTGGGAAGCACCAGCACCCCCCTCTCTCTTTCTCTCTATATCAATATCTATCTATCTATCTACCTATCTATCATCTCTCTCACACACAAATACACTCACTAAAATAAAGATAAATCTTTTTCAAATTATCCATGAATATTAAGGCAATGGACTGTAATAACTATAGCGTGTGCACATACATCATATGTTGGACTCTCAATTAATGGAAAAGATATATTATTAGATGCGAAGAAAATGGCAAGTTTGTGTTTTAAAATTTATTATAGGCTAATTGTCTTAGTTAGGGTTCCTATTGCAGTGATGAAACACCTTAACCAAAAGGAACTTGGGGGGAGGAAAGGATTCATTTGACTTGATTTCAAATCACTGCTCATTATTGAAGAAAGTCAAGAGAGGAACCCAAGCAGGACCGGAACCTGGAGACAGGAGCTGATGCAGAGGCCATAGAGGAGCGCCGCTTACTGGTTTGCTCCTTATAGTTTGCTCAGTATGCTTTCTTATAGAACCCAGGACCACAATGGCCTGGGGCCTCTCACATCAACCACTAATGTAGAAAATGCTCCACAGGCTTGCTTGTAGCCCAGTTTCATGGAGGCATTTTCTCATTTGAGATCCTTCCTCTCATGACTATAGCTTGGGTCAAGTTGACATAAAACTAGTCAACACACAAATATCGGGTTGATGATATAAAATCTGAGGGTTTTTTTTATAATGTTCCAGAAAAGTCTAAGAGATACAGGGATAAAACAGATAAAGCAAAAGTAGTATGAAGCTGATTGTTATTAAATTAAAGGGAAAGTTTTAAACTTTATTTTCTTAATCTTGAGTATATTTTAAATTCATCATAGTAATGAGTTCTATTTACAAGTTTTAGAAGAGAATATCTTTTTGACCTTGGATAGGAAGGGATTTGTTAAAACATTAAAGATACCAGGCACAAAAATGTTGATCAATTTGCCTGCATTTAAAGTTTTTAAATAATGCGTGGCAAATGTAGTGAATAAAAGATGGGACACACATGCAAAAAGCTGTTGTAATGGATCTAGCTGACACAACGTTAGCATGCAGACTATATGAAGAACTCACACAAGTCAAAGACAAAGTACGTTTATGCAGCGGGTCTGTGGAGAGGTCCTTAATGACTACTATAAGCATGTGAGAAGATGGCCAACCTCATTATTAGTTAAGAAATGAAAATTAAAATAATATCACTTTTTGCACATCAGATTAGTAAAAGTTTTACAAATGGACAATACAATAGTGGGTGTAGGTGAACAGGGAGTAATAACTCACATGCTTTCGGCAGAACTTTAACTTGGGGCTATGGAAACATGCTTAGGGCTTGAACTGCAGAAGCTCCTCTTGTGCTGTCCACAGCCCCATGGTGCAGAACTAGGGTAATCTTGGGGATGACAAAATGACTCAAGGGGCTGAACGTTCATAGTGCTTTTGTAGGGGACCTGAGTTCTGTTCTTAGCACCTTATGTCAGGTGGCTTACAACCATCTATCACTCCGGCTCCAGGGGAATTTAACACCTCTGACCTCAACAGTGCACACACACACACACACACACACACACACACACACACACGTGGGGGAGAAGTCGGGCAGACAGACAGACCTACACAAACACACACAGAGACACACATACACAATTTTGAAAAGACAACATCTCTTTTAACTAAGGCAATTTCTATGAGATACCTGCAACTAGAATTACTTGAGCAGGACATAGTGTGCACATCTGTAATCCCAGACCATGGGAGAAGATGCTAGCCTGGAAGCAGCAAACAAAAATTATTTCTGAAACTACACGCAGAAAACATAAAGAATAAACTGGGAATATTAAATTTAAATTTTCAAAAATTTTTTTAAAAATTTTAAAAAAGAATTAAATTCTCAAAGCCCAATCCCAGTGGCACACTTCCTCCAGCAAAGCCACACCTCCTAAGCCTCCCCAAACAGTACTGCCAACTGGGGACCAAGTAGTTAGATGCCAGAGATTATGAGGGGTATCTCATTTCAACCACCAGACAGGGGGAAGGAGTCAGGCACAGAGACACAGAGGATGGAAAGCAAAGAAAAGAAGGAGGAGAAGGGAGGTGTCCTGGCTAGTTTATTCCAACTTGACACAAGCTGGAGCCATTTGGAAAGAGGAGCTCTTAGCCGAGGAAGGCCTCCATGTGATTTTTCTGTAGACAAATCTGTAGGGAATTTTTTAAAAATGATTTTGGTTGGGGCTACCTCTGGGCAGGAGATCCTGGGGTGCTATGAGAAAGGAGGCTGAGCAGCCATGAGAAGCAAATCAGTAATCAATACCCTCCTGCGCAAACCCTCACACACCATGGCCTGTGCATCAGCTCCTGCCTCCAGGTTCCTGTTTGAGTTCCTGCCCTGACTTTCTCAGCAATGGCGTGTGATCTGAGAGTTGTAATCTAAAGTGATCCTTTCTTCTCCAACTTGTTTATGGTTATCAAGTTTTATCACAGCAATAAAACATTGATTAAGACTGAAGGTAGAAAAGAGGGGGAGAGAGAGGAGGAGAAATAGAACTGCTTAACTAAATTGAATATTGCCAAATTTCTCAGACAAATCACAGTATCATTACACTACAACAGTATTTGATTTTTCCAGTTTCCCTATGCCCAATTACACCAATGCATAATACATCAAAAGCATTTGTATTTTACATATTATTCATATAGTTCCAAATGAGGTTATATACCTTTGCAAACTCATATTAGGCAGCTGAATTCTTTTTTTATCTAGAACAGGATGATTTATGCTTTTTATCCATTTTCCTCTTTGTCCCACCTTCGAATTTCTCAGGATTTGTATTGGTGAGCTAATGTTTTCTCTATGACTTGTTAGAAACATTTTCACTAGTTCTTTGTCCACTTTTTGGCTCACCGCACTTTGATCAACAGAATTTCACTAAATTATATGTATTGTTTGTCTTTTCCTTTTTCAATTTTTAAATTATTATTGTATTTATTTATTTTGGCAGGCAACAGGCACATA
>JAQHUG010000059.1:8903147-8916927 GCA_028555095.1 Dicrostonyx torquatus
GTTGCGCGCCTGCTATCTGCCTCTACAATATGGGTAACCTCTCCTTCACCTCCAGTCCTTCCATGTCTGATCTCTCTACATCATCTGACTGTGAGAAGACAGGCATTTCAAGCCCCGAAAACCATTCCAAGGAGAGTGTGGCGACAGTTAAGGCCACACGTGCTGCTCTCCCATCAGATCCACTCCTGCTACAGGAGGCCACACCTCACGATGAAGTTGTGCTGGAGCCGGCTGCCTGTCTTAGCTGGAAATCGGCTATAATGATCAGACAGAAGCTCAAGCATGAAAAACCCTCTTAATATTCCAGTGACCCTTGACAAGCTCACTAGATGAAGTAACTGTCCATCCTGCCCATCGGGCTCAGATTGGCCATCAAGCCTAATAAGTCTAATAAGAGCTTCAAGGCTCTTAAGGTATATACCTTCAGTGAAACCCTTCAGTGAAATCTGACTTACAGTGGAAAAGACACTGGTCTTAACTAGCTCAGAAGGTTGATGGTGAGATCTTACCTCACCTACAATGGAGAAAACACTGGAAAATTAGCACCTGCACACCACACTTCTCAGTTTCTTTCCTGAATGTTATGACCTCTGAGCACATTTTTATACCCAGGGTTCATTTTGCTTCATGTTTTCCACTGTCATCAGGAAAGTTCATCCCTTCTGGAGCTTTTGTCATAACTACTAGAATCACAGATTCGAAATCTGTATGCATCACTGAGACCTGGGTTCTATGCCCTTGCTTCCAGACTTCCCGAAATATCTACCTGAGCATCAAACTCATCCTTTCCAAACTGAGACTAGCTGCCCTTGCCGTCTTCTTCCATGGCTCTTGTCTTCATCAATAACATAGTCATAGACCAAGTTGTTCATGTGGAAACTCAACAGGCATCCTTGGCATCTCATGCCTTGATATCTATGCTAATGGATTCTAGTATTATGATAAGTTATGGTTTGGGCAGAATGAGTCCATATTGGGACACTTCAGACATATGTTATGTTATGACATACGTTGTTCTCATAGGTCAAT
This sequence comes from Dicrostonyx torquatus, assembly GCA_028555095.1. NCBI lineage: Eukaryota > Metazoa > Chordata > Mammalia > Rodentia > Cricetidae > Dicrostonyx > Dicrostonyx torquatus. The sequence goes on from JAQHUG010000059.1 coordinate 8,904,177, forward strand.
GAAATGAATTTGGCAAAGATGAACAGGGATAATGACTCCATCAGACATCAGAAAAGGACAGAGTTGAACTCAATGAATGTCTGCAAACTAGTTACATGGACCAAGTTTCCTTCTGTTTCCAAAGGCAGACCCCACACACACACCCATGAAGGGACTTCCTCCATGTCTTGATCTCCCATGAAATACCAAAGGACAGAAAGGGAAGAAATGTTCTTTCTCTCATTATGGAAACCCAAAAGGCAACCCTAGAAAATGACAAAGCAAGGAGGGAAATAAAAAGGGAAGGAGGGAGGGTGTGAGGGAGAGAAGAAGAATCAGTTTTTTTTTTTTTATGACATGATACGGCTCATCTCCTGCTTTCATATGGACCATGATATCCAGAACACATCAACTCACCACTTTTACCTGGTGTGGAGTTTGCAAGACTTCTACTCTTCATTTGTACAATAGAGAGATTATGTTCTTAGTTTGCTTCCCTCAGAGGTACAGAACAAAGGCAAAGGGAAGAAGGACGGGAAGAGGAGAACAAGGAACCAGAGTGGAAGAAAGAAGGGCAGTGTGAATATCAAATTTCTCTGAGATCTCAAGGAGCAGATAAATGAATGAATGAGGGAATGAGCAATGCTCTTTCTCCTCCCTTTTCTGGACCCCAGCCTTCATCCTTTTAGCCCATGTTTCAGGATACTGCCTTCTATGTTGTTATCACCCTGCCTGTGGAGAGATTTCATTTTTCTCCTTTTACAGCCCAATTCCCAATAGATGAACCTTTTTTTTTTAAAGCTTTTTAAAAGGCTGGCTGCTCTAATAACCAGTCTTTGGATAGAAAGCTCTTGTCTTCCCCCACTTATGGATATTAATAATATGTGAAAAAAGGCTGTTGCTTTATTATTGTGTTCTCCAAGTCAACAATTTAAATCAAACACTTAGGAAAGGAATATTTATCCCACAAGTCTCCAGAAAGCATCCCTGGTCCTAAAGGCAACCATAGTCCACAGCAATTAAGAACAGATTTGTACAAGGTAGAGTAGAAGCTTCTACAGGTTCTCATGAACACCCTATGGAGTGCTACCCTGATCATCACCATATTAAAAATAGGAAGCCAAGGCACAGAGAGCTAAGGAAGAAAAAGAAAGGGGAAGAAGTAGAGAAGCTCAATTTAACAATAATGGAGAATCTACAGTAGAGTTTTGGGAGCAAGATGGCAACGTTCACCTTGAGGTGTCTTGGGACCAAGTAAAGTGTATGGAATGGTTTAAGCATCCTAGAGACAGATGTGCACCTCTCAGATAGCCAGGAGATGCAGGGTAACCAGCACATTGTCTTACACATACAGGATAACACAATCATTGCTGGGAGACAGGAAGGTACACCCTGCTTGGTCTTTAACGACAGAGACCCAGCACTTGCCCAGCAGAGGCTGCAGAATCCCGAGGCTGGCCCTCTGTGAAGGGAGCATAGACAGGACATAGAGTGAACCCCTCTTTTCACACCATATTATCAGAGAACAGCTATTAAGTCTCCCATGTGTGTAGGGTCCAACTGAAGCCTAAGGGAGCTATAGGCTATAAACAAGCAGGTACAGCTAACTTTGTGTCCATCAGATGCTACTCACAAGAAGAAAACAAGAATGAGGTTTCAGGTTTCATTCTACAGATGAGGTCCTTGAGTTCCAGAGAGGTTAAGTACCTTTACCCAAATCACACAGCTAGCCAAGGACAACGCTGCAACTTTGATCCACCCTAGTTACCGAGCAAGTACCCACTCTTCTTCCTGGGCTAAACTTCACCATCTATGTTGCAAAGATGGGAAGTTGCCTGTGGGAAGGTCCGCCCTGAGTGGATGGAAGGAGTTTCCTTTTGTGATGCAGTAAACTAAAGCTGCTTCTCCCTCATCCATTCACGCATCAACAACCTCCTACTGCTCCATGACCGCTTCTGCTGCCTCCCTGAAAGCAGACGTCCATGATCTTCACTCTGTCACAGCCGCCCTCCAGACCCAGAGTGAATTCTTGTTTCTGTGTTCCTCAAAAGAATAGAAATGGCTCTGAAACCTGGCCCCGGGGATGTCCTTACTGCATCACCACCCCCACCCCCCCACCCCCGCACTTCCTGAGCTCTGGAAACAATTACAGCGGAGCACATTAGCAAGCGCTAGCTAAATGCTGAAGTGTGTGCTTCCTGCACGGGGGGGGGGGGGGGATCGGGTACTGCTGACACTGCAAGGGCTGCTCTAAGTGCTTGGAGCAGGAGACAGGGCTGGCAAGAGCTAGGACCAGCGGAGGGCGGGCCGAAGCCCTCCGAGGAGCTCAATTCCCCAGTAGTTAAAGAACAAGGCCTGCCGAGGTGGACTGGGGAAAAGGGAGGCATGCTTAAATGGTTTTTTTGTTTTGTTTTGTTTTTAAAAAGCCTAACTCTAGATGATCTTTGTAAGCTGCAAAGGGAAATAAGATGGCTAGGAAGGGGCAGGGGTCTGGTTGATAGAATAAACGGAACCGAAGTGGAGATGAGAAAGGGTTTTGTGGGAGATAGAGTTCCTGCTCACCTAGTATTGATGTGCTTTGAGTGCCCCCCAGGTCACAGGGACCAATCCGGTCTTATTTGCACCTTGGCATTTAGGAAGCATCTGCCTTGTTATCAAGGTCGTGTAGGTGGCTGCCCGAGGAACTCCATAGCTTTAAGAAGAGATAGCATTGTGCTGAGCAGTAGCTGACTATGCAGGTCAGAGACCCACTGTCGCCTCCCCTCTTCCTCTGGGTCTTTCACACATGTGACCTAGATCCCTTCTCAGTGTGGGATTCTGGGGCCATGACTCTGCTTACAGGCTACACGTACTGTTGTACCACTCACGTTGAAGACAGCCTGACCTTCTCTCTTCCCTTCCCTCGTTCCAACACAAGACCATGAGAAGCAGATTTGTATCTTGAAAACTGGCAGCGTTGCCTCCTGCATACCCCTGTTTAGCAAAAGCACCATCCTAAACCCAGATGCCACCTTCTCGTTCTTCACAGTTTGGTTGTCACCTCTTGCCCATCCCATCTTACTGTCCCTAACATCTTGTATGCTGAAATACAGGCACTTTCTTATACTTAAATGGACCCCTCCCCTTCCTGCTCTGGGACCTCTGCAGACTTCTGCCTACAGTGTTCTTTCCCCTGGTAGAGTCCTCCTTGGATCTTAAAACAATTATTATTTCATGAGAGAGAAAGAGAGGGATGCGGTCTGTCTTCCCTAACTCTAAGCTTTATGGGGAGTAAGGATCAAAGTCTACTGGACAATCATAGAATAAATGAATGAATGAGTGAATGATAAATATATCTGCTACATTGAAGGAAAAGTATCTGAGTAGAGTTTTGAGTGTTTGCAAGAGAGATAATATCGGAGAGCAGGGGCTAACACTCTTTGGAGAGGAGGTGAAATGAAGCTTAGTACAGAATGAGTGTCTGGGGCTAAAGCTGCCAAAAAAAATGCAAAGGAAGAGGGGCAAGATGAAGCCAGCAAGGTGTGTAGGAGATAGGTTAGAACTTAAAATCAAGGCAATGGGGAACCATGGAGGGTTTGTAAGCAGAGAGGATGTGCCTCAAAACAGCTTCTGAACCAGACTCTAGTGTTACTTGAACCAGACTCTAGTGTTACTGGGGAAGGAAAGTGGCCAGGAAGGGCTGGGCCAGGAGGGTCACATGACTACTGCAATAGGAAAAAAAGCAGGTAACTGTGGTTGTTCAGGGGAGGGCACATCCAGGATGGCAGCCTGTCTGATGGAGACATAAGACCTGCTTTGGCACAGGTAGTATAGGAGATGCTCATGGTTATCTGAAAGAGATGTCTACGACATGCTAGGATCTGTGGAACAGGAGCTCTAGCTTGTTTCTTGATCACCTATGGAGAGGAAGGGGTTGCTTGGAGGTACAGATACAGCCAAAAGAAGTGTTGGCGGGCAGAACCCCCTAGGTTTGTAAAACAGGACAGTCAGTGATAATGAGTGCTAAATGTGCCATTGGGTGGATGGGTAAGAAGCAGGGTTCTTATTCTCAGCTGCAGACATTGGAGCTGGAGGGAGAGATGATACAGCAGGGCCTGATTATTCACCATCTCCTTGCAATAAGCATCTCCTGGGTCAACTTTGATTTCTGGCACTAATGAGAAGACATGCCTTCAGCCCAGCAACCTGTGATCAGAATGTCTCAGGGCTGGGCCTACGTGCCAATAGTTGCTGGCTCTGTGCCCTCCAAAACCTGGTAGGACGGAACCCACTGTGTCTTCAGAGCAATGTGACTGATCTTTAGCAGTGTGCTCACCAACACAGGCCAGGATTTGTTTCCTGAGTGACAGAAAAAAATGAGGGGCAGAAAAGAGAAGCCTAGGAACTTGTCTGTGCCAGCAGAACAAATGTGGCCAGAAGGTGACAGTAATGAGCCTCCTGTCATTGCAAGTAAAAGAGCTATTAGGGAGACTCTTGAAAAGGGAATTGAACAAGGACACTCTCAAGGCTGCTTTTGACACTTCGGCTTTATGACTGCGTGTGCAAAGCTTTCCCTGGGCCGCCACTCTCACCGTTTAGACCCTCAGAGCCCAGAAAGTTCTGTCTTGCATCTCACTTCAAACCCCCTAGCTCCACGTTCAGCCATAGCTGCCCGTGTTAAATGGCATCCAGGATTCTGTGAACTCAGGTGTTCCCTTAACTCAGTCCTCTCAGCCTCTCCTTCCTTACCAAAAGATTGTCCCTTAATGCCCATAATTGGGTCCAGTGCTAGAGCCTGACACCAAGATGATAATAAGATCCCAGATGTTAATTGTGCAGACTATGTGGTCACTTCTAGATCCTACTCATGCCTCTGGCTTGGCTTCTCTGCCCAGGGTCATTGGCAACCATCTGGGAAATCACTTTACCAAGCTTGTATTCCTGTGATCCAAGTGCGGAATCAAAGATCTTTACTAGAAGGGAGTTGGCAGAGCTTTGCCTCTACCCCGTCTTGGTTACTTAGTTACTGTCATTGTTGCTGTGACAAAATCCTTAAGGAATGATTGATTTGGGCTCATAGTTGAGAATATAGTCCACCATGGTAAGGAAGTTGGGGCAGCGGGATTTTGAGGTGGCTGGTTGCTGGTCGTCACCCTGCATCTGGTCAGAAAGCAGAGAGTGATGGATCCTGGTGCCCAGCTTGCTGTCTTCCCTTTCTTCTTTCCTCCCTCCCTTCCTCCTTCCCTCACTCCCTCCCTCCCTCCTTCTTCCCTCCTTCCTTACTGCTTTCTTTTTTAAAGTTCTGTCAGAAAACCCTGCTAATGTAGTGGTGCTGCCCACATTTAGAGTGTGTCTTCCTAATTAGTAAACCTAATCCATCACACAAGGGAGTATCCTCCAGACTGAGGTAAGAAGGCAGGGCTGGGGAGATGTCTCAGTGGGCAGGAACGTTTGTGCGTAAGCATGAGGACCCAGGGTTAGGTCCCTAACACCACTTATATGTAGGAATGGCTACCCCACATGCTTGTAACCCCACCTCTGAGTGATATGGAAGGTGGGCAGAAATAGGATTGCTGGGCTCCTGTTAACCAGCCTAGTAGAAAATAAATCTCTGTCTTAAGGAATTGCTGAAGAATGGTAGAACTGGATACCTGGCATCCCCCCCAACCTGAGCATGTACATAGAGGTACACACACACACACACACATATAGGAAGAACTGGTTCATTTCACAATATATTTGAACCTGAATGCTGGTATGGGACCAGGAGGAGGTATGTGGGAAATATCTTTCTACCATTTATTTTTCCATGAACCTAGCCCAGCTCTTAAAACTACTCGTTTTTTAAGTCACTAATGTGCATTGGGGCTGCTAATAGGGACTTTACAGAGATAATTAAAGTTAAATTGAGGTCATTAGAGTGGACCTAATCCAATATGACTGGCATCTCTTTAAGAAGAGGAGATTAGGACCTTTTGTTGTAGGGTACCAGCCCTATATATAGGAGTCATGTGTGATTCCTCCTCTATTAAATGCCCAGAACAGGCAAGCCCATAGGAGAGAAAGCTGAGTTACCACAGGTGGAGCAAGGCAGAAAGAGGAGAGCATATAATAGCTTCTTGGGTAGAAAGTGTGTTTGACTGTCTTCCAGTAAGGCTTGGAAAGTAAATAAAACTCACAAGGCTCCCAGCGCTCCTGGAGCTTACAGGACTCCCAAGGCCTCCGCAGGGGTACTCAAGCAGTAACAAGGCGAAGCAGAGACTTTTTGACTGGTTGGGCTACCTGAAGATTGTGGAGGGGTGTCAGTGATACGGCTTTGGTGAGTCATCACTCAGGCTGGGGTGGGGTTTGGGGCCTTTGAATCATCTGTGTTCCTAAAATAATGTCTCACCCATATTCCTGTAATTAACACCTCAACCATGTTTCTGTAAACAACACCTATAAACTTGGTTCACCAAGCTAGACGTTGGTGAAACTTTTTTTTTTTTTCTTTTTTGGTCTGTCACTGTGATGCCCTCCTTGGGGTATGAATAGACATTTATTCCCATCTCATCAGGAAAAGCCATAAAACACAGGATTTCTTTTGTGGGTAATGAAACTATTTTGAAACTGGAAAAAGGAATACTTACATAGCACTTATATGCGATGAACACTCTTGATTTGCACTTAACTTTATGTTATGCGAATTTCACCTTGGTTAAATTCTTAAAGCCAGAAACAATGGAAGGGTTATGAACACAGCCCTCCCTGGAGACGCCTGTTCTCCCTTGCTCTCCCAGACAAGCTATGAGACTCTGGAGTTCCTTTTCATGGCTGAAAAAGTCGGGGGGTGGGGGCAATAAATCCCTAAATATTTGTGAGCATTACACAGAATTATTTCAAGTTTGCCAAGCAAGGAAGGAAGAGACTCGCCCTAATTTCAGGAGGATGTTTAGCTAAACTACTACAGAATATCAACCCATGAACCAACTGCCACAGGTCCTGAAACTGGCCAGGTGTGGATTTCTTTCCTCTGTTCTGGGCTCAGAACCAGGGCTTGCTGTGGCGTCTGTCAGTGCTCATGGCTGCTTTTATACCTGAATCTTTCCGTTGTTTTCTAGAAAGAGAGCCAGGCTTTCCTATTTGACCTGTTCTCCACCCATTCCTGTCTCTCTCACAACATCTCCATCTTCACTAATCACCTACTGAATCTCCACAGGGACCAGAATACAGGAGGCATCACCACCACTACCAATGTAAAGCTGATTCTGGTCGCTCATTCTCTATTTGACCAGACCCTGGGGTCTCCCACAAATATACACATCCAAGCCCCACAGTCAGTTAATATACACACCTAGATCACTAGACTCCTCCCAGTCTCCTCTCATCTTGAACGTGTGTGTGTGTGTGTGTGTGTGTGTGCGCGCGCGCGCTCGCGCGCGCGTGTGTGTGTGTGTTTTGGAGATCACTCCTCTGTCCAATGTGGGGTTGGTGAAGATCATTTCCCATTCTGTAGCCTGCCGTTTTGTCTTGTTGACCATGCCCTTTGCGTTATAGAACCTTCTCAGTTCCAGGACGTCTCAATTATTAACTGTTTCTCTCAGTGTCTGTACTACTGCGGTTATATTTAGGAAGTGATCTCCTTGCCAATGTGTTCAAGTGTACTTCCCACTTTTTTTCCTATGAGATTCAGTGTAGTTGGTTTTATGTTGAGGTCTTTGATTCATCTGAACTTGAGTTTTGTGCATGGTGATAGACATGGATATATTTTCATTCTTCTACATATTAATATCCAGTTGTGCCAGAACCATTTGTTGAGTATGCTTTCTTTTTTCCATTTTATATTTTTAGCTTGTTAAAAAATCAGGTGTTGTAGGTGTGTAGATTGATATCCGGGTCTTCAATTCTATTCTATTGGTCCTCCTGTCTGTTTTCATGCCAATACCAGGCTGTTTTCAGTACTGTAGCTCCATAGTAGAGTTTGAAGTCAGGGATTGTGATGCTTCCAGAAGTTCTTTTATTGTACAGGATTGTTTTAGTTATTCTGGGTGTTTTTGATTTTCCATAGGAAGTTGAGTATTGTTCTTTTGAGGTCTGTGAAGAATTTTGCTGGGATTTTGATGGGCATTGCATTGAATTCTAAAACCCTCAAACCTGGTTTTCCAGCCCCAAAGCTTGCTCTCTTATAGGCCACTATATCACACATAGACAACCTTCTCCAGAATATGGTCAATATTCACCTGTTGGACAAAGTCCAAAGACCCTGCTCTGTCATCCCTGGGATCTAGCTCACTTTCTGTCCTGACCTTCCCATCTTCCAGCAGGATTCCTCCAAATAGTTAGATACAAAAATCGTGGATGGATCAATTAGTTCTTGTTTGTTTCACATAAACTTGACTTTTTCCAGTGAGTCTCCTCTGTGTTAGTACCTTAAAAGGAAATATTGTGGGGGTGACCTACCTTGTGTGTAATCACGACAAACTTTAGATTGCTTACAGTAAAACATTTTTATGACTATTGCTTGTTGAATCTTTGTGTTTTGTGTTGGAATTTTTTTTAATTTAGAAACAGTCAAACATATTGAGGAATCACTTGGCCTTTATAGATATCTAAAAACAATGTGAAAATGGAAGTAAGCCTTGAGATGTATTCTTATCAGTGGCACACCAGTTTTGGTGGTCTTCTGAAAGAATAGCCAGTACTCTTAACCTATGAGGCAATTCTCAAGCCCCCTGAAACAATCACTGTTTTTCTTTTTCTAATTTGGAATTACAGATGTACAATCAAGGCTTGGACTGGAGAGGTGACTCACTGGTTAAGAGCAGTTGCTGCTGTTGCAGAGGACTTGGGTTAAATTCCCAGCACCTACCTGGTTGTTCACAACCACCTATAATTCCAGTTTCAGGAGACTGAATGAATGTCTTGTTCTTGTGAAGGCACCAAGCACCCACAGAGTACACACACATGCATGCAGGCAAAACACTCACAAATAAAATAAGATGAATAAATCTTTGTAAAAATTAAAATTTGAGAACCTAACTTGTATGTTGCTGGTAGAAATGTGAATAAATGGTGTCACCACTGTGGAAAACAGCTTGATGGGTATTAAACATAAAACTACTGTTATGCCCAGCTGTTCCAATGCAAGGCAGCTATACACCCAAAATAATTAAAAATGAAGATCCAGATATTGGTAAGCTTGTATTCATCTGAAGCTTTATTCACCACCATCAAAAGATGAAAACAATTTAATAGATTAATGGATACACAAATTTGTGTGTGTGTGTGTGTGTGTGTGTGTGTGTGTGTGTGTGTGAGAGAGAGAGAGAGAGAGAGAGAGAGAGAGAGAGAGAGAGAACATGTATCTTTAAAAGGAATGGATCATAATACTGGCACACAGTATAAAGGAATATTATTTAGGCATTGAAAAACCAATACCATTATTTCACTGACACAGAATAGCTAGAATAGAAAAATCCAAACACTAGAAACCATCTGAGGCCAGGGGCCAGGGAGTGGGGAGTTATTGCTTATAGCAGAGTTTCTGTTTAGAATGATGAGGACATTTTGGAAAGAAGACAGTGATGATGTTAGCATAACATCATGAATGTAATTGAAACCACTGAGTTGTATACTAAAAATGATTTAACTGATCGGTTTTATCTCATATGTATTTTACCACAGTTTAAAATAAAATTGTGAACAGAGAGGAAGAGGAGAGTTAAAATAACGCACACAGGGTCTGTGGGAGGCCTTGCAAATGTTTTGGGATTCTTGACTCATTTCACTGTTGAGCTGTTTGTACTTTGCAGCATGTCCACAGAATATAAATAGCCTTAGTGACTATAGAATATCAATTTCTGACCTGCTTCCATTTTTTCCAACTTTCTGAAAAGAAAAGCAATTAGATTTCATAGGAAAAAAGTAAAGGTGTGTTTTAAATACAATCTGCATTGGTATATATTTGGGCCTTAGCTATTTTACTAGGCACATGAAGAGTCATGTGACACTGAGTGTAAGATCTGTGTCAGAATTTCAGCTGAGATAAAATGGCAGTAGCTGATGTCCCTGTGTGATGTGCCATTTGTAAGGATATTGGGCTGCTAGAATTCAGGGAGACAGGGCTGGAGTTCTTCCTGCCTCCCAAGACTCAGGTTCTTTTCATTGATTCTCGTTAACCCCTCCCTCTTTGTGTGTGTGGTGTGTGTGTGTGTGTGTGTGTGTGTGTTCATGTGTTTCTAGGTACATATGTCTGTACATGTGGAGGTCAGAGGCCAACCTTAAGTGTCATCCCTTGGGAGTTATATGTGTTGTCTTTTGAGACAGGGTTTCTCACTGACCTTGAACTCAGCAATGAGACTAGTCTAGCTGTCTGGAGCCCTGAGGATCCACCTCTCTCTGCCCCCTAGCACTGGGATTACAAGCACAGCCGATGACACTCAGAATTTCTTATGTGGGTTCTGGTATAGAACTAATGTTCTCATGATTGTGCAGTAAGCATTTTATTAAATGAGCTGTTTCTTCCCATCCCAGAAAATACTTATGATCCCTTGGTATAAAATAAATGCAGTGAGAATAGAGAGGTTTGCCAGGCTCCAAATAAAGCCAGGTGGTGAAAAAAACTCTTACATCATAGAGCATGACATAAATAATAAGTCAAAATAAGCTTAGCTATGGTAGCACATAGATCAGATGAGAGAAGGTGCCAATCTAGGTCTGGCAAAAAAGGGGCATCAGTGGGAGCGAGTTATGGGATTTCAAACAATGCTTCTTTTTTTTTTTTTGTTCATTTGTTTCTGTTTGGTTTGTTTGTGTTTTCAAGACAGGGTTTCTCTGTGTAACAGTTGTGGCTGTCCTGGAACTTCCTTGGTAGAGATCCACCTGCCTCTGCCTCTTGAGTGCTGGGCTAAAAGGAGTACACCACCACTGCCTGGTGAACATTGCTGTTCTTATATTATTCATTCATAAGGGCAACAAAATAGTAAGAAAAAAGGAAATAAACCAAAAGAGAAGTGAAGAGAAAGCAAGAAGAGATGATAAAATCACATGTGAGCTCTTTTGTAGAGAATAAAACATAGCAAGGGACTCTGGGGAAAGATGAGGTGTTGAAAGTGAAGTGTAATCCAGGAGGAATCTCCGGATTAGAATCTAGAGTTTAGAATGGGAAAATAGTGAAAAGACTAGAAAAAAAAACTAGGTGGAAATCTCAGGAGAAATTCTACAGATCACCATGACCATGCGAGGAAGAAGGATGAAAGGGGGAGAAAAGATACGCAGAACTGTAGAGTAGTTATGTTTTTTCTTTCACCCAAGAGGGAAACCCAGAGGGGAGAGACAAAAGTCTCCATTGAAGCCACTTGCTAGTGCTCCATTCCCTGGTGCCCTGAAATAGAAATCCAACTTTAAGGCAATGACATTTTAATAAGGAGAGGCAAACAGGAACAAAGAAGCAAAAAAAAAATTGTATGTTCAGTACTTTCTTTTCCTATTGTAACAAAGTTCCACATATTCTATTCTTGAAAGCAATGAAGATTTATTGTCTTACAATTCTAGAGTTCATAAGCCTGGGCTGAGCCTGGCTAAATAAAAACCAAGGTGTTTTCAGGACCCCTTTCCTGCAAAAAGAAAATCCATCAGATCGAAGCATTCTCCTGGATCTCCCCTAGATCCATGAGCACACCTTGGCCCATGACCTTCCACCTTCAGAGACCCCATCAGAGCACGTTCAGATACCTCTAATTCACTTTTACCTCCTTCCAGTCTTCAGTTTTGAATGATCCTGTGATCACACTGGGCCATCCAATATGTTCCTGTCTCAAAGCCATCTTGTTAAGTGTCACATGGACATATGATGCAGTCAGGTTTGAGGGATTCTGATGGGGATGCGTTTAGGAGAAGAAGATTATCCTGCTGGAAATGGAGCGTAGGAAAATGTTAGCTACAATTTGTGGCCAAACTGAGCATCCAGTCAAGGGAAACTCACTTATTGTCCTGTCAATCTGCTTTCTAGCCCCCTTTCCCCAGCTTTAGTTAGAGTGGGATGGGGAAATAAACTGTTTCGCTATGTTTCTAAGTTCCTGAGGAGGTGAACCATCAGCATCATAACCAAAAGCAAATCTCAAATTCTCTTCCAGCAACACTAGTGAATGACAGTGCTCACCATCCTGCAGTACCTTATAACAAGAATCTCTTTGTTAGAATGAAGAGGCTGGTGTGCCAAAAGGAAGAGCACCTCTGTGAGTGCATAGTGAGGTGACTACAACTTCCAAGTCTCTCCAGTGTAGGAGCTCTAGTTGCTTTCTAGAAATGACAAGAAATTGCATAATGGCCTATAATGTCACTTTATCTCTGTTCCTTGCCTGATGCACCACAGACACCTGATGTCCAAATGCACAGACAATGGGATAAACTTTCATGTCAGTATTAAAAAAAGATGAGAAGAAAATCCATCTAGTCCAAGCCAGCGACCTCTGCAGGGAGTGACCTCCACAGGACCAGGCCTGAGCCAGTGACCTCCGTGGGACCAGGCCCAAGTCAGCAACCTCTGCCAGAGCAGGCCCAGTCAGTATCTCCGAAGAAGCAGGTACAAGGGAGCTACTGTCAAGGGAGCAGACCCGAGCTAGAAATAAAAAACACATGATCATCTCATTAGATGCCAAAAAAGCTTTCAACAAAATACAACATCCCTTTATGATAAAGGTCTAAAGAGAGCAGAGATACAAGGAACATACCTAAACATAATAAAGGCAATATACAGCAAGTCAACAGCCAACATCAAACTAAATGGAGAGAAACTCCCAGCGATCCCACAAAT
>JAQHUG010000059.1:8934303-8945592 GCA_028555095.1 Dicrostonyx torquatus
CAGTAAGCCACTGCCATGTGGCAATACACAGATTAATAAAAATGGATTAAATTAAGATGTAAGATCTAGCCAATAAGAAACTAGAGCTAATGGACCAAGTAGTGATTTAATTAATACAGTTTCTGTGTGGTTATTTCGGGGCTAAGCTAGCCAGGCAGCCAGGATGAACAAGTGGGTTCTCCTTGCGACAGAAAATGATCTGTCAACTACTCTAGGCCTTAGCCAAAATTGGTTGCTTCAACATTGCAAATGAGACTTTGGGTGGTTGCTCAGGCAGCCAGTTTGTCTCTATTATCTACTGCACATTTTGGAACCTGCTTACTCAAGAAATATCTCCCTTCTCAGGCCTCAGACCTCTTCAGGGGTTGAAGATTAGATAGTCATAGTTACCGTCCTCTTATGATCTAGTCAAGCCATTTCCAATACAAGACTTAAACTCCTTAGGATAGAATGTTTATTAAAACATTTAGCATATGTTCCTTGCTTAATATTGTTTATGCTGGTTGTAATTCTAACTTTATACTTGATATCTGTTCCTAGTGTACATAGTTTTGTATTAGGTTTGGAACTCTCTTATTTAAACAAAAGGGGGAGGTTTTGTGGGAGCTCCTTCAGCCAATGGCCTTTAAGATACCAGACCACTTAAGCGTGGTCTCTTATACTATAAATGCAGATGTAAAGCATGCACTTGCTTTCTTGCTTACTGCTGCTCCATTCAGTTCCTGTTACCTGTTCATGCAGAGGACTGAAATCTAAGGACTGTGATCTGTGAGTGTACCCCTAAATAAATTACTCTTTATTATATGTAATTCTGACCTAGTGTGGGATTATTTTGTAACTTCCATCATCAGTATTTGAAGTACTAGTTAGAGCAATAAGACAACTTTGGGAGATTAAAAGGATGCAAATTGGAAAGAAAGACATAAACATTATTTGAAAGATGATATGACAGTATAAATAAGTAACCCCAAAAGGTAGCAAGGAATTTCTACAGCTGATAAATACTTTCAGTAAAGTGGCTTGATATAAGATTAACTCAAAAAAATCAGTAGCCCTCCATACAAATGACAAATGGACTGAGAAAGAAATTAGAAAAATACCACTTTTCATTAAACCCACAAATAATATAGAATGCTTTGTATCTAACCAAGCCAATGAAAGACTTCTACAACAAAAACTTCAAGTCTTTGAAGAGAGAAATTGAAGAAGAAACCAGACGATAGAAAGTTCTCTCATTCTCATTAATCAGTAGAATTAACATAGTAAATATGTACATCTACCAAAATCAATTTACAGATTCAATGCAATCTTCATTAAAATTATAAAACAATTCTTTACAGACTTTGAAAGAATAATGCTAAACTTCATATGGAACCCCCTTCAAAAAATAAAAAAAGACAGAATAAGATAAAATAATCCTAAACAATTAAAGAACTGCTGGAGGTATCAGCATCCTTGATTATAGGTTGTAATACAGAGCAATAGTAATTTTAAAAAGCAAGGTATTGGTATAAAAACAGACTGGTTGATCAATGGAACCAAATCAAAGACACAAACATAAATCCACACATATATGAACACTTGACTTTTTAAAAAGCAGCCGGAAATACACAGTGGAAATAAGAAAACATCTTCAACAAATGGTGCTTGTGAAACTGGATATCTGCATGTAGAAGAATGTAAGTAGACACATACTCATCACCCTGCCCAAAACTCAAGTTCAAGTGGATACAGAATGGGAAAAGATTTTACCTACTTCAATAGAGGACTAATATGCAAAATATATGAAGAACTTGAGGAACTAGATATCAAAAAACAAATAATCCAATATAAAAATGGGGTACAGATATAAACAGAATTCTCAATAGCAGAATCTCAAATGACAGAGAAACCCTTAAAGAAATGTTCAACACCCTTAGCTCTCAGGGAATTGCAAGTTAAAACTACTTTGAGATTCCATCTTACACGTGTCAGAATGGCGATAATCCATAATACAAGTGACAGCTCATACTGACAAGGATTTGGAGCAAAAGGAACACTCCTCCATTTCCAACAGGAGTGCATACTTGTATAGCCACAGTGGAAAATAATACGGTGGTTTCTCAGAAAAAGGGGAGTAGATATTCCTAAAGACTCGGTTATACCACTCTTGAGCATAAATCCTAAGGACATTCAAACCTACCACAAGGACACTTGCTTAACCATGTTTACTGTGCCTTTATTCATAATAGCCAGAAGTTGGAAACAACCTAGCTGTCCCTCAGCAGAAGAATGGATAAAGAAAATGTGGTACATCTACACAATGGAGTATAACTCAACTGTTTAAAAAAAAATGACATCTTGAAATTTGCAGGCAAATGGATGGCACTAGAAAAAATATCATCCTGAATGAGATAAGGCAGACTCAGAAAGACAAATATGCTATATATTCACTTATAAGTGGATAATAGCCATTAAACAAAAGATAACCAAGCTGCAATCTGTAGGCCGAGAGAAATTAGCTAAAGAGGGAAGACTGGATTGGAGAAGAGGAACACATGGATCTTCTGGGGAAAGAAAAATAGAATAGATTTTGCAGGTGAACTGGGAGTGTATGGGGCTGGGAATGAAAGAGACCAGGAGTGGAGTGAAGGAGATGGGATGGAGGAAGAGAGTGTGGGAAGGGACAGCTGGAATTGGGAGCATTTGGGTGGTGGTGTGAAAACCTAGTGCAGTGGAAAATAATTCCTTCTGGAATAAATGGGGGTGGTTCTAGTGAGAACTTCTAGTAATGGGGAATAGAGTCTGAACTATCCATCTATTATAGCCAGACAAGGCTCCCAGGGGCAGGATTGGGTTGCATTTGGTTGAGTTGTCTCAGGAGATCCCAAAACAACCCAGTCTGGTACTACAACAGAGGGTTGCTCTCCCCAAACTGACAGTGAAGACTTATTGCTGTGGACAACACCCACACAGCTTATTGACTATGGAGAAGTTGAGCTGGTGCCTACATGGAGCCTTCACCCCTATATTCCAGTCTCTTTGGTGTGGGAAGGTTCTGTGAAGTCTATGGAAAGAGAAACAAAGGCAGCCACAATACTTTTGACCCATAATCTGTCTTGCCTGCAATATGTGCTAAAGCACTTGTAGGGATGGCCAACCAATGTCTCATTTAACTTGAGGCCCACTCCATGAAAAAGTCCATGTCAGACACTGCTTATATGGCCAGGAACCAGAGACTGGATAGCCCAGAGACCTAAGGTAGAACCAAACATGGGCTGGTCTAAAAAAAATGGGGAAAATCAATTAAATGATCTCTAATCATGTTCTGATATCCTCATAGATTAGTGCCTTGTCTATTTATCATCAGAGAGGCCTCCTCCAGAAGCAGATGGGAGTGCATACAGAGACCTACAGCCAGACATTGTATGGAGAAAGAGGCTAAATTGGTGGTCTCCATAGGGTCCCTCCCCTCAGAGTTTGGGAATCCTATGGAAGAGAGGGGAGAAAATTGTAGGAATCAGAGGGGCAGGGGACAGCAGGAGAACACAACTCACTGAAACAACTAGCACACATGGTTGCACATGTGCTCACAGAGACTGAAGCAGCAAGCATGGGGGTTGCATGGGGCTGCATCAGGTCATCTACATATATGATGTAGCTGGTAGCTTGGAGCTCTTTTCCTTCTGTTGCCTTGTCCAGTCTCTGTGTGAGGGCTTTTGCCTTGGTTTGTTATATTTTGTTTTTTCTGTTTGATTGTTGTCTCTTGGATGCCTGATCTTTTTGGAAGGAGGGGAAAGGAAAGGGAGTGGATCCAGTGAAGAAGGAGGAGAGGGGGAACTGGGTGAAACAGAGGAATGGAAGGAGGGTCAGTATGTATTTATGAGAGAGATAGAAAGAGAGAGGGAGAGGGGGAGAGAGAGAGAGAGAGAGAGAGAGAGAGAGAGAGAAACCCTGCTAGTTCTAGTTCCAGGGACTTCCTGAGACTAGTGGGTTGTTTACTTCCTGAATATTAATGAGCCTTTCTCCAGGATGGGATATTCCAATTCAGATAAAAATTCTATATAATATACATGCCCAATACATGCATGTACCTTCTAACACACACACACACACACACACACACACACACACACAATTTATGTGATTTTCCATGTATATATTTCCCCTCTTCCCCAAGAGTGGAAATGCTCTAATGGGAATACTTCTAGAATCAAGTTTTCATGAGACAGAGTCACAGTTGACCTGAGATAAACAGAAAGATGAAATAGTAAACGAACCCTCACTACAGAGATTGGAAGCATACCTGCTTAGCTTCTGGCTGGAAAGGGACTGAGTTCTAGAAAAACACTAATGGAGGAACAAACACTAAGTCTACCTGACGTTCTTTTCAGTGCTAAACAGGAGCAGCAGAAGAAACTCACAGGGGTACAGAAAGGAGGAGGCAACAATCCAATGGTAGACTGTTTGTCACAGCTGCTTCTTACAATAAATTAGAGGATAGGAAATGTGCCAAATGAGCCTCTGGATTTAGGTGAACAGCTTGGGGAATATAATATTAGTAGCCTTCTTGGGGAGCTATTAGTTGGCACTTGAAAAATTAGTTCAATAAAGGGATGAGCTCAGAAAATATTTAGTCAGATTAAAAGCAGAAGAGAAAGAAAGTAGAACCTGGAAATTACAACATTTTCAAGTGCCTTTACTTTCCAACTGGCAATAGATAAAATAGATAAAACTTACAATCCCCTTAAGTAACAAAGGCTGAGTCTGTGGGTAGAGACTAAATCAACACAGATTTCATTTAAAAAAATCTCTTAAGTTGACTAACATAAAACCCAGTCATCTCTTTCCATTAAACAAATGCCATAGGGGAAAGAGACGAAGGATACAGATCATCTATAGGAATCTTTTACTCTCAGATTACCTATAATTAAGGCAGAAGTGTGGCCCCAGATGGGCTACTGGTGTGATTAAAGATACAAAGGGCTAACTAAAATTTTAAGAACATTGTGCCACCAACAGTTATAACAAGAGCTGTCAATTTACAGTGGAAACCTCCAACGATTCAGAATGTAGGATGATCTGTAAGCAGCAGTCGTAGTTACCCTTCCCTGTGTTGTGACCAAATCCCTAATAAGAAGCAACTTTGGGGAAGTAAGAGTTCATTTTAGTTGCCAGTTCAAAGGAATGCAGTCCGTTATGATAGTGGGGGCATGGTGGTAGGAAAATGAGGTGACTAACTACATCACACCCATTGCCAGGATACAAGCTCTGGACACAAGTCCATGGGGTGGTGCCCACTACATTCAGGGTAAATCTTTCTTTTTTATTAAGACCTTTCTGGAAACATCCTTATGAGTACACCCCGAAATGTGCTTCCCTGGTGTTTCCAAATCCAATCAAGCTTACAATTAAGATCAATCATCAAGTGGTCAACATTTTAAAGACAAGAAGTGGACTTTAAAGATGATTCCTCAATGCCTTTTCCAATTGGACTCAGAACAATGAAAAGGAAAGAGTTCCCAGTATGTAGAAAGTCATGAGAACACTGGGCATAAGCCCTTCCCAGAGCAGTGCAATTAAGGAACATGTCCCATCTTCCATGAACACCCTGTAACATCTGCCCACTAAGAAAAGGGAACTTCTATCAACTGGCACCTTTCCCTGCTCCCCATTTTAGAAAAGTGTTTATTGCACTGGCCAATCACTATGTATCATAGGTGTAGGAAGAACAACGCCAAGTCACCACATCCAAAAGATCTATATATAAACCTGATACTGAGACTGTCACATGTTCTCAGCCTCAGAGCCTGCTAATGTGTTGAAAGAGACTTATAAACTCTCCCTTCGAGAAAGAATAGATTGAAAAGAAAGAAAGTTTGCTACCAAGAGAGAAGACTGTATAAGATACGTTATGACTCAAAGACTTCCAAAAAAGTAGTGTAGCTCACACTCCCTCAATAACCAGCATGGCCTTGTGATTTGTGGTGGTCAATGAAATGTGAGCAGAACACACTCATCTTCCAAGAAGCTCTTACAGAGGCAGTGAGTAACTGCTAGACAGTGCTTCCCTCCCAGGAGACTGGTCTAGACCCAGTCTAAACTGGTCTAAAGCCTCCTCTTTAACCATTTCCCAACATACTTAAGCTGATCAGTGATCATGTGAGCAAGAAATAATGTATTTGCCCACTAAATTTTGGAGCTGTTTCTTTCTGATGGAAAAATCTAGGTGTGCTAACTGAAACTGAAGGCATGAAAACCATGAGTATAAGAGGATTATAGCAAGGCAGTAACAAGAAAGTCAATCAAGTGTCAAAGCAGGTCACTGGAGGAGAACAAAATTCCTGCTCGGAGGATCATATAAGACTTCAAGAGCAGTGCACAATAGCTAATGCATATCAGCTTTCTCCATATTTCCTCAACCCAAAGAAATCACGTGACCAAGCCCAAAGAAACGAGGGTACAGGTGCTAGACAAGCGACTCACCAGTTGAGAAAGAGCCCTTGCTGCTCTTGCAGAGGACTTGATTCCCAGCACCCACGTCATGACTCAGAACCATCTAAAACCACAGTGCTAGGGAACCCGGTCCCTTCTTCTGGCCTATGTGGGTACTACACACATGTAGTACACATACACACATAAAGGCAAACACTCAAACGCATAAAATAAAAATTAAAAAGTCTTTAAAAATAAGAAAATAGAGTACCTTAGGGAGAGGGAGTTAATACAAGTGAGCAATAATGTGGTCTATCATGAGAAATGGCCAGAATTTGGAGATGAGCTTAAAACTTGTATTTCATTCAAGCGCTAAACTCACATGGCACTTCCTTTTCCCTCCCCAGAGACTTGAGACAAAAGAGGGAAAGGCTGATCACATGACATGACCCATCCGCTGGGCCAAGTCCTGCTTGTGGGAGCAGCATCCATCCCAAGGTCTCTTCATAATAAATGGATAATAAACATTCCACTAAAATCTTTAAATGGATAGAGTTTAATTATAATAATTTAATTTTCAGAAGCAAAAGCTGCTTTTATACAATTACAGTGAGGCAACTTTTAATTAACTTTGGAAACTTCCTTTTGCTTTGGAAATCTAATTAAAAATACTTAGAGAACTATCAACATAACACAAGATTCAGGACGGGGTTGGAGATAGTATTGGGGACCACACATAAAAAAAGCATCTTTGGATAGGTAGGATCTCCTGCATTTTCCAATGCATTCAGCAATTTGTGTCCCGACCTGACCTCATAGGACATCATGGAAAGATTTTTACCATCAGGAGCTGTTTTAAGTGAGATTCCCCTAAGTGATAGGTTCTTTCTTATGCTTTCAAGACTCTCATTATTTGGTGTAGGTTAAACAAAGGAGAGGAGTGGTTATATTTGAAGACTAGAAACTGATATGACACCTCAGATTAACCTCTCCTAGGAAGGCCCAACAAAGCACATCTCTGCTTGTATTATATCCTATCCAGCCTGATGTGCACATACAGTACAAATCCACAATCTTAACCATAGAAACTAAGTGGTCCGTGATCCTGCAGCATCAGCATCTCTCACAAACTCATTAGAACTACAGTAAGAATCCTCTAGTCCAGTGCAGATCTTGAGTTTGATAGGGTACTTGAACATTAGGCTCAGGTGTGTAGTATATACAAGTTCAAGTCCGAGAAGTTCTGGGCTAGGTCATAATCATCTCTAAGTAGGATCTGTCAGTGACTTGCTTTAGGATTCCTTGGGAACCTCGTTTGGAAAGTAGATCCACAGTTCCTGCTCTAAACTCGGATAAAGAGCTCAGATTCCTGATTTCAAATATGTTCTTCAGAGACACTGATATAACCACATTTGGAGATTTATTGACAAACTCCAAAGAATTTCACATTAGAGATCAGGATATCTGGCCTCCAAATACTGACAGGAAAGCCCCCACCACCACCCTCACACTTCTTCTTGGACTCAGTTTCCTTACCTGTGACATAAAAAAGCCATGCCCAGCCTTGAGGGTATGCTCAGCTGAGAAAAAGGATGGGAACTACTACATAAATGTCAAGGCATTGTGTGTGCTTCCTTTACTGACAATAATATCAACCTAAGATGGGTCACAAAATGCAGAGACCACAATTCCAACCTGACTTCAACATTAACTCATGACAACACATTGAGTCAATCAGAACCATCTACTACAATCACAGCAACCTTTCCTAACAACGAGATCACTAGATATTAGCACTCTTTGTGAATTTCTGGAGCTCTAGAGCCTTCTATTT
Source organism: Dicrostonyx torquatus (assembly GCA_028555095.1). Classification (NCBI taxonomy): domain Eukaryota; kingdom Metazoa; phylum Chordata; class Mammalia; order Rodentia; family Cricetidae; genus Dicrostonyx; species Dicrostonyx torquatus. Next base: position 8,942,552 of record JAQHUG010000059.1, read on the forward strand.
AGGATTCCTTCTAGGGGAAAGCCACCCTCCCCAGTGAGAGAAGACAGGGGCCAGAGGTGTCTCTGTAAAAAGTGTGTCTTTGAGCCCATTGAGATTGTGATTATAGCTGTTTTCTTCTGACTGAAAAGAAACATTTCCTTCTAAATGGAGCCAGGAGGCTCACAAGATTCAATCAACTCCAAGCAAACAAGACTCAGGAAGCTCATGGAATTTACAGGCCCCACTAGGCTCCCCATTGAGATTGTCTAAGCAATAACAATTGTTGGGATAGGGAAGGTGCTTTAATGGAGTAGTTGCCTTCAAGTTATGAGGGGAAATCTGATGATACACATTTCATGAGTGAGCACCCATGCTGAGGTGGGATTTCTCAATGATAAAGCCCCAAAGTTACTCATCCTTCTGCAACTAACTTCAATAAACTCATGGTTCAGCAATCTGGATTTGGACACAACCATTTCTTTAGCATTTGGGAGTGTGACTCAATTGGTAGGGTGCTTACCTAGCATTCACAAGGCTCTGCGGTCATTCCCTAGTACTATATGATGCCAGGATGCTGGTCCACACCTGTATCCCCAGCATTCAGGAGATGGAGGCTGAGGGAGGAGTCAGGATCTCAATGTCATTCTCAGCTATACAGCAAGTTTGAGGCAAGCCTGACATATAGGAGACCTTGTCCTCCCCACCCCATCTCTCCAATAAAGAAATATTTCTTTGTTCTGACATCGGTGCTCTATGTTAAATAAATAGATATTTGTTCATGCTTTCTCCCCCAAAACTCACACAACAGGGGACACTGAAGAAGAGGAGATAGGTCCTTTCAATGTTTCAATCATGTGTTTATAAATTGTTTTCCTTGGCCTTCTTCATGAGTTCATCCTGAAATTCTAAAAGCACAAATAAGAATTAAAACAAAACAAACACTGGTTCTAAAGTGATTCTTACTCTTCTAGCCCACTTGACCTTGTATTTTCTCACCACGTATTCCAAATATAACCAGCTGACCCATGTTCTTGAAGTCACACACCTCCATCAAAGGTTTTCAGGACAGGGACTCAAGGAGGAATTCTAAGGCCGCTCCGATGCCCTGTGAAATTCAGAGGCTGTAGTCACTGCTCCTACCTCAAGCCCTCATCTGGACCCATCACATCCTAAGAGCAGGCAGGTAGAATCTGGAAGAATTCTATCTCTACCCCTGAGAATCTCACCAAAGCCAGACAAGGACAAGGGACAGGGGTTTGCCCTCATTCCAGCCTACTGACATTAGAACCAACGTGTTTTGCCTACCCAATGCATCAGCCTTCTTCATGTCCTCCCCACTCACAGAAGTATTCTCTGTTTGGGTGAATCTTTCTTCTCACTCAAAGGCCTTCATTAATCCCAGGTAACCAAGAGAGAAAAATCCCATTCTTTACCTCATCTTTTTTAAGGTTTCTTTTGCTGTGAAGAGACTACATGGCAATGGCAACTCTTACAAAGGAAGACATTTAATTGGGGCTGAAGCAGGGTGGCCTGCAGACAGACAAGGTGCTGGAGAAGAAGCTGATAGTTCTATATCTGGATTAATAGGCAACAGGAAGAGAAAGCCACACTGGGCTTGGCTTGAACATACGAGACTTCAAAGCCTGCCCCCAGGGACATATTTCCTCCAACAAACCACTCCTACGCCACCAAGGCCACACTTCCCAAGATCTATCCTTAAATCCTTCTCTCACCCCTCACCCCGAGAGTAGTACATAGATTCCAGGATCTTGGAACTGTCCATACATCCACAACTTTCCCTATTTTCCCCACAAAGCTTGACTCAAGCTGTCCCTCTACCTGAAGTCTCATCCAGCATGTCTCAGTCTCAGACAATCTCAAAGCACCTGTTCTAGTTTCTATGCTATGATAAAATACTCTGGCAAAAAAAAATAGAAGAGAAGAAAGGGTTTATTATTTGGCTCATAGTTCTAGGTTACAGCCCATTATGTCAGAGAAGTTGGGAAGCAGGAACTTCACATCGCATCACAGTCAAGGGCAGAGAAAAGGAAGGAACCCATGCTCCCAACTTGCCTTCTTCTTTTGCTCATGCTTAGCTAGCATTCTACTCTTACATCCAACCTAGGAAAATGGCACTGCCTGCAGTGAGCTGGATCTTCCTATGTCAATGAACAATTAGAAAATACCTTCACACCAGGCATGCACACAGGCTAACATAATAAGGATAGTTTATCAACAGAGGCTCTCTTCTCGGGTGATTTTAAATTGTGGCAATTAGATGTATAATAGCCAATTATTTCTAAAAACTCAAATGTCCTTTACAGCAGATGGGCCAGAGTTCTTTTCGTATGCACATACAAACTATTTCTGACTCTTCTGGGGTTTGTGAATCCTTCTCCTTCTATGGCCTAGGTTTTATCAAATATAGAATAGATACAATAGCTCATCTTGGCCCCTTTCAATGGATAGATACTGAGATGTGAAGAGGTAGGGAAACTTTGAAGCCTGAGTATATGACTTTGCAGTATTTTGCTTGGTATCCTGCTATATCTTGTGTCACATAGACACACTGATCTAGAATGACTGAGCCAGACAGGCAATGGCAGAACCAAACATAGAACTTTAAGGTTCAAGCCTGTGTTGGAAGTTGGGAACTCCTGGATGCCCACAAGGAGTCCTTTGCTAGCTAAGGATACCTGATACATAAGGATTGAAGCTCTGACGTGTGAAGGCTAGGGTGGAGACAAGGAGATGGCAGACCACAGACCCATTGGGTTCAAAGCAAATTTTATTGACAGTCTTGGAAGCATCAGAATGTGATTAAAATATCACAAAACATTTCCTGCTTTTTGTCTAAACAAAAAGAGAAAATTTTAATACTGACACAAAAAAATTATACACAATAAGAACAACTATCAGGTAATAATTATATTCATAATGTCCAGTCAGTGTGTATTTGGCAAATTTAGAGAAAATATTTTGTTATCTATCTTTTTTTGGTGAGTCCAAAGTTTTGCATCTAATTCGTTTTCTATTCTAACTTGTATTACCAAACCAAAACT
>JAQHUG010000059.1:8947177-8992274 GCA_028555095.1 Dicrostonyx torquatus
GAGAGAGAGAGAGAGAGAGAGAGAGAGAGAGGAGGCACAGCTGTAATGGGGCAGTCATTTCAGCCCACACAGTCTCTATCTGTATGCCCCTACATCCTGGTCTGGCTTCATTATCAAGGCATGCTCAGTCACCTGTCAACTATGTACCTGATCCTCAGCGGCAAACATCATGAACCCTGAATGGACTGGAGGGACATCCATTCTTACTCTGGGGCGATCTGAAAGGAGGCACTGCACTGGATCACAGGAGGGACTGGAGTGCACAGTGGAGGACTGGGGATATGGAAAATGGCTTAAAAGATGTGGTTTCTTATCATTCCTGAAAAATGAGGAGGCATAGATTAGGTGACAGGAAAAAAAAGCAAGAAGAGGAGAGAGCACAGTACGAGAGGAAGAAAGGAGGTCACTGAAGCTTCTCTGAAGGGAAGGAAGGCAGCTAGGCAGAGAAGTGACCATATGAGGGAGGGCCCCAGAAACCCTGCAGGTCCAGAAGCCTTACAAATGAGAATGTGCTTTTGGAAAAGAAACATGGTATCCTCCAGGGTGCGTTTTAAAAAAGCCCCAATAAATCAGACAGAGGATAGGAGGGAGGAGTCAAAGCAGATGAACAGTTTCCCATATGGAAGATCCTATTCTTGGCACCTGACCTGGGTGTTCACTCATTTTCTCCTCTCCAGGAACCAATAAAGGAAATGTTTCCATGGGGAAGCTGAGGCCTGGAGAGCATAAGTAACATATTCAAGGCTGCTCAAGTAAAGATGCATAGAGGAAAGAAAAGCTACCTTTCCAACAGAGCCCAGTATCACAAGTCCTGGAGGACCCGGCTACTTAGGGGCCAGAGGACTCTACCTTATCAGGCTTGGCTGGGTGTAGGGTCCCCAAAACCCTGCATTTAGGAAAACAAAACCTGGTAAGTTTCCTCTCTGTCATTCTGCAGCCAGACGTGTTTTGACAACTGATGTCTCCTATCTTGAGTTGCCTGGATTATCTAGTCTTCTGAGGTTCCTATTGCCCAGTGACAGAGGACATGGAAGCTTTATCTGTAATGTGGATGACTTTCTGGTGGCCATCTATGGGAACAACATTCTCTTGTGCATCTTAAGCTTCTATACTTGGCTACTTCTCACCCCAATTTCTTTGCCTTCCCTCCCCCAAATTAAAATGCTTACATACTACTTGAAATCCCACCCTTCCGTGGGCACATTTTGATGAACATAGCTCCATATGGGCACGACACAAAAAGGATCCTTTTCTAAAAGTGAGAGCCTGTAATTGAGTCAACTACGTATCTTGAATAGCTCTTCCTGCCAATGAGTCCAAGTCCTGTGACTCACTGCTCTATAACATGGGTAACCAGCACTTATTTAGAGATAGCCCTACTTCATGCACTCAGGGTCTTTTTCGATGTAGGTAATTATAAAGCTGGAAGCTGGAGAATTCCTAGTGAGATCAATTTTTCAATTTCTGTGATATTCTGCTCACAAAGATTCTCTGACACGGTTTCTTACTTTTTCCTCAACCTGGCAGTATCTTTTTAATATTCTGTGATTAGCTAACCATTGGAGAGACACTAACATGTTTATAAAACAAAACAGATGCTCTAAGTGTATGTTCATCAAAATAATGGGATGCCCTTTACTGTGGAAAGACATACAGTTCCCATACATGAAGTCACATGGGTCAATATTCAAAACAAGCTCTGCTTTGTGTTGTCAGTGTGAGAGCATCTAGAGTCACCTTGGAGACGAATCCCTGGGTATGTCTGTGAGCAAGTTTTTAGACTGGGTTTATTTAAGTGAAAAGACCCACACTAAAAGTGGGTGGCACTGCCCCATGGGCTGGGGTCCCAGCCTATATAATGAACTGAGTACCAGAGTTTGGCCCTCTCAGCTTCCTGACTGCAGCTGCAGTGTGACCAGCTGCCTAACTCCCCTACTTCTGTGCCTTCAGCACCGGGACAGATTATACCCTTAGAGAATGGCGGCAAACAGCGCTTGCTTTCTTTCTGTTGCCTCTATTTACCTGAACTTTCCGATATAGGCAGCTCTGTAGCTGATGATCTCAAACTCAGGTGGGGACTTGAAGAGTGACGACTGAAAGGTACCCGGAATTCTTCTCAGATGTCAGCCTTCAGAGACACGGTCCAACAGCTGCGAATACCCCTCTACTGTACTGCTGCCTCGGACATTCTAGCAGCGTGGATCATATGGTAGACAAAATATATCCCAATAAAACTGTCGGGAAGAAATAAAATAACTACAAACCAATATCCAGGCACCTTATAGGAGTCAAAAAATCAGTTTGGACCTAGTGAGGGAACGAGGGACACTGTAGGGCTCCATCAGAGGTTTGAGGGCACAGGAGATATCCTCAGGCTTGTTCAGCTCTGCCTTTCATAGCTTGTGAAACTTTAAAGTGAGACCACAAGGCAGATGACACCTTCTCCAGTGCTCACATCCTCAGCCTTATGTGGCCCAAACTCTGGTCACAGCCACCTTGTACCATTCAGGAGGTAAGACCCGGAGGGGATGGAGGACCCCAGGAGGACTAGGTCCTCTAAATCAACATAAGCAATGCTCCTATGAACTCACAGAGACTGGAGCAGCATTCTGCACCAGTCTGCACAGGTCTGCACCAGTCCTCTGTGTTTACATTGTGACTCCCAGTTTAGTGTTTTTATGGAGTGGCTGAGTGTGCAAATCAGTGAGTAGGCCTGATTATTGAGCCTTCTCTTGGGCTCACTTCTTTTGGTTCCTCTTATCCATATTCAATGTGCTAGTTTTTGTTTTATCTTCTTATACTGAATTTTGTTATATTTAAAACGTAAGTGGTACACACCTTTAATCCCAGCACTCAGAGTCAGACACAGGTGGAGCTCTGTGAGTTCGAGGCCAGCCTGGTCTACAGAGCAAGCTCCAGGACTGGCTCCATAGCTACTGGGAAACACTGTCCACTGTCTTGAAAAACCAAAAAAAAAAAAAGAGGAATGAATGAATGACTGAAAATCTAGCCACAACTGAACTGTCATTTATACCTGCTGGGAGAGGGACAATCAGTTCTCTCTAATGGAGTGACACTCGGTATCTCAACCACTTCAGGACAGTTGTTCAATAAACATTTATTAGAGTCCATGATTGTTTTGTGTGTGCCTTTATTTGGTTACAGTTTGGAATTTTGTTTTGTTTGAGGAGATTATTTAATTTATTTTCTTGATTTTCGGGATTTGCTGTATTGTGTTTTTGTTTGTTTTTTTGAGAAAGAACTTAAAACTGGGTAGTTAGGGAGGGGAAAAGAGAGTGGGTCTAAAAGGACTCAGGAGAAGAAGAATAAGATTAAATATACTTAAATTTAAAAAAAATTGTTTAAGTAATTTTGAAAAAAGCAAAAAAAGAAAGGAAAGAAGAAAGAAAAAGGAAAGGAAGGAAGGAAGAGAGAGAGAGAAAGAAAGAAAAGAAACCAGGGAAGAGGAGGAGGAGGGCTCGGTGCTCAGTGGTGGAAGGAGAAGGTGGACCACCTCTTGTTCTTGTTTTATTATCTGGATCTTTGCTATCATGTTAGTGTCCTCTACTGGGAAGCAGATATAGCCCAATGTCACACACTCCCACCAGCATGGGCTGCCATATACCTGACAGAGAAATGACCATTGGATCCCAACAGCAGGACAGGAAAGTGGCAGGTAACCGACACAAGCTGTCAGGTCACCCCAGAATTCAAGCTGTCACCGTCACAAAATTCTTCTTGCCTATGAGTCCTCCTTGATGTGAGGATTTAGATTCTGATCCCATTTCCTGCCTTTAGGACCCTGAGCAAGTGAACTCTGTCTTTGAGTCTCAGGTCCTTCATCAATACAGTGAGATAATGGGCATGATAAGGGTTGTAAAAGTCACAAAATGAGATGAAGGGATTTGGAGAGCAGTTACTGGCCAGGTGGTGGCAGCACCCGCCTTTAATCCCAGCACTCCGGAGGCAGTGACTGGAGGATCTCTGAGTTCAAGGCCAGCTTGGTCTCCAGAACAGGCTCCAAAGCTACACAGAGAAACCCTGTCTCAAAAACCCAAAAGAGAAAAGAAGAAGGAGAAGGAGAGGAAGAAGAAGAGGAAGAAGAAGAAGAAGAAGAAAGTAAAGAAGTAAAGCAGTTACCAACTGCCTCAGAATTCCTGTGAATACATATTAAAACAGATTCCTGGGGCCCCACCTCAGAAAGAACTAGCTTCCTGGAAGTGAGTGGACTGGGCCCAGAAATCTGAACTTAAAAGAAAACCCTCTAGCAATTCTGAAGAAAGCCAAGCATGGGTCACTCTTCTTTATCACTCAGTAAGAATGACAGGATGTTGCTTCACAGTGTGAAGGTCAGGGGTCATCAGATACAGGCCAACTCTGAGAGTTATTCTTATCCTGTCCTAGTACTGTCCTCACATGTGAGTGAGGTGCCCCCTCTATTGTCCATGTCTAACATCGTGTGTGCAGTACTCTACATGCACCGTCTTCCATAACTGACAGCTGACAACATTGCTATAGTCAGCAATATTTTAATTCTATAGACTCCTAGCAATTGTTTGGCTAATTTTAAAGCTAAAAGCCATTGTTTTGCTAGACTTTGCCTAATTTTTGCTTCTATTTGTTTCTCTTCTTTCCCACTCCCTAAGGTACTACATGTCCATTGTAAAATCTCAAACTCTGAAGAATTATTGGATCCTATTATTCATGGTTTGGGGCATGGTGATACAGCTATTTATCTAGAAATGGAAATAAACATCCCCACATACAGTGTCAGCCACATACATAATGACAGTGTGCTTTGCAAATTGAACTGAAACTTGCTTGTTTTTCTACTCAATAATTTGTCATAGACTTCCTACCATGCCAGTATATTAATCTAAAAATGTTTTTGTTAGCTAGATAACAATGATTTATCTAACCAGGCTTCTTCCTATCATTAGTTGGTTCCTGATTCTCCACTGTTTTGTGTGAGGAGTACATGTTTAGGGGATTATGTGTATGTACATTTAGAGGTCAGAGGTCAAACTCAAGCATCATTATTTAGATGATGTCTAACTTGTTTTTGAGGCAGGGTTTCTTACTGGGACTTGGTGCTTACCCTTACCAGAAGGCCCCAGGGACCCATCTGTCTCCCACCCCAGCTCTGGGATTATAAGTGCAGGTGGTCATACCCAGCTTTTTACATAGGTCCCGGGTCTTCATGAAGAACTTTTATGCTTATTCAACAAGCATTTTCCCAACTGAACCATCTCCCTGGCTCCTGATATTTGACTGTATAAGTGAACCTACAGTGGACTTCTGTGGAGATTCATCCTGCATCCTTAGCATTCTTGAGAAACCATAAGAGTCAGAAACTGAAAACAGCTGCATCAGTGAAGCCTCAGAGTGTGCCCACCAGATTGGACAGGTGAAGAGACTGAACACAGAGCTCAAAGGCACTGTCCAGGTCGTGCAGAAGAGGAAGACTTCAAGGACACCCGCGGTAAACACATTACACAGAAGGACTCCACCATTCCTGCTCTCTGATTCTAGATCATTACTTTAGCTAATGAGATAGTTACAAACCAGGTTCGAGCAGAAGTTTGAAAACGCATTGGTATGTTTCTGTTCCCACAAGCAAGCCCTTATTTGGTCAAAAGAGGCCCAAACCTCTGTGCTGGGAATAAGAAAATGCTTGGAACATCCTATTTGGGCCCATTCTAGGCAAACCACTCCACACCCCCATGCTTCTGCCAACTGATGTAAGACACAAAACAAATTTAGTCAATATTAGTTATCAGGCAACCTATAGACTCTTGAAAAAGAAAAATAGTTCTGATATTAATGATAATAAATTATTAATTAATTATTATAGAAATTATTAAGTAATAAATTTACTGGCTGTGATTTGTTATGCAGCAAAAGTCAACAGATACAAAAACCTAAGTCTTGACTTACACTTTCTATGGTGTCCAAGACACCACTGTCTATGTTAGGGAGCAAAACTCCACACATAGTTGACCTTAAACACTGAGTTTCCCAATCACTCATGAGTAGGTCCTATATGGCCCTGTCACTGAGGAATGACACCTAGGAAAATGGTAACATTTACAAATAGGAAACCAGATAGACAGGCTATCATCACAGACAAAGCTGATAGACTATTACCACATTAGTGTCTCAATAATGAAGAGAACCTCCCACAGTCCAACGCTCAGCTCCTGAAGCTTCTCAAATCCTCAAGCATTTTTCAGAACCCCTAAAAGTCAAAGCTGCACAGAGAGAGCTTCCCCGTTGCAAGTGAGTCAGAGGAGAGAGCCCAAGCTCCCATCTAAGGGCATTAACAGCAAATTTATATTTGAAGCCCTGTGTGCAGTTCTTTATGCATCCTTAAATACCAAAACATAATTGCCAATGTCAATACATAATGTTTATTTCTTTTAGAACCGACATTTTAATTTTCCTGAGCAGGCGGGGGGAAATGATATGCATAAAAATAACGACAAATATTAAAAGTCTCCCAAATAAGGAACCAGGATCACCCTCGTAATCCTAAATTTAAATGCACTCACCATCGCTGCCACATTAAAGGTCTGATAAGCCAAATTAGGTTCCATGTAAGCATAATTAATCTTCTTTTTCAATGAAGATATTACAAGGGCGTTAATTTAAATCCCAAAGGCCTTTGGGAAATTGAATTAGATAGATAAAGCAAATATTTGACCTTTTGCAGATAATTACTATTTTAAAATATTCACAATGCAAATGAACACCAAGTAAACCTTGGGTGTTCCTGGGCCCTGACAAAATAAAATGCTTAAAAATGAGTCAGGTATTCCATTCTACTCAGACTTGAGCTTTGCACTTCCAATTTGTAAGCATAAAACTCCAACTGAGGGTCCTGGTGTTTATTAACAAATAATTGAATGGAAATTGGCCAGCACCGATTATGTCAAATTTGCAAATTATCTGTTATCATTCACAAGCCATTAAGTTTCCAGAGACAGTCTGTTATGGAGACTCAGTTGCTACAGCAGTGATCCCAAGGCCAGCCTTAAATGGAGGCCATGTTCCACCAGGGAAGTGATTCACCAGCAGGAATGGTACGTTTGTCACCTCTGAGGCCGTTCCCTAGGTCACTAGGTAGGACGGCAAAGAAAGGTCAGCACCCCATGCTACCAGCTAGGCCACTTGGCCGAGGAAAGAGAGCAAGGATGTAGGCGCTTCCTACAGACCTGCTTCTGCATTTCACAGGCTAGGGGACACTGGGCATCTCTGGGTTCCGTTTCCTCAACTATCAGTAGATAGCCATAATTCTTGAAAGGTAGGGATCAGAGACAAGTGGGCTCACATTTGCATTCTGATCAGATAGTCGGGCATACAGGTTGCCGAGCCTATAAAATGGGTCTGTACTCTCCAAAGATTGTCAGAGGCTTTGAAGAATAGTTGCCTGAGGGTTACTCTAGGTCAGAGCTACCCTGACTCAGAACACACTATTCCCAACACTCCAGTGAAGAAAGTTGCAAGCTGTCGCCACCTCTTTCTGCTTCCACATGTTCAGTGATGCTGGGCCTAGACTCTCACTGCTCCAGCAGATTCTGTCCCTCTCAGAAAGATGTCCAGGCCACCATGGCTATGGGCTAAATCCAAGTGCTGGTCTGTTGCCCTGCTTCCATTCCTCAGATAGGTAAGGACTGCTCTTATGCCCATTTCACAGAGAAGAAAACTGAGACTTGGTGAGTTGAAGGAAATCCCTAAAGCAGAGCCCATCATTCCTCCCTTGACTCCTATGTGGTGTTGCATCTATACCACACATGCTAGAGCCAAGGCACATGCCTTGACCATCATAGTCCAGGCCTGCTGTCATCTCTCCAGGGACACCTTCTTCTCCAAAAGCAAAGACCTTTATTGCCCATCAGTACAGCATAACGCATGGTCAGGATCCCTATGGGCCACAGCCGGAGCCAAAGGAGACTTTGTATATTTGACACAAAGGGACTGGCCAGAGCACCTGCATGGTCCTTAGGAGAATCCATATTACAGAATGGTATACATGTTCCAGGAACAAAACGATGGTTGGAGCTCAACTGTTATTTGTACAGAAAAGGAGGAGGAGAGGCATGCTGTGTGAAAAGAAAGACGAATGACAACAACGGCCTCATTCCTTTGAACTTCACGGCTTTTCAAGGGCTTGAAGATCTGGCTTCAAAGGGTGCCTCAGGTATCCTGGTAGTGCAGGGAAGGAGATTCCCTGCCAGCAGTAGAAACAGAAGCGACAGAGAAAGGAGGACTTGGAGGCTATGTGTACTGTGACCATCCAGGAGTTCCCCCAAGCAACCTGGAGTCTTAGGTAACAACTGCTGACCCCAAGATCCTGATCTTACACTGTAGAGCCCTCTGGTGGCTGCTAGGTTGTTTTTTTTTCCTGTGGAAACAGGGAGTCTTGGAATATCCAAAACTCTTACAGGTCAAGGCCAGACTGAGGGCTGCGTCTTTCAGGCATGTCACTCACCTATACCTCAATTTGTTTTGCAACATCATGCAAAGGCCCAGCAAGGATTCTGGGGGGAAAGACACATTGAGGCTAGATTACACAGCTCATTCAAACCCACCCTTCCATGGCAGAGCAAATCCAGGAAGTATCTTCGATAGAGACACTTACAGGGTCAGCCTCAAATTCCTTTGCCCCAGCATAATTAGGCTAGAGTTTCTACCTCCCTGATTAGAGCAGAATGGAGCTAGATCAGATGAAATGAAACTATACACTTCCATAACGATAGAACCTGCCAACATTCAATGTTCTGGTCCGAATTAGATTGCTCTGACCAGCAAAGAAGATGGCCTTATTGAGAGGAGGGAGTAAAAATTCAAGCAAGGGGTTACTGGAGATTGATGGGTTGGGACCTGATAAATATCCAGGACCTTTCTGGATACCAGAATTTTAGTAGCCTGAACAGGGACCATGCCAGACTCTCTTCCTGTGGGCAGTTTCGTTTCCCCATGATTTGGTGTATGGTCTTGGAGTTGGGTCATGAATGGAGCTGAAGACATTGTAACAGGAAAACACTTATCATGGGTCAAATAGTTACTTGATTATAGATTACAAGGTGGTAACCACAGCCAGAGAACAACCCCAATTCAGTGGTGTTTGCCCCTATGCCCAATAATGGGTCCTAACTCTTCTATGCCCAAATACCTACTTGGCTGCATCTTCCATCCATAAATAACAAAAACGACTGTCTTCATTTATCCAAAACCTGTTTGGATACCTAGGTATCCAAGATGTATCTACCTTAGAATGACCCAGGTAGGTATGCATCTTCATTGTTTATATATGTGTTCATGTAGGGATGCACAAAAACATCTATGTAGAGGCCAGAGGACAACCTTGGCTGTCCTTCTTCAGCTGCTATCAACCTCGCTTATGAGATAGAGCCTTTTATAGGCAAAGCTGGCTGCTCAGGAAGCCCATGAATCAGGAATCCTTGTTTGTTTCCCCAGCACTACGTTTGTAAGTGTGCATCACCATACCTAGCTTTGGTCTTCAATGGATTGGGGTGGACGGGGGTGATGAACTCAGGTCCTCAAGCATGAGAGGCTCCAGTCCTAACATTGTCATTCTTCTGAGAGCTGGTCTAGGCTTCAAGGTTGTAAGACCTTTCACTCAATTATCTGACAATCCTACAAGGAAGGCTGGTTCCTGTCCCATCTGACAGACGACGAAACTATTTGTTTCTCAATATAGGATGATATGGAAAGACAGAGAAGCCCCAGTCCATGCAGGTATCAGTGTAGTCCAAAGTCAGGCCAACCTGTTTCTGCCTGGGTCCTATTTCAGATGTCTGGCTTGAGACTTTGCAAATTGTTTTTACTTTATCACTTGGTTTTCAACATGCTGTCTAGGATTTAGCAAACCATGGATCTATTCCCCTGGAAGGAGGGGGCTTTTAGACCCACATAGGTCATCTTCTGTATTTACTGTAGTTCTGATTGTGTGACTCTTTTCCACCTAAACTGCCCATCACTGACCCTCCTTTAACTCTGCTTCCTGCCTTCTTGGAGCCTTTAAGGTGTTCCTCCACAACACAGATTTGACTTCCCACAAAGCCTATCTCACAATAGCTTACAGGGGAGCTGTGATGATTCTAATCCCTGCTACAACCCTTGCCCATCTTGTTTGTCTCACCTCATCATTTACCATTTATGCCTGGCAATGCTTAAGCATGCATGGACGTCTGTTTATGGTGGTTCTCCTGTTGTTCCTACCCTGGGCAGTCGTAGATGTTTGTATTATTGTCATACCCAAGACTCTACAGTCTTCCTTTTTGCTGGCTATCCAGCACTTTTGGGCCTTCCTCTTCACCTTATCCCATGCATTCTTCCAAGCAATGCTATCTCTGTGTATCTGCCATCATTCATTCTCATAACAGGGCCAAAGTACCTCAAGCGCCATTGTTGTATCTTGTAGTTTACTTCCTTTTGTAGATGGAGATGCTTCTTAATGTCATCATTGCACAGCCTATCTCTTCATGTAATGCCTAGTATCCTCCTGAGACATGCCATCTCAAACACATTCAGCCACTGTTCTAAGGAGCATCTCATTGTCCAGGCTTCAGAGTTGTAAAGAAGGCAGCTCAAGACATCCATCTCATGTACTTGTAATTTTGTTGTCACTATGTCTCTTGCTGACCAAACTTTCCCTAGTGCCTGGAATGGATCCCTCACTATCCCCATTCACCTCTTGACGTCGGAAATAGATCCCTCCTTTGAACTGAGGTTTCCTCCCTGATAGACAAAGTTGACTATTTGCCTGAGGTTCTGGTATTTTATTACAGTGCACCCTTCCCATGTGTTGTATCCCAGTCTCCTCAGTGTTCACTTTCATACTAAGGTGAAAGGTAAAAACCTTAGTATGAAAGTAAACATTGAAGTAAAGTAACAGTATCTCACCTAGGTCTTTGTAATTCATCAATCTGTCTGCCAGTCTCCACCTTTCTCACCCCCATAACTTCATTTTCCAATTCAAAAAAAAAAAAACTCACTACATCCTAGCATCCAGGTGAAGCCAAACATAGAGATTTTAGTTATTTTTTTTTGATTCAGTGAAAACACTTCTTAGAGGCCCAACCATCCTCTGAGTTTTAAATACTATCCTCATTTATGCTTTCACAAGGCCCAAGTCATTTCTTGAAGAATATGAAACCATACTGATGTAGTCATAACTATTTGCTAAGCACTATGTCCTAAGTCCTGTGCAGGCTACCAGGGCCAGACTGCACACGCCACTTGATCGCATGGTCTCTGACTGTTCTCAGGAGAGCTCCTGAAGGGCAGACTCCAGCAGCCCACAAGCATCATCTGATGCAATGACTCATGATACTCTTAAACTATTGCAGGTATGCACACCACAGTCTCCCCTCACCTGCTGCTGCTGATGTAGAGACCAAATCAAGAGTGTGTGTTCCTGCAGTGAGGAACATCCGATAAGCCAAAGCAGTCCAGGCTGGGAAGCAGCTCCTCACAGCCAGAGCCCAGGTCAGCTGCCTCCTCAGAGGGCTCCCTCCACTACGCCATCTCCCTGCTTTGTGACTGTGGCTGCAATCATGCGGGAACAGAACAAACAAGCTTGGGCCAGGCATGTAGGAGGGCAGACCTTGTCACAGTGAAGACAAGGGAAGATGCACCACAAGAGACAATTAAGATACGCAGGTGCCAAAGGAATCCAAGGATTTAGTAGAAAAAAAATAGAATAAAAATGAACTGAGAAAGTGATGTACTTTGGTTAATATTTGATAATTTTTGGTTATTAGGAAGGTGCACCAATTCTAGAAACATACTGAGGTACTTTGGAACAAGATTTTACAATGCCTAAGATTTATCAGACAAGTGTGACTTGGGAACCAGCAAACAAATCACTCCCTGACTCCCTCACAAGAACGCTTATCATATATTTAGGGCCCTCCTGGGTTATGTAGAATATTCTCATTTCAAAGTCCCTAATCATACCTCCAAAGTCCCCTTTTTTGCCATAGAAGAAAACACCCAAAGGTTCCAGGTGTTGCAACCTGATGTCTGGGGGAGATTCAATGATGTCACTCAGAGGGGTTTCAGATATGTATGCAGAATGCTCACAGCAGCCAAAAGATTATAGTATGTTGCCTGGTTTTATGTCAACTTGACACAAGCTAGAACCTCAACTGAGAAAATGCCTTCATAAGATCAGGCTGTAGGCTGTGTATCTCTGGCTGCCCTGGAACTCACTCTGTAGACCAGGCTAGCCTTGAACTCAAAGATCCATCTGCCTCTACCTCCCTGAGTGCTGGTATTAAAGGCATGCACCACTCCCTCCCATCCCAGCTTAGGGAATTTTCTTAATTAGTGATTGATGTGGGAGGGCACAGCCCATGGTGGATGGGGCCATCCCTGGGCTGGTGGTCCTAGGTTCTATAAGAAAGCAGGCTGAGCAAGCCAGGAAGGGCAAGCCAGGGAGCAGCGCTCCTCTGAGCCCTCTGCATCAGCTCCTGCCTCCAGGCTCCTGCCGTGCTTGGGTTCCGTCATGTCTTCCTTTGATGATGAGCTGTGATGTGGAAGATAAACTAAATAAGACCTTTCCTCCGCAGTTTGCTTTGGTCATGTTTTCCTCACAGCAATAGAAACGCTAAGACACACTGAAACAAAACCTCTCAACAATGAAGCAATGAAGTGATGGTTAATCCAATTCACTGCAATTTGACTGGTTAGAATCTCCTAAGAAATGGACGTATACCATTTGGGGATGTCTGTGATAACGTTTCCAGAGAGGATTAGCCAAAGGGAAAAGATATACCCTAAATGTGGGTGACTGTCCAAGCTAGGGACTTGGATAGAATAAGATGATAAAGAAAAAGTCAGTTTAGTGCCACCATTTCCCTGTCTCTGTGCCCCCCCCACTGCTTCCTGGCCCACTAACATTTGAGTAAAGTATGCAATGTTTGATCAAGTTCCCCTGCCAGAGTGGAAAGAACCCCGTGAAACTATGAGTAAAGTAAATAATTCCTCTCTTTAAGTTCTTCCTGTAATGTAATTTTCCAGAGTGACAAAATAATTGAAGCGGACAGGTAAATAAAATGTGATCTATGCATGCAATGGAGTAAGATGCAGCTGTAAGTAAGAAAAAAAAACATGCGAAGACAGGTGAACTTTGAAAATACTACCTTATGTTGGAAAAATAAGCAGCCCGCATGTCTGGAATACTCCTTTTGAGTAGGGAAGACTTCAAAACGCAATACACTCGGTTGCATGCACACCTCACCATCCTGCTCACTTCAGCAGTGAATACTCACATAATATAAAGCATATAAATGATATTTTCATTGTGTTTGAAAATTTAGAGCCAAACCATAGAGAAATCACAAAAGACCATTATGGTAACAAAGTGAATATAAATGTTATGAACCTTGACAAAGGCAAGAATAACTATTTAACAAGAGTTAAACTATTTAAAAAGAGTTATTTAACATGGACAAGAGACACAGAAGAAAATGTAAGTACACTTATTTCTTAACTTTTCAAAGCAGAGATCAATACTTCCAAGACAAAAGGAGTAAGCCGAGAAACAGAGACATAGCGTGCCATTAGAACATACTAAAGCAATTGGTAAACTTTCTAAGGTTCCCTTGATTGTAGAGTTCAGTGAGGGACAGTAGGGTAAAACTACAAAGTGCTCCATCTTCATTCTCATCAGTGGGGAAGCAGCAGATTCCATCCAGTAAAGCAGTGACTCAAGCAATGGAGTTAGAATATTTTGATGCTTGATTGTGGGACATCTATTCTGGTGAGGTGACAGAGCCCCTATGTATTAGCCACTTCTCCCACTATTGTGAAATATACCCAACAAAAGCAAATTAAGGTAAGAGTGGTTTATTGTGGCTCTTGGCTCAGGAGATACAGACATCATCATGACAGAGAAGGCATGCAGGTATGGAAATGGCTCTAGTGGTCATAGAAATAGAAGCTTCTCACAGGCCATTGGCCAGAAAGCAGAGAACTAGACCAGAGAGGGGCCAAGCTCTAACCCTCAAAGCCTGTACTTACCTGTGGCTTTAGAACAGCCAGCTGGTCCTATATGCCAACAGTTCCACAGCCTTCTAAAACAGCATCACGAGCAGGTTCAAACACACAAGCACATCGGGATATCTCAAATCTAAGCCATAGCATCCTCTTTCCCTAGGTGTAAGGCAACCAGTCCCATGTGCCACAGGAACTTTGTGGTGACATTTGTTTTTGTTCCAACAAATACAGCTTGTCTGAAGATCAGAGAGTAGAGCTAGTCACTAGTTAGCCATGGAGGCCAGGCACACACCTAGCACTTGCACAGGAGGTGGGGAAACAGGAAGAAAAGGAGTTCAAGGCCACGCTGGGCTAGGCGAGATTTAACCAGTCTAAAAGGAAAAGAGAGCCCACGCCTTTGATCCCAGCACTTGGGATCTCACACATTTGATCCTAGCACTAGAAAGATGGAGACAGGAAGTGATATGGCTGGGCGGAGAGAAGAGTATAAGGTGGGAGGAGACAGGAGTTCAGTTCATTCAGTCTGAGGATTCGTGGAAACAGGATCTCTCCCTATTTGGTATGAGGATTTGGTAGAGGTAAGAAGTCTCTCTAGTGGCTGGCCTCTTTACTTCTCTGACTTTCAGCATTTACTTCAATATATGACTCTGGCTTTTACTATTCAGGCAATTAGAATTCATGCTACAGAACTTCATTTGACAAAGCTTAACCCTGGGACTGTTTACCTAGTCTTGTTCAGGAAGACATTGACAGGCAGTCATGGATGTCAATTAAAGAGAAAGACTGGGTTTTCTGTGTCCATCCTTCGGTGATGTGCAGCCACATTCCAGTTGACAACCTAAGCCTGTGTGGTCCAGAAGCTCACACTGCCCTCCATCTTTTTGTCTGGTGAATTTCTATTTTGTCGGGAAAGAGACCAACAGAAAGCCAGCCTAAGGAAGCCAGGCCTTGTGAACCATTGGCTGCACTGATGTGAGAGATGCCTGGACGGCTTCCTGGGAGCTCATCAGCATTGGTAGAGGTAAGAAGGAGTGGAAACAGCCAACATGGCAATCCTGCATCTCCCAGAACTGGGCCACAGATGGTTTTCAGTGATTCAGACGTCACCCATAGGTGGAAGCACTGATCACAAGGTGTGGCCTGACTGTGACATCTGTACAGTCAGACTAAAGTTTGGATCCTGTCATCTAAGAGCTGTGCAACATGGAAAATTTCCAGTACCTCTGGCCTTGGCTTTCTTATTACCTGACTAGAGATAGTATCAAGGTCATGGGTGCTTGAGATGATGCAAGGATGGAAGAAGAGTTTCTTTATAAACCATTTTTGTTTTTATTCTTTGACGGTTTCACATATGACTATAATAGACCGCCATTATCCTCTCTTATCGTCTCCCACTAAAGCCTTCATTCTTCCAAACATGTTTCCCTTTACTTTCATCACCCTCCACATGTATATGTGTGTACATATATGTGTGTCTGTGTGTATGTATGAATGTGTGTATGTCCCATCCAGTTTAATGAAGGTTTCTCACTGTATTAGCATGAGTGGGGGCATTATTCACCAGCATATAGGAAGCTAACTATGGTTACATCACTGGAGAAAATGACTCCTCTCCCCCAGGAGCCATTAAGTACCAATGTCTCCTCCTTGCCGATGATGGAATGCTCATACTCACAGTCTTCTGTGCATGTAACTTTACCTGCTACAGTGTCATGTGAGCAATGACCATACTGTGTCCAGTGTAAGCAATATTGCATTTTATTTTCTGTAATGATTAGTTTACTCCCTGGTCACTTAAGGTGGAGCTGTGTTCTGGCCACGCACTGCACCCTTAATTCTCCCCAATACCCACCAATGCATGCTTCCCTGGGAGGTGATGTTCTCCCCAATACCCACCAATGCATGCTTCCCTGGGAGGTGACGTTCTCCCCAATACCCATCAGTGCATGCTTTCCTGGCAGGTGACATTCTCCCCAATACCCATCAGTGCATGCTTCCCTGGGAGGTGACGTCCTCCCCAATACCCACCAATGCATGCTTCCCTGGGAGGTGACGTTCTCCCCAATACCCATCAGTGCATGCTTCCCTGGGAGGTGACGTTCTCCCCAATACCCACCAGTGCATGCTTCCCTGGGAGGTGACGTCCTCCCCAATACCCACCAATGCATGCTTCTCTGGGAGGTGATGTCCTCCCCAATACCCATCAGTGCATGCTTCCCTGGCATGTGATGTTCTCCCCAATACCCACCAATGCATGCTTCTCTGGGAGGTGACGTTCTCCCCAATATCCATCAGTGCATGCTTCCCTGGGAGGTGATGTCATGAAGTGAATAGATTACTGCGGCTGCTCCCAAAATTCTATAGAGAATAGCCATGCCTGGTTCAGGGGTAACTTAAATGGCCACAAGGGAATTGTGGGTGTCATCTCCTCTCATCACTCCCTCATCTTTCCACTATGTTCCTCACCTCCCAGACAGTGCATCCTTAATTCTACTGTACAAGTGGAAATGTCACCAGCATGCCACCAAGGCAGAGACAGTTTACTTCTCATTTTGATTGTGCTGTGCTGCAGGACTGAAAAGTGAATGTGGATTTCTGGGTGGTGCAGCATAGAGGATCAGGAAAGAATGTGTAGGACCACCCAATTTCATTTGGTATTAAAAATTTTATTCCCCCCTAAAAAAAAAAAAAAAGTCACTGTGGAAAAAAGGGACCGTGTTACCTAAAATTACATGATGCCTTATTCCTTTTGTAAACTTTTATGGGCTTTTTTTATTATAAAAGTAATATTGTTTCTTATATATTTTTATTGTATACAATATAAGCAATGTTGTTTACTGAAGAGAACACAGAAGGATAAGGAAGGGGATAAAAGTCTCCGACAATCCTACGATCCAGATTTAAACCCTGCTAACATGTTAGTGGACTCTGCCACTGTTTCACGAACACCCCTTGACCTGGGTCTAGTATTGCATCCTGCTTGTTCTGGTAAATGCTATATTGTGAGCATATCTCCAGCTCACTGAAAATTCCTTCAGATTAGGTTTTTGGACAACATCACACCCTAGGGTACCAGACTCGACTTCAGCCCAAGCATTGTTTTTCACAGCTAACCATTCAACCTGTTTCCTATTGCCCATTTGATAGGAGTCTTTGGCCACTGCACACATTGTATTGTAGGTGTGGTGGTTGACAGCAACATGCAGGCTGCCTCGTGGCCCGGCCTAAGTAATGTCCACATGTACATGGAGCATTCCTCACAAAGGCAATGCCATTTCTAGAGCTGCAGTCCTTTTTTCTGTCTCTGACCTTTAATGGAAGTCACAGCTTCCTCCCTGACCCATTTCCCCATGATTGTACTGGCAGCAGAGACTGTGGTCTCAGCCATGTCCTTCCAGAAGGTTCTGGACTCCATCCAAAATCCCAGTCCTAGACAGCAAATGTTTAGTCCCTATACTTTCTGTTTTCTTGTTCATATTTATTTCTTCTTCTTTTCTTTTCTCTTTTTGACACAGTCTAAGTCTCATTCTGCAGCCTAAGATAGCAACCTCCTGCCTCACACTTCTGAATGCTGGGGTTACAGGAATCATGCCCATAAATGTACATTTTCTAAATCCTGAAAGTCTGGCCTTCCACCCTTGCCCCAGGACATCAGGCAACACCTGTCTAATAGAACCTCTTCCCTACCTCCCTTCTTGCAAAGGGAGTGGGTACCGGGGCAGCAGAAGGCCAGAGAGACCAGGAAGAGGCTCCTGAGATGAAAATATCACACAAGAAGAGTCTGAGCTCTTGTAGGAAGGCAAAGATCCTCTGCATTCACCCCTCCTCCCATGACTTCTACTCCATCCAGCCCAACATACCTACCATATTCCCAGTATTCCAGTGTCTGGTCTAGGGAAGAAACTGGGTTCTCGGTTTTGTTACTAAAATCCTGTGTGCTGTTGGACAAGTGCCTTCCCCTCTCTGGACTGTCAGCAGCAGATAGCCTCAGCGGTCCTCTTGGGTCTGCTGGCTGGACTTGAGCCTCACAGGGTATGCTGTCCGTAATGATATGCCTGTACCTTACAGTGAAGCTTTCCTTTTGCCCTCTTCATAGGCCATGGAGAGTGAAGGCCGAGCTAAGAGACATACTGCAGCTCTTCTTCCTCTGTCTTCCCACCCAGGGCACTGGGTGTCAGGTGCATGGAACATCTGCAAGGGGACAGCTTAAGGCCACAGAAGAGAATGAAGAATTTCTCCACTCCTTGGAACATATGGTGGGAGTCATGCGGTCCTGGGGCTCTGTGAAAATATGAAAGCAAAAGTATTTAAAAGGTAGCATGTCCTGGGCAGGAAGCCCAAGAGCCAGCTGGCAGAGGCTCCTGCTGGCCTTCCCTGAATAGGGCAAGCATCAGTTGGAATGATGGTGCCATCGAGTCACAGTCCCCGTGCAAACCAGGAAATAGAAGACTTTGGTGGTGTCAATAGACAATTGAAGTACTTGAGGGTCTAAAGAGGAATGGGATATTCACAACTTGTCAAAGCACCACCACTACCACCAAATAATTACTTAATAATAATAATAACTAAGGCCAAGAGATGGCTCCACAGAGATAGGAGACATCCAGATGCCACATGCTCAGGCATTCAAGGGAAGGTGTCTTATAATGCAGCATAGACAAACTCACACCGCCTGAAAGGATACTGAGATGTACAGGTAGCAAAGCCCAGATCTTAGCACGAAGCATCAGACACCCCAGGTGGCGGACGGCTGGAAGTAACTGTAAATGGGGCCACAGGCATGAATGCTGAGGCAAGACTGATGAACAAGTCCAGCCTGGAAGATGCTCAAGAGACAGGCTAGTGATGGCTGGAAGATGGCTCTGTATGCAAAGCGCTTCCCACACAAGTATGAGAGCAGTCACATGCAACTGAGGTTTCAGCATTCTTAGGATGGTGAGATGAGAGATGGAGACAGGAGAATCTCCGGAAACTCTGGGCCAGCTACGCAGGTGGCACACATCAGTGAATGAGACCCTGCCTCAAACAAGATGGAAGGTTAAGACTGACAACCAAATTGTCTGACTGCCATAGAGGGGTCATGGCACACACACACACACACACACACACACACACACGTGAACACACACATATACATATAAAAATTTAGATAGAGCTCACACTGGTGATCATGATCTTGGATCCCTTTCTAGGGAGAAAGTTGGGTGAGGTCTGAGGGTCAGATGATGGGGTCAGTGATTTCCTGATTGTTACGGGTACATTTGAGGTGATCCCTAAGTATCCCCTCTGGTGCCTTCTTGTGAAAATATGGCGGCAGACACAGAGCATCTGTTCTGAAATTAGATCAGGAACCCTCTCTCTCCCGCTCACTGCACCTCTCCTCACTGACCTCATGGCAGATCTCGAGTACAAGCATTGAGCTTCTAGGAGTCTTAGAGACAGTCAGTGCTGCATCAAAGCATAAGGTGGGGGTAACTGCTGCCACTGCTGCTCTGAAATGACACGGAGGTGGGAGCTGTGCTGATGGGAGTCTAACGGATGCTATCGTCAGATGGATCAAATCAAAGGCTTTCATACCATACGGGACGCTTTCTGTATATTTAGGATTGGTGCCAAATGAAGACATTTACTGAAAAAGGAGAAATATATCCAGGCTGCAGATTTGCAGGAACCAGGAACGGTTGGATGATCACTGGGACTAAGTTACAGATACATAGGAGTAAACCATTCTGTGGCTGCTACAGTGTAGGGAGCTATAGATGACAGTTACATACTGGCGTATTTCATAAAGAGAAGAAAGGGCTTGGAAGAATTCACTGTGATGACAAGATGGATGTCTGAGGAGATGGACTTATATAATCTTATTTAAACATGACACATATGCATATCAAAATATCGTATGGTATCGGATCAAATGGATAATTGTTATGTTAAACCATACTTAGCAAAATAAAATAGATAGATAGAGCCTTCTGTGGACAGGGTGGAGGGGTTCAGTATAAAAAGAATATGATGGTGGGGTTCCAGAACATTGCGGTTCCGCTCTGAAGATAGCAGCCACACTTCTGTCTCGGGCCTTGCCGAGTCCTGTGGCCTCAGGATAAAGTGCAGGCTCCAGTGTCTGGCTTCTCTACTTGCACTTGGCTGCTCAGCTTCTTCCGCAAACAGTGCCTCCTGGTCCTCAGACTCTCCGCAGGGCTCGACTCCTCTGTGCACCTAGACACTGCCTTTTCCCAGCCACAGTAAGTGTGCAGTGTGCTGAAAACAGGGCTGTCTTTCCCATCTGACTTTGAGCCAGTGAAGACAACTGTGAGCCTCTCAGTAGCAGCCAGGGTCCAGCAGCATTGTTCTCTGAGCCAAGGGCTCATGGCCTGACCAAGGCAGTGAGTAGGGGCAGGATGCCCACAGCACACTACATAGGGACCAAAAATCAAAGCAGCACAGCCAAAAGTAAGTCATGTTCCCTAGTCCCCAAAAACATCTTCCTGGCCATGGGCCTTCAGACCCCATCAATGGCCTGGAAGGGTCTCTCGGGGACTGCGGGAGTAGCAAAGGAGCAATTTGTACTTCACGAATGTTAATGATTCCCTCAGCAGAGGAATTAATTACTGTCCACTGAAATTAGACTTCTCCCTTCCTTTGAGATGTATCTTCTTTTTATTCATAATTAATTTATAAAATTATGATGTCAGTGTGCAGTCTAATTTATTTTACTGTTAATATTATTTCTCTGATAAGCATTTTCATCTTATGATGGGTGCCCACCTTACCACCAATTTGTCATGTTAGTTCTCAGTTCAAGGGGTTGCTTCAGAGTAGTAGGGAAGGCACCAGAGGCCTCATGAGCCTGGAAGGTGTCATTCTACCTGCTCTTCCCACGGCCTTCCAAGCTCATGCTTGCTTTTCCGTAGGCCGCTCCCTTCCTCTTGCCACGGTCAGGACTGCTACAGGGCTCCACTTAAACTCAGCAGAGTGGAGGCTGCCCCAGCACACAAATGCAGTGGGGCTTTCTCACTGACACCTCACAAGGCTGACAGGGCTGAGAGGCTCTGAGACTGGAAGCAGCTACCTCTGACCACGCCCCACCCACCTCTCCTTCACTGACAGCACGCTTGGGGGAATCAGCTGAGGACAAGGACAGAGGAAGAGAGGTGAGACCCTGGCTCCACCTCTCCCCCTACACTCCCCTCCCCCCCAAAAGGCTTCTCTGCGTGCAACCATTCACTCTGTTACAAGACAATGAACGTCCCTTAGGGACTAAAGTAGCTTGAGCTGGTTCCGACACTTTCCTACCAAGGGTTCTAAGTGGTGCAGGTGGGCTGATAGGATTTGAGGAAAATGGGACTCTGCCTGTTGTGTCCAAGAATGAACTCCTCCAGCCAAGTGACACTGTGTGGGTTCAGAGTCTCAAAATAAACACACCCAATAAGAAGCAACTGAAGCAGAGAGGGCTTTGTTTTGACTCAGTTTGCGGGGAATGCAGTCCACGCCGGCAGGGAGGGCAGGGCCCTAGGAGCGTACTGCATTCGCAGACAGGCCGGTGCTCATGCTCCATACACCATCGATTAAATCAGCTCAAGAAGGCCTGCCCCTGTGTGGTCAGCACCTGCCGAATTCCCGGAATTTCCAGGAAGAAGACTGCTAGCCAAGGTGTTTACGGCTCAGGAGTTCAGGCCTGGCCGTTCCAGCTTCTCTCTGAGCCCAGTCTTTGCACTTAGCCTTCTCACTTCATTTACCACAGCAGCATAAAGAAATCCTCTGTGCTTTTTGATATTTACTTCTGCTTTCCTGTATCCTGGGCCCTTTGGCCAGGCTTCCTGCCACGACTTGTCCACTCAGTTCAGGTTCCTCTGAAGGACCTCTGATCACTCCTTCCAGAGAAAGCAATTCACCCCTTCCCCCTCCTCCCCCTCCCGCGCTGTGCCATCGGCCACTGTTGCTCCCAGCACCTGAGCTAAGGTGCCTGCTAATGGTGGCTCCTTGCGATGTTCTGAGCTATACAAGGAAATATACTAGTCTCCTCCATAGCTGCACCTGGACACAGCACAGAGAAAGCATTATTTGTTGAGAAATGTTTAGTGTTTACAAGGTACGAGACAGTACTTTAGGTAAAACAGATGACATCTTTGGCCTTGTGGTGTTTACAGGCTGTGTGTGTGTGTGTGTGTGCTGGGGGGTGGGGGAGACAGATAATAAGCAATAAGAGTAGCACATACAAAAATGATTTGGCAGCACGCCAGCAAAGTGCATTCAAGCATGGGGGGAACAGGTGATGACTATAAATGTGCGATCCCCGTAAGCCGGACTGAGAAAGCGACATCGAGGAGGGAATGTCTCAAACAGAAAGTGCAGAAGAGCTCTGAGCAGGAGCCTGCAGGGGAAAAGCAAGGGAACCAAGGTGCTGACAAAGAAGGGGGAGGGGAGCATGGGAGGGCGAGTTTGAGTTAAGGCCTATTTGGTTAGGAAGCTCAGTTTGTCTTGTAGGATAAGCTGAATTGAATTTTCAGATGATCCTTATAGTCCAGAGTATTAGCTACACCTCTTGATGCTGTATCCATGTGTTTGATGAGAGGCAATGTAACAGCAGAAGGGCTTCTTTTACATTATAGTTTGAAAGGGCACAGTGAATAATGGTGCAAAGGCATGGTGGCAGAATGCGCTGGCCGCTCACACTGCACCCACATCAGAAAGCAGAGACAGACAGATGAATACTGGTTGTGGTGCTTTGAATGAGAAAGGTCCCCATAGACTCCCATGTTTAAGTATTTGGTTTCCAGTTGGGGGACCTGTTTGCGAAGGATAAGGGGGTATGGCCTTGATGGGGAGATACGTTTTTGGGTCAGGCTTTGGGGTTTCAAATGATCCATGCTATTCCCAGTGTGCTCTCGGCCTACTGCTTGCCCTTGCAAATACAATCTCTCAGCTGTTCTTGCCATCATGCTTTTGTTCCACCATCATGGACTCTAACCCTCTGGAACTGTAACCCAACTAAACACTGTCGTTTATAAGTTGTCTTGGTCATGGTGCTTTGTCACAGTAATAGAAAAATAACTGAGACCTATGGTGTTCCGGTACCTTCTCCTTATTCAGTCTAGGACTGTTCTTTCCTTGGTCAAACTATCTGAGAACATCTGCACAGATGTGTCCAGAAGTGTGTGTCCCAGGTGATTCTAAATCCAATCAAACTGACAATGAAGATTAAACACCAGATCTAGGGAGCAAGAACTACACACATAAGAAACAGTGGCAAAACAAATAACATTTCACAGCTGTATGTTGATCAGAGAATAAGTCAGGAATATTCTCGAGAAGTAGCATCTTGGGCCAGGATACGGGATTCATATCAACACTGGGCTAGGCAACTGTGGAACATGAACAGTGAAGTTGGATCTGGTTCACAGCACTGCTTCAGTAAGTACCACCAACCGGCTGCTTCAGAACAGCTATCTGTTGTAAGCTAGAAGTCTGAGCCCAAGGAGAGCTAGCACCTTTTCTTAGCTCTGCTGGCAGCATTCAGTGACATCACTGCAGACACATCACTCTCAAACACTGTCACCACCATTTTCTCTGTATGGAGCTTATCAGGCACAGCCACATATTTTTAAAAGTTTCTCCATTTTGGTTGAATGGTAGCAGCCTCCTAAAACCAAACACAGGAAACAGTATTGCAGGCTGGTGTTCCTAGCTCCCTGTCCTGCCTGCTCCCTACAGACGCTCACAATGGTTGACCATCTGAGATGTTTACCAATCACCCACTGTTTAACTGACCACTCATTATTCACTCTCAGCAACAGTCAATCTCAGACCACAGAACACATTTTTCACTCTCCTTCTCTGCCCTCTCTTCTGTAATTACCTCAACTTGTAACTGGACAGGCTCTGATTCGTAAAGAGACTCCCCTACAGATTATCCCCCAAATCAAAGCCTGCACTGTCTCAAGTCACTCTTTCCTTTGTCTGCCTTTTTTTGTCTTGTCTGAACTTTAATTTATCTTTTTTTTTTTTTTGGATTTTTTGAGACAGGGTTTCTTTGTAGTTATTGGTGCCTGTCCTGGAACTAGCTCTTGTAGACCAGGCTGGCCTCGAGCTCATAGAGATCCGCCTGCCTCTGCCTCCTGAGCTTTCATTTATCTTTCTCCTCCTATTAGGTCACTAACCATATTGAATTTTGATTGGGGGCCCACCTTACTCCAATAGGCCCTTAACTAATTTTGCCTGTAATGATGCCACAATCCGAGGTACTAGGGTATGAAATCACTACTTAGCCTCCTGGGATCCCAACCCACTGTTCCTCTGGGGTGAAGTATGTCTCCCTGTCAGAGAATGGATTGGTGGGTTTTCCCTCAGGCACTTCTTGCAGCTCTCCAGTCCTTTTTGGAGAACCTCTTCATCTCCTCACTGTACCACCTCTGATGCCTATCAGGGATGATGTGAGGTCAGAAGCCCAGAAGATTCCAAACTGTATCTTTACCATAAATCAAATATTTTGGGTGTCATTTTCATGGAATGTGGAAACCACTGTTCAACCTCCTGGTGTAGGAGGTCCTTTTGTCTTTGTGTTGCTTTCATTGGTTAATTTAAAAACTGCTTTGGGCCCTTGATAGGGCAGAACTTAGGTGGGCAGAGGAGACAAAACTGAATTCTGGGAGGAAGAAAGCAGAGTCAGAGAGACACCATGGACCCACTGCCAGAGGTAAACATGCTGAGACTACTGGTAGGCCATGACCTTGTGGTGATATACAGATTAATAAAAATGGGTTAAACTAATATGTAAGAGTTAGCCAATAAGAAGCTAGAGCTAATGGGCCAAGCAGTGATTTAATAAATGCAGTTTCTGTGTGGTTGTTTGGGGGCTAAGCTAACTGGGAGGCCAGTATGAACAAGCAGTTTTTTTGCAACAATTGGTGCCAATATGATAAACTAAATACATTTAAAAACCTCAGAGAGCTTAATTTTAAACACAAAAATACAGAGTTTAACACAGCTTTTTGCTGGCAGCATGCAGCAGCTCCTTTAGGAGAGATTTTCCTGACTCAGCAGCAGCAGGAGCAGAAAAAAAGCCATGCCGTTGTTTTGAAGTGGTGGTTTTCTGAGCCAGGCTGCCAGCACAACTTCTAACTATTTCAGGCAGGAGATCTGGCTACAGAGCATTTGAGTTGGGTTTGTGAGCAGAGTGCTGCAGCTTGCTTGATGGCAACGTGGACTCCCTATGTGCCTGGAAGTGGGGCAGTGCATGTGGCTCAGAGGCACAAGATGCTCCACCATGCTGGGCTGTGTAGAGGGAACAGAAACTACCGTATTTACCATAATAGTACAGTTTAAGTTTTTAGAGTGGGCAGGCAAACATATGGTACCATGTTACCCCTACTAATGACTCAACTTAAGCTTTTAAGAAGCACTTAGCATTTTAAAAAAGTGCTCCTTGACAGCAAAGAATTACAGATTCACAATAGGACAGATTCAGAAATAAAAGAACTCTAAATAGGTCACAGTGGTGGATAAATGTACATAGGCTTAGAAGAGAAAAGAAAAAGAGTATAAAAAGTCATAAAATAAAGACTTAAAAAAGTAAAGTCTTTAAAGAGACAGAGTACAGATAGTCATATATTAAAAGGAATAAAGAAAAATAAGCCATGTAAAGATGAAAAATTCACAGAAAGCCTGGATTATGTATATTATTGTGTTTTCTTTGAATTTTTTAACTGTGATGGAGAGTACGGAGAGACATTTCATTGTATGGGCTACTAAGCTAAACCAGCATGTGTATTATAAAGGTATCTTGACTTCAGAATTTGAGTCTAAGAACATGTTGCTAGGGAAAAGAGATTTTTCTTTTGTTTTCACAGAAGATGAGAAACTGTGGATTGTATCCAGGCAAATATGGTTTCATGGAACAAGACCTCCTGAAAGGTCACCATGAACACCCTCAAAAAATTACTTTGCCCACCTACTGACTGAGATGAACCTACAGTATACACCATGAAAGACCTGATTAACAGCTCCCCCAAACAGAAGAAAACAGTATGGACAAAAATATGCCCATATTCCCAAATATTGTTTATAAATGTTCTTTTCCATTTAAAGGGGGATATGATATAAGTATAAATAATTTGCATTAGTATGGATATTGGTTTATTGATACAAATTTAAGGTCAATCTTGTTATATGTATATTTCTGCTCTTGATTAAGGTATTGTGATTTTGTAGTTCATTTAAAAATGTAATGTATAATTAAGAAATAAGGGTTAATAGATAATATTAATATAATATAATACAATAGTCAAGTTTGTAGTCATCTTAGCAAGATTTTCTAGATGTGCATAGATATGTTTCAGATGGATAGGCATTCTTCATATCTTTCAAAGACTACAGAATATGACATTTAAAATGTTTTAAGAACTTAGGACTTTTCATGACAGTGAGACATATCTGTACCTGGCAGCACCAAGCTACTTCAAGAGGAAGATGGGCATCAAAGAGGCTTCTTATGGAGTTGGTTAGCCATTTGGGCAAGAAACTGCTCTTGCCTGAACTGCTTAACTAGACATGCAGAACTCACAGAGATGACTACTGAACTTGCCTAAAGGTGAGATGATCCTTTGGGGTTCCTGCTTCATGAAGGAGTCTGCGAGACATTTTGCAGGATACAGAAGAAAATGATTGAACTGTTTTTGAAATTGCCTGATTCATGGAAAAGTTCTCTAGATACGATGGGCTGGTAGGCTGAAGATGGATGCCCCAATGGTACAGAAGAACTTTGGATGTCTCTCTCAATTCTAGAGTTTTGGAAGTTGCTTACAATGAACTTCCAGTTTACATAGGTAATATCATATCCTTCTGGAGTCTTTGATGGAGTTAAAGAATTTACAGTTATAGTTATAGTTTTACTTAGTTATGATAAAAGGTAAAGTAGATATAAATATTGTAACTGTAATTCTTGCTTGATAATTGTTTTGTTATATGTAATTTTACTATGTTAAAGTTAAAGCCTTCCTTTTTGTTTAAACAGAAAAAATGGTGTAGGAGGTTTTTTTGTTTTTTTGTCTTTGTGTTGCTTTCATTGGTTAATAAAGAAACTGCTTTGGGCCCTTGATAGGGCATAACTTAGGTAGGCAGAGAAGACAGAACTGAATTCTGGGAGGAAGAAAGCAGAGTCAGAGAGATGCCATGGACCTGCTGCCAGAGTAGATGTGCTGAGACTTTACTGGTAGGCCATGACATTGTGGTGATATACAGATTAATAGAAATGGGTTAAACTAATAAGTAAGAGTTAGCAAAAAAGAAGTTAGAAAAAATGGGCCAAGCAGTGATTTAATAAATGTAGTTTCTGTGTGGTTGTTTCAGGGCTAAGCTAGCTGGGCAGCTGGGACAAACAAACAGGCCCTCCTGTTACAACCTCCCAGTTTTAATTTCATTCTTTTGTTTTCTTCCACATTTAAGGTTTGTTTGCCACTAGGCAAAGCCAGGGAAACTCCACAGAAGTGGGTGGAAGGATTGTCAGAATCAGGGATCAAGGACAAAATGAGAACACAGGCTAAAGAATCAAGGGAGCAGGACTTCTAGGGGCTCACAGAAACTAAAGTGACAATCATGGACCTTCTATGTCTCTACACCAGGTTCACTGCATACATGCTGTGGCCGTTTATCTTCGAGTTTCTGTGGGATTCCCAACAATGGGAGTGGGGGAGTATCTCTGACTCTTGCCTGTGCCTGGGACCCTTTTCCTTTTACTGGGTTGCCATGTACAGCCTTGATATGAGGGTTTATGCCCAGTCTTATTGTGTCTTGCAAGGCAATATTCGGTGGATATCACTGGAAAGCCTGTTCTTTTTTACTTTGTGAAGGGAAACAGAGGAGGGGGAGTTGAGTTGATCTTGGGAAAAGAGGTGGGGGAAGGACTGGGAAGAATGGAGGGAGGGGAAACTGGTCAAGATGTAATGTATGAAAGACTAAAAGTTTTTTTTTTAAAAAGCTATATTTGCTTTTATGTTACACGCTATTTAGTTGCTTGTCAATTAGTGTCCATTCTCTGAGCAATAAGAACATTAGCATCTACAGAGACTGGAATTAAAATATGCAGCCCAGTTGGAGTCACCTAAGCCCTGCTGCCTTAGTGAGGAAATAGCACTTCTGTGCCATTTCAAAGATGACCTTCTTCTTTGTAGGTCTTGTTGCCGGCTGCTGGATTACTGCCTCCTGATCGTCACCATCTTTACACAGGTGTGGTGGCTTTGAGAGAGGATATTTTCCACCTCATAGGAAGTTGTAGTTCATGTTTTTGGGCGGTGTTTAAAACACTTAGTGCAAATTAAGGGATTGTTGGACTTGAAACATATACTGTGTATGGGCAACTGCTTAATAGTTCACCCAGTTAGGTTGGGGATAAGCTGCTTTCTAGAGGGTCGGGGAAAATCAGCTGCACTTAATGGCCAGCTTATGCTCACTGGGCCATTTGACTGAGCAAGAGCCCTACCCCCCCGGGCACTACTCCCTCTTCTGTAAAAGAGAGAAACTCAGCCGGGCGGTGGTGGCGCACGCCTTTAATCCCAGCACTCCGGAGGCAGAGGCACGCGGATCTTTGTGAGTTCGAGATCAGCCTGGTCTACAAGAGCTAGTTCCAGCGAAGGCTCCAAAGCCACAGAGAAACCCTGTCTCAAAAAAAAAAAAAAAAAAAGAGAGAAACTCCACCATGACATAACATGCTATCAGAGCCGAACCATAATGAACCAGGGGCAGGGCCTGCGTGGTTCCTTGTGTGGAACTGGGAAGCCTTGAGAGGAAAGGGATTAGTGAAAGAGAGCCTTGTGGTGGAGCCAGGCCCAGGTCCTTAGGTCTCTAATTGCTATGAACCTCACAGCTATAGGTAGGTGGAGGGACCATGAAACTCCAGGCTAAGGGAAGAACTGGTTCAGAGCCCAGTGACAAGAGAGCAAGCTGAGAGGGAGTATTTTCTGTTTTTCTGTTCCTAACATTGTTACTACATTGATCTCCACATAAGACCGCTTTTGACCTTTATTGTAAGCTCAGTACATGCCTCCTACCAGCACCCATCTCTTCAATCTCTGTCCAGAGTCTTATGGAAGCTGGAGAGATTTCATGGGCACTCTCTCAGTAGTCAACAGGACTACATGACTGTGAGGCTGCCCAGCTCACAAGGCAAAGGAGCACCTGGTTAGGAACTTTTCTCACTGCTGAAATCACAAAGGAAGTACCTGCTGTGTGACCCTCTGGTAGATTTCCTTACCTTATAAGGAATAAAATGAGGGACATATCTGGGGCTTAGATAACTCGGATGATGGAAATGTCAGCAGGCTGAGAAGTGAGGACCGTAGTCATATATGAAAAATAATCCATCTGGTGGCAAGGAGGTGGAAGCAGAGTCCTCAGCTGGAAGGGCTGAGACCCGAGGGTCAGGGTTAACAATTAACCTGAAGCAAAGCTCTCAGCCTCTCCTGCAAGCCCTCAAGGCCTGCACCCCTCGCTCCTGAATCACTCCCATGGACCTCCCAAGCCCTTTCTTAAGCTCGCCTCTTGTTGTTTCTCATCCTGGTGAACCACCACCATGAATGATTACTGGGTACTCTCATGCTTTGGGCTCCCTGATGCAGCTGCCATCTCCTTTGCCCAGGACTACTCACCTGCTCACCCCAGTCCCACTCACTTTCATATCTCCTGCAGGTCTGTCCCCTCCTGCTCTTATCTAAGAGCTGTTCTGCCCTTATTGGCTTCCCTATATCTAAGAAGTCCCCACATACATCCATGATGCTCTTGCACTCTCAATGGAAGTGAAGAGGGCCTTCTTATTACCCATGGATGGGTAGAAAGGTCCAGGCACATAGCTAATGTTTGCAAGGTGGTTCATCCTGACACGGGCCCAGAAAGACTGAGAACCAGAGGCCCTCAGGAAGGAAGGTTTCTGGGTGCCCAGGGACTTCCATCTAAAATAACGATTCCAGGCTGGAGAGGTGGCTCATCCATTAAAGCCTGGGCTCATAACCAAAAATAAAATAGATTCCTGAACCTATCATGCCATGATCCCTAGGAACTCCTTGACTTTGAGATTAGCAAGCCCCCAGGGATCCATGTTGCCAGACAGCAGAGCTCAAGCTATCCATGAAAGAAGGGTGCAAGCCCAGTGGCATGAATGTTGACCCAGCTCTCCCCACAACTTAGGGGTGATCCCAATTTGATGCTTAGACTGTTAACACAATCTAGACTCATCTGGGGAAAGTCTCCATGAGGTATAGTGTTTGTGTCTGTAGGAGACTGTCTTGTGGTGTTAATTGATGTGGGAAGACCCAGCCTGAAAGTGGGTAGCACTCTTCTCTGGTTTGGAGTGCTGGACTCCAGAGTGGAGAAAGCTAGCCAAGGACTAAGAATGTATATATTCACGTCTCTGTTTTTTGACTGTGACTGTAATTAGCTGCTTCAGGTTTCTGCCCTGACTTCTCAATAATAGCAGACTGTAATCTGAAATTCATTCTCCCCTAAGATGGTTTATGTCAGGATATTTTGTCACAGCAACAGAAATGAAACTAGAATACCTGATACCATTCAAAATCCTCAGCTCCCCATCTGGACAAAAAAGAGCTTGGTTGAGTTACTGGTTTTCAAAGGGTGTCCCTTGGACCTCTAGTGTTTCCCAAGGTGTCTCAGAGTAGGAAAGGAGGCCTAATGGACTCCTCAGTCATCAGGACCCTGGATGCCCATCTTAGTCTGCCTTTATGCTCTTTCAAAATAGGGTTTCAAATCTTGGAACCACCCAGAAAACACTGGACTGAACATTGGCTAGAACTTAAGAGATGGGAGCTTTTGACCAGTTCTGGGCCTTGGCCAGACAATCATACTCTTCTGGGCTTCACGTACCTACATGTCTAATGAGGGACTAGATAAAGTTGACCCCAAATGCTTTTGTACCTGGGAAGCTCAGGTATCCCCATCTGTGGCAGAAGAAATGTTATGAGGAAGGATGACAACCAACCAGGTAAGGTGGGAAGCTGAGGTCTGTGGAGGGACAATTACCATCACACACAATATAACACTCTAACGGCAGTATCACTTATATTAGAATAGACATTATGGCACATGGTTCCATCAAATCAATATAATAGACTTGTTTTATATTACAAGGCACACTGTAATTACACATTTCAATAATTCCTCCAACACATTACATAGACACATTCTAAAGTAATGGAGTATTGTAACCATATATAACAACTTGCCTAAGGGCGGGTGGTGGCAGAGGCCTGAGTGGGTAGAGAGAACCATAGTCTCCCAGCCTGGGCACATGGCTTCTGGCTATCATCTCCAGAGACTTTTCGTAGAAGGCCCACTGCCAGTACCTGCCCATCAAGCCAATCGTCTCCTCTCTGATGCCCACAGCTTTTGTGGCACTCCTGCAGGAATGGCAGCTCATGACTTCCCAAGGCAGGTGCTCAACATAGCCTGTGTTGTTACAAGAACATGACACATTACCTGTGAAATCATTTCCTCACCCATGTTCACTATGAGAGGCATGTTAGTTTTCCACTGCTGTCATCAGAGATCATCACAACACAGACATGTTAGATAGCATGACCTTTGTGTCCTAATGTATCTTAGAGAGGCAACTGGAACAGGTTTCACTGAGCACAAGGTAAGGCTTGCTTCCCTGGAATGCAGTGTTGTCATGGTTTTAACATGCAGCGTGCTGCACAGGCTCAAGTGTTTCAGTGCCTGGTCCTCAGCTGGTGTGGAGACTCTGGGGTATGGGTGTAGTTACAGGTGGATCACTAGAGGCTGGCTTTGTAGGTTCTAGTTGCTTCTGCTTCTTGTCTGTACCATGTGAACAAGTTGCTACCACAAACTCCTGTCATTATAGGTGGCTTCTCCTTCTCCTGATGAACTGCACCACCAGAAAACCACAAACCCAATACAGTTCTCGCATAAACTTCTCTGGCATTTTGTAGCCATGACAGAGGATTGGCTTGCTGCCCTTTCCAGCTTCTCAAGGTCATCTGCATTCCTGACTCCAGGCATTGCCCTTCACCATGACCATACCTCTTTTCCTTCTTCTAGATGTCACAGCTTTCTCTGACCCATCTCTACAAGACTCTGATTAGACTGGGTCCACCTGTGTAAACAGAAACTCTCCAAGTCAAAGTATGGAGTCTGAATCACCTCTACACATGCTCATTTGCAAATAAAGAACCATGTTTCCAGTTTGAGAGAAATATGGCAGGTGTGGGCATCTTAAGGGGCCATTGTTCTGAATGCCACAAGGACTGTTTAATTATTATACAATACCAAAGTGGTTGTGAATTCCTCTTCCTCTATTGAAAGGTCATAATATCAGGGTTGGAGAGATGGATTAGGGGTTAAGAGCATCCACATGGTGACTCACAACCACCTGTAACTCCAGTCTCACTAATTCTGATGCCTTCTTTTCGTCTCTACAGGCACTGCACACCCATGATGCATATAGATTTCATAAAGTCAAATGCTTATAGACATAAAATAAAAATTAATGTCCAAACTACTACTCAATAGGATTAAATATGACAATGTAAGATGTGGATCCTGGCATATATGTTCAATAGATAAAAAAGAAAATCCAGTAAACTGATACAGAATCAACTTTGCCCAGAATCTTCTTAAAAGCAAAGCTTGGGAAATAATCACCAGGATCCCAGAATACTGATAGGTCATTGGCAGAACAAGACAATTTGCTTATCTCAATGCTATGTCCTTACTAATACAGTCAAGTTATCAATGGAGCTTTAGATCCCTTCTTTGGTCTCAATTAGTTTAGCTGCTTGTAGTTGAAATCTAACACTGAGACAGTTAATAGGGGTAGAGGAATAGGATTGTGTTTGTTATATAGGGGAAAACTGTGATTTAAAGAACAGATGCCTAGAGGTGATGCCTGGCTTTTGGTGTCTGTGGTGTTGGGCTAAAGATTTGCAAGATAAGCATTTTTAGCTTAGAAGTAAGTATACACGGTCAAGAGCTGCAGGTTATTTCAGGGTCTGTGAAGAGAGTGGTGAGACTGGTACCATATGGAAGGGGCTAGGGACACCACCAAAGATGGTTCAGATGGATGAGAGATATAGGAAGCCATGTCACACTGGAGGGTCAACTACCAAAGAATGATTATGTCTGGATTGGGAGACTCATTGTCTTGCAGTGCAGTTCACCCTGATTATACAGAAACCAGGTAAGGGGCCAAAAGTAGAAAGACCCAGAGGAAGAATGCTGCCTTCTCCTATACCAGAGATGCCCAACCCACAGGTCAGTGCCTGTAAGAATGGGCAGAAATGGAAAGAGTAGAGAGAGGTCAAGGGTGAAAGCAGGACCAAGACTTGCAATGTAGTGGGAGGCTGCTTGTTGGTTCCCAGATGCCCAGCTAGCTTAGACCCAAAATAATCACACAGAAACTGCATTAATTAAATCACTGCTTGGCCCATTAGCTCTAGCTTCTTATTGGCTATTATATTAATATAACCCATTTCTATTAATTGGTATATCACCATGTGGCTGTGGCTTATCGGCTAAAGTTTCAGCATGTCTGACTCTGGCTGCGGCTCCATAGTGTCTCTCTGACTCCACCCTTCTTTCTCCCAGCATTCAGTCTAACTTTCTCTGCTTACCTAAGTTCTGCCTTGCTACAGGTCCAAAGAAGTTTCTTTATTCATTAATGGTAATCACAGCACACAGAGGGGACTTGAAGCCACTCCGAGGCATATAATGAGAAAATAAAAAGAACTGCAACCAATCTGTAGCAAGAAAGGCCATTGTGCAAGAATTCTATATCCAAATGAACTGCTGGCTCTGCACATAGGCCACGGCTGAGGCAGGCTGAAGGAGGACTCCCATTGAACTGGGCATGCTGCGAGCCCAGCAGAGGGCACACAGGCAGTCAGAGCCAGAGGCTCTAAAACCAAATTGTTGGGTGCCAGATGAAGGTGGAAGTCACAAAATCATCCCACACTAGTTCAGAATTATGAATGATAATTATTTATTTAGGGAAACTTACAGATGACTGTCCTAGACAAAAGTCCTCTGCATGAATGGGGAACAGGAATAGAGTCTAGCAGCCAGAAGTGAGAGCTGGACAAAGTACATGGTAGCTGGAAATTGATAAGTAGGACTCAAGGAAAAAGACTGTCAAATCTTTCCAAGATAGGATAAGACCGTTCTGAAAAGTTTCCTGTCTCTAAAAATGGTCTGTCAGTTATGCTAGCCCTTAGCCAAAGTTTGTTGCTTCAACGTTGCAAATGAGACTTTGGGTGATTGCTCAGGTGTCTCTGTCATTTATTGCTAACTTTGGAAGCTCCTTGATTGTACTTCCTGCCTGTTCAAGTAATATTATTTCCATTCTCAGGCCTTCAATGGGGTTGAAGATTAAATAGTTGTAGTTACTGTCCTCTTATGATCTAGTCAAGCCATTTCCAAGACTTAGACTCCTTAGGAAAGAATGTTTATTAAAACATTTAGCATACATTCCTTGCTTAATATTGTTTATGCTGGTTGTAATTCTAATTATACTTAATATCTGTTCCTAGTGTACATAGCTTTGTATTGGGCTTGGAACTTTCTTATTTAAACAAAAAGGGGAGTTGCTGTGGGAGCACATTACACTCCTTCAGCCAATAGCAGTTAAGATACCAGCCCACTTGGGCGTAGTCTCTTATACTGTAAATGTAGCTGTAAAGTGTATGCTTGCTCTCTTGCTTCCCGCTGCTAGACTCTGTTCCTGTTCCTATTCGTGCAGAGGACTGTTGACTAGGACAGTGATCTGTAAGTTTTCCCTAAATAAATAACCCCTTATTATTCATAATTCTGAACTAGTGTGGGACTATTTTGTGACTTCTGCCTTCATTGTAAGAAGAGGAACATGCCAAGGATAGCTTTCCCAGAGTGTATCATGAAGACAGAAAACACCCAAGGAGTGAAGATATGTGGGCAGGACAGAAGAACAAGCTCTCAAAGGTTGAGGCCAGGGGCATCTGGATCATTCCCCAATGGCAGTCTATTGAGGATCTGAGAGTAAGACAGCCCTTCTGGGCAGACACTTGGCTTGCACTCTGTCTCTAGATAGGAGGCTCAGAGTGCCCTGCCTTACCCCTACCTTGGCTCCTGTGAGGACACTTCAGTATGGACCTTTCAGCAGCTTCCAGCCATCCTGTGCCCACATCCACCTTATCCAGACTTCTTCCCTATTTGCCAATGAAATCGTCTGCCTCCTGTTGACAACACCAGGCCCCACCATTGTTGCTGTTAAGATTCTAAACAGCAGCCAGATACAAAAGAAGGATAATCAACAGGGAAGTCTGTAAACACAGAAGCTAGACAGAATGAAGACTGGGCCCCTAATATCAAGTAAGAGTCAACCAGGTAGGGAAGCCAGGATTAGAGCATGCTAGGCATTGGCAACATGTGTCTGGTGGCAGGAAAGAAAAAAGCTCTATGAGGATAGAACACAGGAGCCCTGGGGCCTGCATATCATGTGTTTACCAGAGGTTGACACAACCAGTTTTGTGTAGAAACTTGCAGTGTGTGGTGACAGTTGGACAGTATCAGTGTGGATGTGGGGAGCTAAAAGGCAAAGCCACTGCACAATGTGGTTCCGGTGAAAGCAGATGGTCACTTGGAAGGAGTGATGACTTTGGGGAATCAAGTGGACCTACTGACATATAGCGTCTGGACAGTAAGGGAGCCAAAGCCATGAGGGCCACTAGCTTAAGCTACCAAATGGAAGAATAGCTCAGACAGTGGAGCTACTCCAGGGTCTGGCCAGTCTGGCTTCACAGTGCCCATTACACCTGCTGAAGAGAAAAATGAATCTTGCTCTAAGAGCCCTGAAGCCTACAGCAAGATACTGGCTCTCTGGGTCTCTATAAACAGCCACCCACCTGGCACCTCACAGTACAGGTTGGGAGGAGCTGTCTGTGGTGAGGTAAGTTGCCTTGCTGCTGGGGCAGAGCCTGAGCTTCTCAAGGGACAGGATGACTCATTGCGATAATTGAATTTTTGAGTTAGGCTTAAAATACGGCCAAGATTGAAGAGGTAATCTGGCAGGGCCAGGTTCCCAAAGGCAGGCTTCTTGGCCTCTACAGTACCAAGACCTTATTAACAAGATCACTCTTTCTCCATTCATGGGTCATTTACAAGCAATTCTTAGGGCTGATATGTCAAGGAATTCAGTTGTTGATCTCTGAGCAACCGCCCTGGCCACCCAGGACATTGTGCCTGAAAGTGTGGGGAAGAAAGGCTCATAACACAGTCTTCCATCAGAAAGCATTCTTGAGAGAAAGATCCAGAAAGCAGGATCATTCAGCGAGCAGACAATGGAGGTGGCTGACAGAGCGACTGCACCTTGGGCTTCATGATGGGGCAGACAGAACATGTGGGTGCAAGAAAGACACTGAAGGCCTCCCGAGATAGAGGGCAGGAGGCCCAACCTGTCCCTCTTTTCTCTCTAGATACTTAGCCTCTGCAGCTGAGTCTCTCAGGTGCAGCTGCTCAGGCCCATGTGGTGATTAAGGTCACCAATGGGAAATTGATGCATTTTTTTGATTACTGCTTCAGAGCCTCCCGAATTCAGCTGCTGGTAAAATTAACTCACCAGGGACAATGGAACATTTTTCAAGGTCCAAACTGTCTTTATTTGCAGTTTGTTCTTGGCCGTCATCCAGTCAAAACAAACCAGCATGCTCTCCTGCCTTCCAAACAAGGGAGGGCTTCCTCTAGCCCAAGTCTGGGACTATTTTAGGCTAGAGAATATCAGTTACTCTAGACAACCGTACTGCCAAAAGTCGGTGAGAGACCTGAAAGGAGGCACCTCTGGCTTCCAGATATTCTGCCCTGCAGCGTCTGCTCCCAGTTGCCTCAGGTTTAGTGGCCAGAGGTTCCAAACTCCAAGCTCATGCCGTTGCCAATGACCAAGCTCGGCTCCCATGGGCAATGTGCTAAGCATATGCCAGGCAGGGTAATACTGCTCACCATAAATACACCTGAACCCAGGTCTGTCATCTAGCATGGCCTGTTCTCCACAAGCCTGTACCAAAGCACTGGTCACACATGCACTTGTGTACAGCTGACAAAGGCACTTTAGACAGCACTGCAGACTCTGGCCCGAGGTCAGAACTGAGACACCGAAGAAGAGATGCTGATTTAGGACAGGAGTCTTCTTGTTCAGCTAACTTCAGTTTTTTACAGCTTAAGACACCAGGACTGGGTGGAAAGGAACTCCCAGTAAACAACTGTGCAAATTAAGGACTGAAGCATGAAGCTGGGGACCAGAAGCCGGTCTACTGCTCTACTCAGCAGACAAGCTTCTAAGGAAAAGGGGCGACTTGTAGAGCAAGGAACCCCACGTGAAGCAGTGCCTCCATCTGCTTTTCACGCACTGACACATCAGGAAAAGATGAAGCTGTACAGAAGAAAGCACAGATGACAGGAGCCCGTGCAGGAAGAGGCTGGCCCGCTGAGCAGATGGAGCCAGAGAGCCGCACCTGGGCTTCAGCTCTCTAGCAGAGTGGCAGGGGAAGCCAGTCTGGAGACTAGACGGAAGTGAAGAGCGGCAACTGCAACGCCAGCACA
The DNA here is from genome assembly GCA_028555095.1 of Dicrostonyx torquatus. Classification (NCBI taxonomy): domain Eukaryota; kingdom Metazoa; phylum Chordata; class Mammalia; order Rodentia; family Cricetidae; genus Dicrostonyx; species Dicrostonyx torquatus. Next base: position 8,984,792 of record JAQHUG010000059.1, read on the forward strand.
GGCAACAATGCTGGCCCCTGCGTGTGTGTGGGGGGGGGGGTAGAAAGAAAAAGCACCGTAGAGAGAAAGCCTGGCATTCAGTGTGGACACAAGGTGCTCTCCAAGAGCTCAAGGAGGAGGAGTAAAAAGAAAGTGTCCCAGTAGGGACTGCGAAGGGGGCAGAGAGGAAGACAGTGCCTAGAATCAGCGTCTGAGGATTCCAGCATGGGAAAAGATTTCCCAAGACCCAGTTGAAGCTAGCTGGGAAAAGAAAACTAGAGAGAGGCTTTCAGAGAGGCTGTGGTCTGGCTGAGGCTTGGAAGACAGCAGGGGCATCTTAAGCTGAGACAGTAAGCTGGCCTGGAACTTGCCAGGAGGAAGGAGGCAAGAGGAAAGAGTGGTAGCAGCCAGACCTGGGGGCTGTGTGATCCCTGCCAGCGGCCTGGCCTGGAACCAGAGGGCAGTGGGAAGCTGCCAACATGGGCAGGGAGGGAAGTGCCTGGTTTGTTTCTACAACTTGGCTGCTCTGGAGAAAGGAGGAAGAAGATTCTACAAGAGAAAGGAACAAAAGACTAGAAAAGAGCCCAGAGATGGGCAAAAGCAGGACCAGAGTAGAAAAAGGACCTCCCAGAGGTCAGAGCAGAGATGAGGTAGCAGGCAAGGAGGAAAGATGGAAGGTGGAAAGCAACATGGAGCATGCTGGACTCCACTTGAAAGAAAATTCAGCTGCAATCAGAGCTAAGTCAGGCTTTAATTCTCAGGGATCCATGCAGCTCAGAACAAAGAACTGTTTAACATGAAAGTCAGTGACAGGGCTGCACCAAGTGTACGAGACAGCAGCATGGACAGCTGAGACTAGTATCATAGGGCAGTGCAAAAGCCAGGTCCCAGCTCCAGGCCTCATTCTGGTTCCTAAATCGGAAACAACTCCAGCCTAGAAGATGGCTCTAGGGCAGGCTGTTAGGCGCTAAGGACCTGCCTGAGGAGGCACAGTGCCAAGGCAAGCCCACATGGACTTGTTTTCCTCTGGATTCTGGAGTGGGCTCAGAAGTATGTGAAAGCTGGGCAGTGTTGGTGCAAGCCTTTAATCCTAGCATTCGGGAGGCAAAGGCAGTGGGATCTCTAAATTTGAGGCCAGCCTGGGCTACAGAGCGAGTACCAGGATAGGCTCTAAAGCTACACAGAGAAATCCTGTTTTGAAAAACAAAACAAAAAACAAAAAAGGAAAGAAAACAAAAGAGTATGTGAGTGTTAGGAAAAATCCTAAGATGAGCTGCTCCACCGGTGCAAAGAAATCCAATTAGGTCAGATTAAACCAAATTAAATGCCCATGTATTATTAAATAAATACAGCACTCTCGGTTGGCCGAGAACAGGGTGGAGAGACAGGAAAGTGGGGAGCACAGGCAAACCGGGAACCACATGTTTCTCCTTTGGTAGCCCACTTAAATACCCTGTGGGAGTGGTCCTGACCTTCCCCTGGGGAGGGGTTAGGACCTGGCATGCTGGGATTTAGAATCCAGACCAATGCAACTCCCAGGCCAGGGGCCTGGGATGGATGCCTGGGGGCTGGGGTTACACTCCCAACTTAACAGTGAGATCTGCAGGCCCTGATTCTGGCTCCTAAGACATTGGTGTAAGAGTTCAGGACCTTGGCTCAGAGGCTCCACCCGGATGGATCATTTAAGGATACAGTGCTGTTGAGAATTAATTGGTTCTCAGATCTGGGGTGGATGTGGAGCTCATCAGACGTGCGGGAAACTCCAGATCGCAGGATCCAAAGCTCACAGCCTTTATGGCGCCTGACTGCAGAGCAATGGAACCTTCAAGACAAGAACCTCAAGCCAACTTTCAGACAGAAATCACTGCACAACCACACACTTCCTCTGGCCAGCAGCCTTTGCTTCCTTCACCATCAGCAGCTACAGTGAGGGCTGAGGCAGGAGATCTCAGAACCACAAGCATTATTTTTTTTATTATTTTTATTATTGTATTTATTATTTAAATTTTTATTATTTCATGAGGCCGGTCTGCTAGGACTGGATGTTCCTGAATGGGCAGTCCTAGTCCTTTGCTGGGAAAAGAGAAAGAGAGAGAATGTTAGGTCATGGAGTGTCTGAAGTTAAATACTGCGTTCACTTATCCACTCATTCATTCATTCCAGGAGGCTGCTGCACACATGCCTCTGTGGGCTGCTGTTTGCTCTACTTCTCACTAGTAACACAGCATTGGAAAAGGAATCAAGAGTGTCCACTGAGACAGGTGTGAGAGAATAGAATGTTTCTCTGGGCAGAAACTATAGCTGCTTGTGGAAGCTGTAACCCCTTGGTCGCACCTTATTCTTCGGAAGAGGACAATCTAGACACCCCCAGCCGCTAGTTACCCAAAACTTTTAGTGCAAATAACTCAGGGGCCACTACCTCCAGGTTTCGTCTGGCCTTCTGAAGGACTTGGTGGGTGATGACCACTGAGGAAAAAGCAAAGAAAGGAACAATTAGAGCCATAGACCTCAGAAGAGTAGAATAAAAACAAAGCCAGTGAGGGGGAAGCCTGGACCCAGACAACTGGATGACGTCTGAGGGGTCTTCAACAGGCTCATGTTTGAACATATGACCCTCTGGCAGTGCTGTTTTGGAAGAGTGTCCTAATGTCATTTATGTTGCTGTGATAGAATATTCTGGCAAAAAGCAACACCGAGAAGAGTTTACATTAGCTTACAGTTCTAGGCTACAGTTTGTCACCGTAGACATCGAGGCAGCAGGAGCTTGAGACAGCCAGTCACATTCACCGTCAAGAGCATAGAAGCAGGCATGCTTCTGGCTTGCTTGTGTTCACTTCAATTTCTCTACTCCTACCAGAGAACTGCTGACTCTTCCCACATCAATTAACTTTAGTAAGAAAGCCCCCTCCATACATGCCCACAGGCCAACCCAATATAGACAATTCCCCATTGAGACTCTCTTCGCAGGTGATTTTCGGGTATGTCACATTTGCGATTAAAGATGATCATCACAGAGGCTTAGGAAACTTTTAGGACTGTGGCCTAGCTAACAGAAGTGGGCTGCTGGTGCCATCGCTCGAAAGGATATGTACTTTTGTCTCTGGCCAGCACTCTAGATTTTCTGATCCACCAAGACGTAAAGGAACTGTAAGCTTACACTACCCCAGATTGCTACTCCTATATGCCTTCCCCACCATGATGGACAATATTCCACCAAACCACGAGCCGAAATAAATCCTTTCCCCCTTACATTGCTTCTTTTGGGTTTCTGTCACAGAACTCAGTAACCTACACAACAGCTCTGAACAACTGAGACCAGAGAGAAGTATGAAGGCCTCACTTGTTCCTTTTCAACTCCCACGGCCAAATAAACGCACTGGGAAGGGTGGACCATGGAGCACAACACTTCAGGTCCTCACAGGGACCCAAAGGGAAGAGTATGCATGCTACTTTTCAGAGGCAATGCTCGGTTCTGCATGGCCATCACCTGCTAATGACTGGGAAGGATGCTGCTGGCCCATGTGGAGGGCAGGATCTGACAGTGCCTGGCTTCCTCTGCTGCCCTTGCCCTCTGGAAAGCAGTGTGGAAAACAAGTCCACACTTGGAGGCCCATGCCAAGTGTCCAGGGAAGTACCATGAAAGCAAAGTTTTACACAAAAGCCTTTCTTCAAGAATCCTCTGGTATCCCTTCAGCTGGTGGAATGGCTCCCCAGGGCAACCTGCTCTGTCTAAGCAGGGGGGAGCTAATGGGCGAGTTCAGGGCCCCTGCTTACTGACACTTGAGCTGTGTCAGAATTTGAGAACAGGAGTGCCCACTACTTGGAGCAACCACACACAAAGGTGCTTTCTTCCACAGCCCCTTGTGGAGCAAAGACTAAAGCGGCGAGGGAAACTCCAGGTTTCGGAGCCTCATGTGTGTGTGGGGGCTCCTCTTTTCCATAGGTGACGTTAAGTCTCTCAGCCGATCTAACAATATCCAGTCTGTTGGGCAATCACCTATCTTTCTAATTCAACCTTCCTTCACAGCCCTGCGTGCTTGAGGGACTGTCATTGATCAAAGCCTTCATGCTCTGTCCTGTGACAGCAGATGCACAAATGAACCACAGCAAATCCTGCTGCACCTTGAGCCCAGTCCAAGGCTCTTTGTCCCCCTTTCCCTGTTATGGTTGGACACGAACTACTCCCTGTTTCGTACATAAAAAGTACTCCTGTGTTTGAACACTCAATTCCCAATTGGTGGGACTACTTGGAGAGTAGTAAAATGAGGCCTGGCTAGTGTGACTAGGTCATGGGGAACAGGCCTTGAGGATGATTAGGTCCCTCTAATCTTGTCTGACACATAATGTGACTAGCTACCTCATGCTACTATTCCCCCACACAGGAACTGATCCTAAAAACATGTCCCCACCATGGTTAACCCTCTACACTGTGAGCCAAAACAAACTTAACCTTCCTTCCAGGGATTGTATCACATGACCAAAAAACTAATGTGCACTCTTGCTCAAGTGAAAGCCTTGACCTGTTGAAACTACCTGTCTCCTGTCCCCAGAGCCTATGAAAAGGACAGAGGATAGGAGCCCAGTGTCTGGCCATAACTGAATTTTATTCATTTGCAGTTCAAACCCTCACTAACCTCATAGTCTTTTCTAGAAGATTCCTAGAGGGCAGCTAATGAGACCACCTACTTCATAATCCTCTATGCCCTGTGCCTCTAAGAAATGCTGAGAAGCCATAAGCTGCAGTAGTGGACAGAGGAAGGTACAATTGGTGACAATCCTAAGACAGGCAATCTGATAGGCTGAGAACACAGGCAAGGCCAGCGTTGAACTGCTGGAGAGCCTGGTGGAAGTTGCTTGTCTCGACACTCTGGTGAGGAGTGCTACGGGTCTGAATACGAGGCCCTGATGTGGCTGAGTTAGAGTCAGCACTGACCCTAAGCTTTCTTCCTTCTCCCCTGAAGCCCATGGTATGAACACCATGCAGACTTTCATGTGAAACATGCCAGCTTGGTCCTCTGCAGGAAGGAGCCCCGTTGATCTCCTTCAGAGGTCTTTCCCAAGAGGCCCTGGTCTCTCTCTGGTCCCCCTTGCGTCAGCCTTGCACAGTCAGTTTTTATTTCATCAGCAAGATAATTCTGGATTCTCACACATAAGCCAAACCTACCATTCACCTCTGTCATTGCAGGTCCTGTCCTAGACTGCCATCCCGTGTTCCAGATCACAATGTCTATTCCTTTCAGAATCAGTTCAGGGCCCTAGGACACTCACCACTGTCCTATAATGCACCATCTGTTACCCATGAGAGGACAGTTCTGGCAGAACTGACCGTGTGTGCAGTTTGAAAAGGGTGAGGCAAGAAAATAAACCCCAAGAAGGAGGCATGACCTCAGAAGCCTGGGCCCCAAAGAGTGAAGACCATGGCTGCACTGTCAGCCCTGACCAGAGGTAGGCAGCGGTCAGTGCGGCAGCCCCCCTCCCCCGCACTCACACTGATCCCAGATGACTTTCTCCTGGTGCTTTTTCTGATGCAGAAGTTTTGCTGTGTTCTGAAGCTTTTTTTCTTGTTCAAACAACTTTCTGTGTAGTTTGGTGATCTCTGCCTTCAGTTCTCCAATCTAAAGAAAAAATAATGAGAAAAATATAATAACGTAAAACACTAGATTACATCAGAGGAACTTAAAATAACATCAAAAGATGCTCAACTTCACTAGCAAAATATCTGAATAAGCCAGAAGCCCTGTGTGCACAATACATTATCAGAACTGGACAGAATCAAGGGTGAGGAGGAAAGTCAGGACTGTGATAGCCCGTGGGATGGTTGTGGCCCAGTGAGGACGCAAGAGCTACTGAACTGTAAATGCATTCTATCTCTCTGCCTGTCCATTCTGTGCCAAAGCATCCACCCTCAGGAACAATCACATCAACACAGCAAGATGTCTTCCCATGGGCACAGTAATCAGAATAAATAAATTGTGATACTTACATTGAAAAAAAAAAGAATTGTGCAGCCATTAAAAGGGATGCTGTAGAGATCTATTTATTGATTTCAAAAGATGATTATAATTAGTGAAAGAAAGAAATCAACAGACTGAATGCTGTATGTGAGGCATTTCTGTTTCATAAAAGGAAACACAGATCCCTACAGCTATAAATATATATTAATGTGGTAACCAAACATCAATGGTGAGTTTTAAATTTTTGTAGTTTCTGTTTTGTTAAGTTATAATGCTGACTTAATTTTTTTAATGTTTTAATCTTAACACAACAATACTCATCAAGTACAGACCAATTTTTATTTTTTTCCCCCCAGAGTGGAGTGTTCATGCCACATCTACCATCATGTGAGTGTCACAGTGGAGACTCCCTTAACTGACTCCAGGACTAAGAAACTCCTTTTCTCTTGGCTGCACTAAACCTTTGCTACCAAGAAGGGACACAGTATTTTAGCAGTTCCTGTAGAGTCTTTTCTAGTTTTTTTTCCAAACATGTTTATGGTATCTGTGCTTTCAACAGAACATCAGATTCTAAATACATATTAAGTTGACCTGTGAACCACATATATGGACAGAAAGCTGGCCGTATGAATACTAAAATATGCTTTATGGGAGACCAGATAAAGGCAAGTCACTGAAAAACACTTTGCTGGCAAATTAGGTATGGGCGAGACAACTATAAAAGATGTAGGAGGAACAGTCTATAAGAATTCTATATTCGGATTGCTCTGCAAGTGCCTTAAGTCTCCTCTTCATTTTAAAGAAACAGAAATTGGTAATGACAGAAATACATTATGGATATGGTTTCTGGAAGAAAGAAGATGTGGAACTCCAACCAGAAGACCCATATTCAAAGAAAAGGCCTGGCCCTATATCAAAGTAATGAAAATGAATGCACATTTATCTGCTAAATTAAAATGTTTAAGGTATGTATCTTCCCCCCCCCACCTTAACTTCCTTTTAGGTTACCCAATCATGTCAGGTACAAAGACTCCAGTGCTTCTCTAAAACAGATACTGATTTCATCATTAGGTTTCCTTTGATTCTCTAGTACAGGCCAGGAGCCCATGAATCCTTTCCTTTCTAATCAGGATCTCACAGGCCACAATCCTAGGACAAAATCTCCCAACAGTTCTGCATCTGTGACACTGAACTAGCATCTGGCTCATCTTTCATGTTGTAGTAAAGTGAGATTCAAAGGGTATGGTGGAAGCCAGGAAGGCAGTCTTGCGGGAGGATGGTTCTTTCCTAGCTTGCCTGGTTTATCCCTCTTCTCTTTCTACAGTCAGGTCAGCATAGGGCTTAAATAGGAAGGAATAATTCTGCAGCTACAATGTATCAGGGCTTTTACTGATAGATGATTATAATTAGTGACAAAGAAACCAAAACCAACAACTTCATAAAACTGAACACAGATGTATTGATATGACATTAAGCCATAACGTTAGTTATTTCCAAGAGATATGATTTCAGGCTGTCTGAAATGGTAATTTGTGTGTATGTGTGTGTGT
>JAQHUG010000059.1:8992664-9013150 GCA_028555095.1 Dicrostonyx torquatus
GGGTACTTTTCTTCATTGCCATCCATCTTAGTTTTGAGTCAGGGTTTCTCACTGACTCTGAAACTCACTGATTTAGCTATTCAGTGATTTAGTCACTGAATTTTGCCACTCCTCCTTCCCTTAATGCTAGGGTCAGAGATGTGCACACCCTTCAGGCCCAGATTTGACAGGTGTTTCCATGTGAGCCAGCTCCCGAGCCCCATTCATATATTCTTTAAAGCTAGAATGCTGGTTTAACACTTCAACAAACACCCCCTCCCTCCTGGGAGCTCCGGAAGCCATGACATGATAGATGGCAGCAACGACCCCAACCAGCCAAGAGCTCCTTTCTTGTCTCTGAGCACCAGTGGCTATTGAAGAGCAGGTGGCAGCCTCCCGTCTGAGGCCACTGCTTACCAGCACTCACCTAAAACTGGACATCTTCCAGCTAGCACTTAAAACAAGTAAATTTAAATATTTATGTCTGTTGTTTCGCTGTACTTAAATCTTCCTGTTCATCTCATGACGGAAAGTATACTAAGACAGCAAAATTCTAGAGCCTAGCTCTGCCACTTCCTGGCTGGAGAATTCTGAGGCAAGTCATGCAACTTCCTGAAGTTTTGGCCCCTACTTCTGGAAAATGGGAGTAAGAATGTGCAACTCCAGCTAACAGGGAGGATTTTGAATGATGTCAACCCAAAGAAATAATAAATAGTGGGCATGTTGATCACCCTCATCTTACCGTTACATGTTGTACACATGTATTGGAACCTCACAGCATAAAATTACACATAAAAATGTGTAATTGTGTCAATTAAATATAAAATACGTTAATTAAAAAAAGAATAATGACACCTTGACCTAATTATCCAAACATACTCCAATTGTGAATTAAAAAAGAAAACTACCTAAGTCCCTGAGGCTACAACAAGGGGTAAGATTTTAGTGTAAGCAGAATATGTGGCACCAAGTAGGCACTTAGAATCAATAAACAGAAGTGGAAGCCTCCCACCCCCACCCTAAAGGACACGCACACCATCAGTGATTCACCTGGCTTCTGGAGGAGGTTACTCTTTTCCTTTTTATGAGAGCATCTCAAATATCTATAGAAGTCAACAGAATTGGATAGGAATCCCAGGACCCTGCCCAGAACTAACAACTGTCAGTTCAAGGCAACCTCCAATGTTATGTCATCTATAAAATAATTCAGTATATATCATTAACAAAGTTCTCTGAACCTGTACAGCATTTAGCACAAGATAACTCCTGAGCACCACTGAGCATGACTAACCTGAAAACACAAACCCCAAAATATCAGACTTTAAGGCAACTGTATTAGGAATGCCTAGTTTATATATATATATATATATATATATATAAAAAGTCTATCAAATCCTGAAAAACAAAGTCAGACTTCTCCTTTTATTCTTTTTTAAATATAATCTATTCAACTTAGCATCCAAACAAGAAGTACATTGTTACAAGCTACTTTCTTTTAATCTGTGGTTTTCAATGCTCCTGGTTGTGCACATCAGGCTGGCAGAAGTGAGGTCCTAGCAGCTGCACTTCTCAAGAGCTTTCAGGGGATACTGTGGTGCAGGTCTAAGATTTACCTCCCTCTTCCTCACAAGGATGTTGTATGTTCTAAGCTCATCTTGTGTATCTGCCCAGACCTGAAATAAGCCATTTCCTGTAGGAGGCCTGGCCAACCCTTGAAAAGAGGCCCTCAGAACCAGTATCAATTGGGTTTGCTGCTCTGAATCCAATTATTTCTACAGTATTTTATGTGGAGGGATTCAGTCAATTTGTAAAACAGAAAACGCATCATAGTTCATTTTTATGCTTATAATTCAAATTTAGGATCATACGATTTTCATTTCTCTGATTTCATATTTATCCGTCTTTCAGTAAAACTCTGAGTTCCTAATGAAATTCTGCACTGTTTATCTTACATCACAGGTGAAGGCACCCGCTACCAAAGCTGCTAATAAGGTGAAGTCCCAGCCCCAAGTGCTGGAAGGAGAGGACTGACTTCTACAGGCAGTCCTTTGACTTCCACGTGCATGCCAGTACACAAGCATGTGTGCACACATAAAAAATAAATAAATTTACACTTGTCTTACAACAGGAACATATTAGATTATTAACACCAGTGTCTGCGAACAACATAACCAAAGAAAACTGTTGAAAACTCTGCTTTGGGGAAGTCTCAAACCAATGTGGTGTGCCTCTGGCACGTCTGCTCCCATGCCATCCCCCAGCTGGCTGACTTCCCATTGCTATGAATCTCTAGACATTGCTCCCTCACTCCCATTTTCATTAATTCTATTTATAATTATGTAAAGTTTTATATGGTTCCAAAGTCAAATCTACAAATCAGTGTTGATTAGAAAAATCATCTACCTCTGACCCTCCTGTTTTAAGGATATGTCTACATTTGCTAACCCTTCATACACATTTCTCAGATAAACTGATGCACACTTTCCAGAGCATTGCTAGGGGCTGAGGGGAGCTGAGTTAAATATAAAGGTAAACAGACACCACAGAGAAAAGAGGAGGTTGCCAAACACCTAGACTTGCTGCTATAAACTTAGAAGTCTGCTTCACCCACACCAAGCAAAAGGCGCCACATGAAGACCAGGCAGAAAAAAGAAAAGTGCCCAGAAGCAACTTCCTACCACACAGCCGTCCATGAACACCAGCAACCACGTGGTGCCATCTCTGTGGTCCTCCTCGGCTCTGAATCCTATGATGCTGACGTGAACATACTCAATTACCCAAGACGCTTTCAAGAAGGGTGCATGGACACAAGGACTGACAGCTCCCGGATTCATTTGCAGGTGGAAGAGGATCAACAGGGCTACAAGAGTGTGTGTGCACACTCGTGTATGTGTGTCTGTATCTGTGTGTGTGTGTGTGTCTTTGTGGGGTGTATGTACTCTGTCAAAGTAGACAAACTGGATTCTGTCTACTTAACAAACAGCTTCTTCTGTCTGCCAAGGGCAAAAAAATGCACCAAAGGTAAACTGTTTACTTCAGACATGCTACTTTTAACATAACTTAGAGCAGGCACTGATTCTGGAGAGTGAAAAAAATTATTCATTCATCCATCCATTCATTCATTCATTCATTAAAAAACATGAATAAAACAGATATAGATCCTGAAGGTAAACAGAGGGAGACAGGCATTAAAGAAACAAATATATAATTACAATGTGTGTAAAGGTTTGATGAAACAGAACATGATACTATGGCTGAGTGAAAGGGGCCCTCTTTCTTGACTTGAGGGTAAAAGGCAGTCAGCAGAGTCATAGGACATACAGGCGCTCAGTGTCATGTATGTGTCTGTGGGTTCAGAGAAAGAAAAGCCAGTAAGGTTAGAGCTCAAGTGATCCAATTATCACTCATCTTTCAGCCAAGGCTCCACCAACTAAAAGTGGGCTCAGAATGGCTGCCCCATGTCACACATATGATTATAAACATCCTTGAGTGTAGTGTATCCACACTGCTCCCCAGGACGCTCGTGTCATGGGAACTTTTGGTACAAACAACCTCACTGCCAGGTTGTGAAGGTCTGAGAGCTGCCAAAACTAAATGAGGTAGTGACTTGAAATGCAAACTTCCCTTCTGCCTTCGTGCTCACCTTTGGAAAACACTTATCAATCCAGTCAAATGAAATAGAAAATATCCGCTGGGCTACCAAACAGAACTCTAACATCTTTTCCTGTGATTAGCCAGGGTGTTGTACACTGTGCCAGCACACACATGAATCCTACTGCTGAAAGCCAAAACAAGGCTTCTGACTTTTCACTCTCAAATAGTTAAATAGTCTTTCACAAAGATCCATCGGAGGCCATCAATAGATCAGAAGGCCCTAAAGTGCAAGGCACTGTTTGGAATGTGAGCAAGCTGGTCCATAAAGACAAGCTCACATGTGAAACCCAGAGTTCACACATGTATGCCTTCAAATTAGTCCCACAACCCAGGCCCTGAACTTTGTACAGAGTGAAGAGAATATCACTCAATAATGACATGCTGGGAATTAGGTAAGAATTCAGTATGGCCCCCAAGCCCCGGGTACCATGCCCTATGACACATCATCAAGGTGGGGCACATTAGCTGTGGGCCAGTTCTGAACTGGCCATAGAATGAACAGAGATGCAGGCCTCTCTGGAGTCCTTGAGCCTCTGAGCATGTGGGATCACCTACCTGCTCACAGTGAAGTGAACACTGGCCATCTGTGGGGACTGAGACCCTCCAGAAGAGTTTCAGCAACCTTGAAGCTTCTTCCAGGATCAGCCTGGCTGTGTTCATGCTGGACAGAAACTTGCTCAGAGGCACAGAGAGTGGAACCTACAAAGGATAACAAGTCACCTTGATAGGGATCACTCCAGACAAGAATGATTTAATAGGCAGCAGCAGGCTTCAGACTAGGGCTCCTGTTCTACACGATGAGAGGGAGGCAGGGTTATGCCACACAGGTGAGCTGTACAGTAGAGAGAATTTTGGTGGTAAGTTTAGCCAAGTCAATAACCATGGTTAGTAACCCACAGTAACAGTATCCAGACCACCAGAGAGCAAATGAGAGCAACACAGCTCAGGGCACAACACTGATACATTTGCCACAGATGGCTTTCTGAGAATGTACGGTATCAGGGGTCTCTGAAACCTCTCTCCATCTCTGTGCTGGAGGCACACTCACATGGGGAGAGGTCTCAAAGGCAAGAGAACAGAAAGAATGTGGTGCAGCAGGAGAGATAAAAAGAGGAGCAAGAGGAAACTGAAAAGCATTTCTCTTTGTAACTGATAGATATAAAGCTGCACACGTGTTTAGATAGCAAAATGACAAAAATATGAATATTATCCAACAAAGAAAAGGTGTATAGAGACAGGCATTAGCTCAGAATCATAGACACAAGCTCTCTAAAGAATAAAGTAACATGCTAACAGTTAACAGGATTCCTAAAACCTTCCCAGCCTTTAAATGGGGAAACCTACTTTACACCTAATCAAAATACAGTCAGAGATTTGTACAAAAAGATAACTCAGTGCAGTTGACATGCCCACAAACAGTGAAAAGGGAGTAGCCCATGCTACCTCCGCAGTAGCTTATTGGCAGTCACTGAAAAAGGTAAGTGTTCAAAAGAAAAAGTATTAATACCACATAGCTGAAATATATGAACCTCACATTTCTGACTATTTGATAAACTTCGAGTGTCCCAAAAATATGTGTTTGTTTATTTATTTATTTACTTTTTTTTTTTTGGTTTCTCGAGACAGGGTTTCTCTGAGCTTTGGAGTCAGTCAGTCATGGAACTAGCTCTTGTAGACCAGGCTGATCTCGAACTCAGAGATCTGCCTGCCTCTGCCTCCCGAGTGCTGGGATTAAAGCGCCACCAGCGCCCAGCTTGTGTTTATTTTTGTATTTCTCTCTCTCTCTCTCTCTCTCTCTCTCTCTCTCTCTCTCTCTCACACACACACACACACACACACACAATTACAAGTGCTGACCTTTAAGTGGTATTTGAAGAGAAGTTTTGTTTTTATTCTTTTCTACAATTTTAGCTTTCAAAACAAGTATTTTTTAATCAGAAAAGAACAGAAATCTTATTAGTGTTAATTTATTCAATATAATTTACCAAGCACTTATTCTATACAAGGCTTAAGGGGAGTAGGTACTGCTTATTTAATGTTCCGTAAAAAACACTATCCCTTCTCTCATGGAGCTTAGGAGAAGACAAAATGCAAATATGATTCTTAAAAGTCATACACAAAGCCAAAGCAAATACTACAGGGAACTCAGCTGTGTTCAGTGACAATCTAGACTAACCGAGGGAATGACTCAGTGGATAAAGTGCTTGCTGAGCAAGCATGTAGATAAGAGTCTGAGCAAGAACGTAGAAGCTGGACAGGTGTGGTGGCCATCTAAAATCCAAGCACTAAAGAGGGAGAGTTTGGGGATCCAGACTCTCAAACAAGCTGGCTAGCTACACTGGTGATCAGTGGGTTTGGGTTCAACTGAGAAACTCCACCTCAGTAAAGAATGTAGACGGCAATGAGACTGGAAGTGAACATCGGACCTCCACACATATAAGCATCTGCACATATATATGTGATCACATACAGGTAGTCATATATATAATACATATGTACATACACACCATACCTACATATACATACAAAGAAAAAGAAACCTTAAAAGTGGGGTCCAGAAGCTGTAATTAATGGAAGCTTAAAGGTCTAGTACCATCTCTCACCTGGTGCCTTGGAGGTAGTGCATGTCAAACACATGATGAGTTGTGTCAGGCACGAAAGTCTGTGACAACTTGAGATGAGGAGGATTCCAGGAAGATGAGGTAGGGAGAAGAGCGAAGTTGAGGATGGGGAATGCCAAGCCAGAAAAGTCAGAAGGAGGCTGGAGACAGATATGGGGGGAAACAAGGACAGCACCTGTGGCCCTGCCTGTTCAGAGTGGGACATATGTTGGGGAAAGAGTGGTGACTGACGGCGGGCAGACTGACTGAAGCCAGCCCAGTAACCAGAAGTCCTTAGAGCTGCTGCCCAGAGAGAAGGGGTCAGTCGGCCAGCACTGTCCAGAAGGCAGCTCTGTCACAACAGTCAGTGTTCAGCATCTCTACACTGGACTGATATAACCTCCTTCACAGGGCTGTTCTGAGGAAACACACACACAATCTCCTCTGCAGGAAGATGACCTTAAGGGGGACATAGAACATCTCTCAGGAACACATGCATCACAGCGTGGCTGTAAGAAATTACAGTACGGCACGGTCAGTATGGCTCACGGTCAGATGTGAGCTCTGTGTGGTAAGGGGACAGCCTGGTTGAGTCTGGTACAGTGTGCATGAAGATCAGGGCCTCCAACTGCCCCACAGCAGCCAGGAGCCAAGTAGACAAGTCTGCCCAGATGTGTGTAAGTGGAGGAGTAGAATGACTGGATACAAGAGGACGGGTAGGGGGCAGGGACAAAGAGTAGCAGAGAGACCGGGGAGAAGTGAGAAGTCACATAGCAGGGTACAATCTCAAATGCTGGCCACTGATCCCCAACAGTCTGCCCCCCTTACCTCTGCGCTTTCATGTGCAACAGTTCCCAACTCCTCCCTTTTAGGGCTTTACTGAAGTCTAGGCTATTTGGAATCTTCCAGAGAATGTAGTCAGCCCCTCTGCTTACTGAGAACGGGAAGGATTTCACTACATCAGCCCCACACTTGGGTTACCTTTGGCCCCAGCTTTTGACTTGCGGGGCCCAGAGCCTCTTGAGTTTGAATGTCCACCTTGGCAAGCAGTCTCTGGCCACGGCTGATCTGCTTATGGAGGGCATCATAGTCCTCAATCAGGCCCAGCATATGGTGGCCACTCTTGCTTGCCCACACATGGTGTTCAGCAACCAGGCAGGGCATGCAGGGGGGACTGATGATGGAAGTGCTACTGTCACAGGAGAGGGAGTCAACGTCAGTTCCAGAGAGCAGAGGAGTCTCGGAAGCTACAAAAGAAGTAGCAAATGTTAGATCTACTTGGGGTGGCATCTGTGTCCACGGAGTTACGTCTGGCTTTGAGCCTACAGCTGTATTATCTAACATTGAACAAAGACTAAAGTCCACTTAACCAATATTTACTGAACACACACTCTGTGGTAGACCCTAGGCTGGTAAGTTGAACCACGCTGTTATTTTCATGACAATAGTTCAGGGTATAAAGGGACTATTGAGGCTGCATGAAGTATAAATGCTAAGTGAGAGTGAGCCAGAGATCAAGGTTAAAGAGTTATCTGAGCAAGGAGAGAAGTCAAGGAAGGCTCCCTGGAAGGGGCAGCTTGACCTGTCCCAGACAGGAAGTCAGCATTATGCAGTTAGAAAATCCTGTTGTTGATTTTGACTGGGGTGGCTGGAGAGGCATTTTACAGAGCCGCCTGCATTCTTGAGTCTTGAGAAAGTGGGGGGACTAGACTGGTGAAAATCAGAAAACGTGAGAATTTGAAAGCACAGTTGGAGGTAACGACTCATCTGTGTGGACAGCACCCACTGCAGAGGGATAAGACTGTCCAGTACTGCTGAAGCTGGATCCCAGAGACCCTAAAATCCATACAAAGGTGGTTTCAGTTTAAAACTTTAAATTTAAAGTCTCTGAAGTTGTACTTGGTTAATTCCTAGGGTGAATTCAGTGGCTTGGAGAGTATCTTCTAGAGATACAAACCTAAGTCCCAAACCACTGCCCAGCAGCCAGGGATGCCAGGGACCTCCCTTTCTTCTATTTCAAAAACTTTAATGTCATACGCAACACTACTGCAGCTAACCCGTTTATACCTGATTTAGGTGCCATTGCCTGGGTGGACTCAAATAGATCAAATGAGTTATCAGTGGCCTCAGGACATTTGGTGCCATCTATAACAAACAAAACAAGAGAGGAAAATGAGCTTTACTATCATTAACACTAGAGAAAGGATGGAATTAGAACATGGTAGAGTATCTCACATGCATCCATTCATTTTAGAAACTAAACATTCACACACACCTTCATCGCACACAGTCCTGTAGCCAGGACCATGCATATTCTATTCGCTCTCCGGTACCCCGTGGGGACAGCAGGTAACAGAGGGGCCAGGCTCAGAGCCCTCTCTTGAACCCTCTTGTCAACAGCTAACTTCAAAGAAAAGGGAGCTAATCACAGAGACAGGTGAGGGGGACCCAATGTGGGCATCCCAGGAGCTGACGCCTGAATTATCTTTTAAATGTGGCTGCCAATGGGGACGGACTGAGAAGCCATCGATAATGGCACTGGGACCTGTCTCTTCTGCATGTATTGGCTTATTGGGACCCTAGTTTATTTGGATGCATACCTTCCTAGGCCGAGATGGGGGGGGGGTTGGACTTCCCACAGGGCAGGATACCCTGCTCCCTCTTAAGGATGGAGGGGGAGGAAGAAGGGTTAGTGGGGGAGCAGGAGGGGAATGGGAGAAGGGGAGGAAGTGTCAATTTTTGAATGGAAAAATAAAAAATTTTAATAAAAAAGAGAATATCCACACTAAACAAACAAAAACTTTTACTGTGCCTTGAGGGAAGGAAGGTAAGAAAAGACAAGCAGAGTACTGAGCAGGTACAAGGACACAGGCATGAGTCATCATTTAGGGGGAAGATACACAATTCCTGTAGCTAAGGCCTGGGTACAGGGAAGGGCATAGTAGGATGCAGGGCTTGCAACCTGAGGGCTAAGTGACCCACTCAAGGTGGGAAATGTTAGGTTGAGGTCTATGTTTTAGAGTGGAAGAGCTAGTGGGGAAGCTGATATAGTAACCTGCAGACGAGAGGAAAGGGACCCGCAACAAGACTCGGAAGGAACGCATGCATCTGAAACACTTTACTGGAGGTCCAGGAGATGGGAGATAATACATGAAGCACTCTCACCCCTGAGAAGCTCCTGAACTCTTCAGTGCTTAGTGGGCAGAACAATGCTGTAATTTGTTTTTCAAAGAAAAAGACCAGGAGACTGAAGATAACTCAGCATGCCAGTAGCAGAACAATAAGTATGTTCAGGTGCTGGAATCTCCCATGCAAGTTTCTTCCACCCATGCCCCACTATGAATGCAGAGTAATGGTACTCCAGGCAAATATGCTTTAATAAGACCACCCCATCTTCTGAGATATAATAATATTATTTAACAGCAAGTCATGCTACCATTGATTTTTTAAACTAGAACTCTAAACCAACAGGGAAATGGTAAGGTAACAGACAGACAATATAGTCGGTAGGAAGCCCATATGTGAGTTGCTTGCTGGTTGGTTCCAGTCCCTGCTGGGTGTGTGTGGCAAGTCTGCATATCCTCTGCCCTTCCCAGGCATCTCTAGCGCCATAAGTACACAAGCAAATGCAAATCAGACCCCGTTGTTACAGGAAGCTTCCTGGGACTTATGAGATGTTGAAAGCCAGAGTAAGGAAGGGGTTTAGGATCTCATTTAAAGGCAACAAGAGAGTGGGGAGTCGTGGTGCACACCTTGAAGATGTGCAGGGGAAGGGGGATCCCTTGAGTTCGAGGCTGGCCTGGTATATAGAGAGTTCCAAGACAGCCATGGCTATACAAAGAAATCCTCTCCCCAAAACCAAAACCAAACAAAACAAAAACCAAGGCAAAAGTTCTTGGTGAGCTGTAGGTGGGACTAAATATCAAGACGAGACAGCACGGGCCACTGGAAGCGAACTCTACTTCCAGAGAACCCAGTGCCTACACAGAGACTATTCAACGATGTTGAAAGGTGAGCTGAGAGCAGCCAGAGGGCATCAATCAGAGGATTGCATATCATACTGACCCAGAGAGCTGAATGTCCACAAAGGGAAAGAGCCTAGTTCCTACCATGCTCGTCCAGCTGAAGGGAACATTCGGTGACAGCCAGAGTGAGGGCCCCTTCCTGGGGCGTCGTTGCTCCTTGAGACAGCTGCTCCTCCAGCCTGCTCCTCAGGGCGCAGTTAGTCTGGATGCTCCTCTCTAGCTGCTCACGGAGAGCCCTCATCTCTGTCAGCAGGCCATGCAGGTCGCTGAAAGAATCGGGCCCATTCCAGCCTTCTTTAGATGCCTCGCCTTGGGCCTCTGCAGATACGTGCAAAGGAAAGCCTTGACATTTCCCAAGATCAAAGGTCAGCCATCAAAGAGACTCAAGGGCATTTTAACCCATCACCACCATCCAGCCCCCTCCTAAGAACTAGGTACAATTTAAAATAACAACTCGACTTTAAAAACAAAAATATTGGCTGACTTAATTGCTGCTATTCCACAGGCTAAGTAAGAGCTGGAAATTAATTTCACTTCTGGCCATAAAAGCCTAGCAAATTGCACACCAAACCCCGAAATTATGTCTAGTAGTAATAAAATCTATTTGGACCAGAATTATAGAATGAAAGGGGATGATTTTAAGGGCTACAGTATATTAAAAAGGCAAGCACAATAGCAAGAACAAGAGAAGCAACTTGAGAAGCAAAAACTGAGAGATGACCCTTTCTAGATAAACTTTCAATAGGGAGAAACCATCTGGAAAATTAGTTTTAGAAAACCCCCCACTGTGCCTCCAAATTGATTCTCAAACGTTAGACCTTATAGTCAGGCACTCTGACCTGCACTCTCTAGAAACAGAGCACACACAGCAAGGCTGAAAAGCACCTAAGAGCAATGTCCGGCATGTGGCAGCACTCTGGAATATCTGTTGGATGAGTGACGGGAATATGTGCCAGGAATGTGGCTAAGTTGTCTCAATAAATGCCCTCATTTAACTTTCACAGCTCCACACGGTGGATATTGACAGACCTGCTTATAGAGGCTGTAACTGACCCAGTTACTGGTGAAGTCAGAATAAGCTGAGAGGAAGAAGTGAGACTCCAGACTTTAGCTTTTAGATATATACCTATAAGGCTAAGGCATGAGGATGTTTAATTTAAGGCCAGTCTGTGCTACACAGAAAAACCCTGCCTCAAAAACAAAGACTGGGCCAAAGAGTTTGCTTCTAAACATACCTAGACTATCTATGGGCCAGTATGGGTTTAATGGTAGGATAGGGAAAAACAAGAGCCATGACCTCCCACACCCAAAGAACAGCTTTTTGGGTGAGCTCATAGCCCTGAGAAGCATGAGGCCTGGCCCTGAGCACACAGTACCTCTCTGTAGCTTCCTATGTTCCTCATCCAGCTTCTCATACACCTTCAGCTCCACTCGGAGGGCCTGGAGCAGCTTATCGTTCTGTGAGAGCAGCTGCTGCCTTGACTTCATTTCTTCCTGTACCCTGAAATAGACCCAGCAAGGTTGGAAGGGTTAATTCTTCCCCCAGGAGGCTTATCCAGTACTCACAGAACAGGCCCAGGCCATCTCAGCCAGAGGGTGTGGACATGCATGGTTATGAGTTACATCACAGCTCCCAGTTCCCACATGTCCCATGTCTCACACTTAACAGACGGTCTCTCAAGTAACCTTTATAGACATTCTAGAGGAAGGTGTCCTCCAATTCCTGCCAAACAAACCCAAAAGGCGGTCACTTTCTAGAGGTACATAGGTAGGGAAGACCCAGGACCTCCACTCAGGCATGTCTGATGGCACCTGGGCAGGGATGAAGGAGGTGACTCAGACAGAAGAGACAGTTCTGTGTGTTGACACAAGGAATAAGGTGGAGTCTAAGAGGAAGAATGAGTATATGTACATCTCTCTGGCTCACTCAGAGTCTCTCGGTGACCTATGCCATCTGGAGCAAAACTGGAGTCTTTAGAGGGCTAGAAGCCAAACATGATTAAGCATCCACTCTCCTCTCTTCCCTCAGCTCCTACTATAGCCAAGCACAGCACCCTCTCTAGTTTGCCACAGCAACTCCGTCTTAGGGATTATGTGCCTTCTGCCAAACATGGCCATCTCCAAAAGTTTCACGGCTCGCATGTTCACTGTGTGGCTCTCCATGAAAAGGGGTCTTTTCAGAAAGCCCTTTCTTGACACCCTATTGAAAATACTAGTCATCCCAAGCATCCTCCTTCTCCTTTAGAGGTCCACTCTCCACACATTTTATGTTTCTGCACAAAGGGTTGGAGTCACTGTGCCTAGTGCCACGGTCACATTCTCAGGCATAGCAGGCCATCAGGGACAGCCGAGTCAAGCCCACCTGCTCAGCTCCTGGCGGCTGCTGCAGATCTCCTGGGTCAGCTGCTGATTGTGTCTCTCCTTCTCACTGATGTCTCTCTGCAGCCTCTCATTTTCCTCCTTCACACTGGTGTATTCTAGCTGAAGGTGCTCAAGACTTGCAGCCTTCCTAGATAGGGACTCAAGTAATTTCTCATTCTCTTTCTGTTTATCTGCAAATACCAAAATGAGAAGGGATTCCATTTGTTTTTTCCAACCTTATTACCTTGGTACGGCAGTTCAGCTCAAGCGCTCCAAGAATACAGAAAAGAATGAGATTTAATCTGGCATTTATAGTTTCGGCATTCCAATTATCCCATGCATTTTAGGCAGGTAAATCTGTCAATATCAAGGTTGCAGATTAAACATGATAGAATGAAAGGGGTCTATTTAACTTCCAATTACATAATGGTTCTTGAAAAACCTCTGTTACTTTGCCTTAGAGAGTATATGTGATGGATACAGCACTAGGCAGGAACCCAGATATCAGTGAGTATGGAGAGCAGCAAGTCTCCTGCAGAACTGCACAGGAGGCCATGGGCTCCCCCGAGGAATCAATACCCTTGGAGGCTCAGGAAACAGTAAGGCCCACAGCAGGGAGATGGAGGCAGAGTTCTAGTGCAGCTTCTCCAATTGCTGGCTGTGACCCTAAGTGAAGCTCTTCACTCCTCAGTGCCTCAGCTTCCTCCCTTGGGCCAGACAGAGGGTGCAGAGTTGCTGTCTGGACAGGCTTATTATTAGCCTAGGCCTCAGACACACCACAGGAGAGCCAAAGGAGCGGCAATGGTAGCACACCCTAGCACTAACTGTATGGGCACTACAGCAAGCCCTCTCGTGTTTCAATGTCCTGTGTCTTTGCAGCATACTGCCAATGCAGAGCGTGTGAATTCCCCCATCTTCCAGATGAGAAACAAATGAGAGACAGGGGTAAGGCTTCCCTGTAGCCATATAGACAGGAAAGGGCACAGCCTTGGATGTAGAATCCTTGTATTAGCCAGGATTCAAGTATTTCCATGTACGCGCGAGGGCTCCTGCTGACCCATGTGACATTAGCACAGCTGCATCACTCCTAACTGGTTCACACACTCCATCTCTAACCTGGGACTTGTCTCTTCTCCCCCAGTGACCCTCAGACACATTGGATAATCATCCCTTTCCTTTGTAGACTTGGATCTTGAGGGCTTGAGCTGAGGGTCCTGCCTTTTATCACAGCAGGCCTCACTCCTCCTTGCTATAGGTTTGCCCATTTCATCCATCGGATTATAGCCTTCTAATGCAAATATGGGCTTGTTTATTTCTGTATCAGTCTACCAAGCTCCCCTGTAGTCAGGATAGAGAAAAGTTGCTGAATGAATGCATGAACTGCATGAGCCCCAGTTTTGACTCTTAAGGTAAAATCAGTATCCATATCACCCCAGGACTGTGGGATAAGCTGGCCTACATTCCAGCTTCAACACCTCTAGCTCAGTGACCACATCAGGGCAACTGCTTAGGCTGTGAATTCTTACTTGAGAAGCAGGGCTGATAATTCTTCACTCTAGAATCATTATAAGTATGAACAATAGCACAAGTAAAAGCTTGTCGGCAGCTAAGCTCCAAGAGAAGGAATTAAGGATCTTTATAAGGAATGTTGGATAAACTTCGCTGGTAGGAGAAAATCTCCAGTAGAGATTTGGCAGTAATAAATTTCCAGTTCTTCTCTCTTTCTGGGATGAGAAAATACAGTAACATATATTGAGACCCTGGTAGAGACTCTGCTCTGGGGGCTTTTTTTTTTTTTCCTTTTTTTCTTTTTTGGTTTTTTTGAGACAGGGTTTCTCTGTAACTTTGGAGCCTGTCCTGGAACTAGCTCTTGTAGACCAGGCTGGCTTCGAACTCACAGAGATCTGCCTGCCTCTGCTACCCCAAGTGCTGGGATTAAAGGCAGGCGCCACCACTGCCCAGCTGCTCTGAGAGCTTTTTACTCTAGTTGTCACAACAGGTAGGTGCAACAGTTTGTAACCCACCTGTGCCCTGGTTTTCTTAGCTATAAAACAGGAATGCTCCACACGACTGGAAAATTGTCAGATCTGCCCCTTTAGAATCTAGGGTGTCAGCTCCAGATATCTTTTGACAAAGGGCTTTGGAATTCAGGCTGCAGGTAGCCCCTGATTTCTTACCTCTGGCCCCTTTCTCGAGCATCATACTGAGGGCCTGGTTCTGCTTCCTCAGGAAATGTATCTCTGATGTCAGAGAGCTGTGCAGCTCTGAGCCATAAGCAGAAACATTTGTGGAACCTATAAGAACACACATGAATGGTGACTTACAGACAGCCTCCAGGCAGGATGGATAAATCTTCCTAGGAAATATGCTGAAACAATGAAGAAATAATAGCATGCAATGAAAACCAGTCCCACAAACCATGTAACACACAGCTAGAGTCTAAAGGGCAAGGACAGTGAGCTTAAAAGGGAGGCAAGAGGAGGCTTCTATATCACTACTGCCCTGAAGATGAACAAAGATGAGAGAGCTGAACCACAGCAGGGTGAAAGATGACAGAGTCAACTGACTCTTAGACCTTGGACCTTGTCTCTGAGGCAGCTCCATCTGACTCTGCCCCCTCTGGTCTTTCTTACCCTTTCCCTATCTTAGGAGAAGGCCCACTCCAATTCCTGACCTAGGCTTGCATGAGAGAATATCCTAAATTCCCTTGTCCTCCTGTCCAAGCAGGCAATTACAGCTGCTGACTCTTCCCCAGAATGCTCAGACTGCAGCAGACTCTCTTCTACGCTCTAGGCCTTATAGCACCTCGTCTAGCTTCATTCCCTGCTGCTTTACCAATGATGTTATCATCTCGAGCACAACCCTTTCACTGCTATTTCACACTGAAAAATATCTGGTGGTCTACCAGTACAAACAATAAACTTCTCTGCATCGAATTCAAGCCCCTCCATTGCTCTGCTCCCGTGCCACAACAGATGCCATTCTCTCTCCATTCAGATCCAGGCCCAGAAAATGCTGATAACCAGGTGACTTTTGTGCTCTTCACACCCACTTCACCCATCAAAACTATACTCTATCAATTACTGGCTTAATTCCCTTTCTAGAAGTGTACACTGTGGAGACTGGGATCTAGAATTAGATGGGGGGTGGGCACTTTATGTCATTCGACCTAGGGCATGCCTCGTGCTAGGCAACTCCTTGGCCTCCAAGCTCAGCACATCTTTCTTGTCTGCAGCTATTATTGGGGTGTTCCATTCACAGCTGTCCCTGAGCACTTGCAGTGTGCCCAGCATCTTCTTATGTGGCAGGCAGATGCTTCCCTTCTGGCTTCTGTGCTGATTCAGTTCACTTATTACACCACAACCAAAATGCCACAACCCTGTGCTCCCAGACACCAGGTGAGGACATGGGCAGGGGTCTCTGGCAACCAGTGAGACCTAAGTGAAATCTGCTGAGGGCTTCAAGGAGATGGTGCACTAGAGAAGAGAGAAGCTCCAGACTTTCCCTTCCCATGCCTTGAACACTGTCCTAGGAGGATGGGACACTGAGAGTAAACAGTCACCACGAAAGGTGACTAAAGTCAGCCTAACCCTGCCTCAGAGCTCTCTGCCTCTGGGCTTCTTGTGATCAATGGAGGTATAAAAATCAGTCCTTGTTTCCACTGCTTGCTTCTCACATTTCTTCCCAGCTGCCTACAGCTGAAAGCACTGGACATGCACATAAGTGCCTGTGGTATGCATCCACACCCCTTCTAAACAAGGTGTGGCTAGCTCTCCTGGAAATATTCTTCCCACTCTACAAAACTTCTCTGGCACGTGAGTCATACAAAATTAAATCAGATTAATTTTTATTCACAAATGTCTCTTCCCACCATCTTCCCCTACTTCTCCCAGTGAACACTGGGATCATTTCAGAGTTCCTGCCTATCTCCTGCTTAACAGCTGCAAGGCATCAGGCAAGTTGCCTAACTCCCTGCCAAGCCTTGGTTAGCACAATAAAAACACCCATGCTGCTGTACTGTGGTTGTCATCTGTGTTTCTAGATGAACGGAGAATGAGGCCACAAGAGAACCACAGACTGATCAGAACAAGTAGCAGAAATCCCAACATCGAAACTGATCGATACCAGGGGATTACCTGAAAATCAATAAATAACAGGCCATAAAACATTCCTGATTCACTAAACCTAACTAGGCCCAACTGCCCTAGTGAAGACCACCTGGATGCTATGCAGCAAGACTTTGCTTTGAGTACTACCTCTGCAGTTAGACCAGACAACTGGCAGTGAGCTACAGCCTCTAAGGCATAAGAGTTTTTTACATTCCCCCTTGACATCGTACAGAGTCCTGAGTGATCCCCAAGATGAACACTTTACATCAGGGGGAGGGAGGACTGCTTTTCGTTTTGTCTTTCCAGAAACTGTGACAATAAGGCGAGAACATCACATTTTCCCATGAGAGTGAAGATTTTATGAGTGCCTTTCTGTAAACGTGCCTGTCAGAGGAATTATTGTACAATTGGGCTCCACTGTAGCTGGTGGTCATTTGAACCCCCAAATAATTCCATAATTGGATTTGCTGGGGAAAATGTAAAACATAATAAATCTAACTCAGGCATTACCAAGAGTGAACATCAAGGGCCTGAGCATGAATTTCTTTCCTGTGTTTGACACAACTAATAACTCAAATTAATCAAATTTCCTAGGGGTGAGGGAGGGGGATGAATGATGCATGGGATGAATGGAAGCCCAGGCAGAAGACTGGAAGCTTCTTGCAAACCACAGCGGAAACTGAAGAATACACAGAACTCCCAGAACCAACCTTATGTGCAGATTACCGAGCAATGAAAAATGGGCTAGGGTCCAAGTCTTGAGTTTTATCAATGAGTACTACATTTCTAGAACTCAGTGATCTCATCTCTAAAATGGTGTCAGTGTCCTCAACGGTAGAGCATGGAAAGACTCAAAGTTAAAATGGCCGTGCTACATAAAATAGTAAAATAAAACCAAGTGATAAAAGCAACTGTTTGTTGAGTGAGTACTGAGCAAGGCCTTGCTCATGACACTGCCTCCTTTAATAGTAGAAAAACCACGTTTCATGAAACAACTAAGACTAGAGTGAACTGCCCAAAGTCAACACCGATCAACAGAAGAGCTACAGCCATTCCCAGGGCAACCCAACCAACTTCAACAATACAATGAAGCTACAGAGGAAACGGAGAAAAGAGAGGAGGAAAGAAGGGAGGGAGGGTTAACAGTTACAGTGAGCGACAGCTGGTTTCTGAACCATGTGAACGAGTGTCTTACAGGTGTTCAGTTTTAAAGGAAGACATTCCCTTCAAAGCAAACTGAGGTGGGATGGGAATACTGTTGGCCTTCTTTGGCATGAAAGATTTGCCAGATGTCAATTTATGGTCTATTATTATTATCATCATTGTTGCTGTTTTGAGACAGGATTTCTCTGTAGCCTTGAAGCCTGCACTGGAACTAGCTCTTGTAGACCAGGCTGGTCTCGAACTCACAGAGATCCACCTGCCTCTGCCTCCCGAGTGCTGGGATTAAAGGTGTGTGCTACCACTACCTAGATTATAGTTTACTATTGATAAAAAGGAAAAATATGGCTCTATTCTATTTTAGAATTCCATCCCATACCACTATAGTGAGAACAAAGTTACAGCTCAGGACCCCAGAAGCTAGCCAATTTCTCCACCCAGTCTGGTTCATAGAGAGCCTCTTCAGGCAAAAATACATCACAGAGCAGCAACCCACCAAACCCCATTTCTTACCCTGGGGAAATCCTTCCTTACCTTGGTCAGTCTCAGACCTCTGATGTTCCAGCTGTTGCCGGAGCTTCTCATTTGTTTTAATAAATTCTTCCAAATGCTTTCTCAAAGTTCTAATTTCCTGTATGTGTTCCATTAGTAAGTCTACAGGAAGGAAGAACATTTTAAAGTCTGAAGCCCCCAACAAATTGAATAATTGGTAGATTATGCAGAGATCTTGAAATTTCAATAGCATTGGATGCATTGAGATAGTTAGCAGCTGGCAATTCTTTCCCAGGTTTGGGGGAGGCCAAGCTATCTCCCACAGCCCATAGTCATGGCTCAATAATGGCTCTCTGCAGCCCTCCATGAGGAAGTAACTTTACATCACATACAAAAATTATACTCCATACAATTTTAATGCTAACTCTAATGCAGCCTTTTATTCTTCTCAATATCAAATATTAATTTAGAATCTTCCTTATGGTGAAACTAACAGATCACTTTCAAGTTAGCCTTAACTGCCTGAGAGTTGATTAAATTACCTTTCTAATGAATCTAGATAATTTTCTAGGCTAGTTTTTTTTTTCCTGAAATGAGTATGTTATCCCTTCATCATTCATTAATTTCAAGATTTAAAACAATGCTAGTGAGAGAGGTAATAAAAAGCATGTTTTTGAGATCACTGCTGTGTGAGTATAAATGCATAGACCCTCTGGAGCTATTGATATCACTAGTTTTAGGAAAGTTCTCCAGTGTCGCTTCCCAAATAGTTCTACTTCCAGGACTCTATTTAAGGAACATGAGATGCTCACAGGCACTTGCCAGAATGCATGAAAATACTCATCTGAGTTTACAAGTGACAGGAAACTGAAACAGCTCAAATTGTTCATTGAACCGAGGTCCATTCACTATGCTGAGGGATTACACAGCTATTAAATTATGCAATGAAAACTATAAATATGGAAAATGTGTTATGTTATGGCAAATTCCAAAAGATATAAAACTGGTTACAACATAATCCCAACTCTATGTATGAACATATAGGTAGTATAAACAAATAAACCAAAGAAGCAATTACAATGAAATATTAATTATAGTTACCTTAAGGTGATAGATTTCAGGTTTTTAAAAACCTCCATTTGACATTTTAACATATCACTTAAATAATTTTTCCAAATTTCCTAGGATGAGCATGTATTAATTCGTTTACCTTCTGCCACATCTCACTTCCACAGAGAAAGAAGGAAGAATAGTTTCACTCTAGAGGTGGATTCCCAGAGTCAGTGTTTAAAACATAATCACATTAAATATCCAAAGGCAAAACTAATGTCTTTAATTCATCAATTAGGGTACACTCAGTATGTCTTAGTAATGTTTGTTTTAAAACATTATACTAATGTTATGACCCAGTTTTAATTCCTCCAAAATGGCTTTCATTTAAAAGTAGCACAATGTTACAGATCTTTTCCTAATTAAATAGTAATTTTGCCATGAATTTGAATGTTTATGAGATGACTTAATTCCCAGACCTTCAGCTATCTCCTATTAATGCCAGAAGTGCGGCAAGTCATTTAGTGGAATGTCTGCCTCCCGCTGCAGCACAGCGGGAAAGGCTGTCTGTGCACATTTGTGGTGTGCCCAGCACTGGTCCTCCCGGCCCAGCCTCGAGGTCCTGCCAACCTTCTTCCAGAAGTCCGTCAGCCCAGAGTCAGCCAGCTCACTGGTTTGGACTGTCACCTTCCGTGCTGGTTTATTTGAGTCACACACTGCTGACTGTGGGGTGATGATGTTCCGCACAAGCCATCTTTCAGAGTGAGAATTATCACATGGGCTGAAGGAAACGCCCCCAGGGGAATTAGACACCATGTATTAATTATGCAGTCATCCTGAGGAGAACGAAATACTATAGCACCCTTTCCAAAATGGGAGAAAATGATCCTCCTGTCTTACAGAAAACTCTTCCGATAAGTCCTAACTTATAAAAACCATAAATCCTATAAAATCTGCCACATACAGAAAAGAAAGAAGAGAAAAAAATGTGTGTCTTTTGCTGGGTAGTTCCAAATTTAGAGAATCTATATTAAGAAAATGCCCTCAAAGAGGAA
>JAQHUG010000059.1:9017651-9046145 GCA_028555095.1 Dicrostonyx torquatus
ACAGTCACCTTAATAACAACATTCTTCAGTGAGGTAGGGCACCTCCCCGCCTACTCTCCATAATGATGCTGGTGGCCTCTGGGAAGTCAATGAAATCTACGTTTCTGCATCCCAGACTATTCATTTCTTCATTTCACTCCAAGGACCCCCAACAACCACACACATCAAAGATGGTACTCCATAGCATACAGAGCGTAAGTGGGCAAGCCCTCAGCACAGCCAGCTGGCTGAAGGAGTAAGCAAAGAAAGCATCATTGCTATCATTCTTATCCTGAAGCGACAGCACAAGGAAACTGGTGCTAGAACATGGCAGACTGGAGTTCCAGTTCCAGCTCTGCCACACAGCTCTGAACCACAAGTTCCTCATCCTGAAGTGTGAATGAAAATGCTTGAATTGTGGCATCAGAAGCAACAAGGGTGAAACCCCATCAGTGCTGGACAATGTTGTTCTCCTTGGAGAGGAGTGAGCCAAATGGGAATGTAGCACACACCACATGGTTAAGTGTTTCATGAACTATGTTAAGTGGTATGGCAAGAATAACGGATTCTGGAACAAAAGACAGGGTGTTGGCAAGGTCCACGATCATTTCTGTTCCAGCTGCCTCTGAGGAGTGGCTTTCCCACTGCTCAAAAAAAGAGTACACAGCTATGTAGAGCCGGTCAGGAGAATAAGGAGCCAGGTAAGGAGGCATAAGGCAGAGGGTAGGAGGTGGAGGGAGGGAAGGAAAACAAATCAGCTGGCACATGCTCCAGTGCCAGGCTTAGGACAGTGGGACCCTCGGGTTCCTACAGGAAGATCTGCTCCAGTTACTGACAGAAACACCACGAGTCACCTGATCCCACTGTGTGCAGCTGCAGGACTCACAGCGGTGGACTTGGGTTGCTGTGCAGGCACTGTTGGTTCTATGGGTGCCCGTGCCTTAATTACAAAAGACAAAGTTGCAGAAAAAAAGGGAGCTTTAAATTTTAAAGACTGGCAGGCAAATCAAAGCTGGAGTTTTCTTAAGGAGTGCTACACACTCACCTTTCCTGCAGTTCCCTCTGAGGATGTGGTTCTGCTTCGGCCAACGCTCCTGGGATCACAGAGAACATTAGAGGATGAAAAGAGCTTTGAACAACTGTTCACTGATACTTCCTTGTTCATATATTTGCAGAGGCAAGGATCCATCTTAAAGCTCTTGGCCATAGACCTTGGGAGTGGGATCACACAGTGCACAGTTCATACGCACAGTTCATACACACTAACTCAGGCACTCGTTCTGGCTGATAGGAAGGAATCTAGAAAGCAGCCACCATTGTGGTCTCTGGATGCAGCTCTTTCCTATGTCTAAAACACAGACAACAGCAGGGTCTAGTGGCAAAGGCCTGTCATTCTAGATATTCAGGTGGCTGAAGATCATAAATTCAAGCCAACTTCTGGGGGGTACAGAGACAGCTTAGTTGGTAAAGTGCCTACCACACAACCATGATTTTTTTTTTTTTTTTTTAGAAGTGGTATCTTGGGCTTAGAATTGCAGCACTGGAGAGGAAGAAACAGAAGGTGCCCAGGACTACCTGGCCAGGCAGTAAAGAAAAGAACAGTGTTTCTAAGATGAATGAGAGACCCTCAAAAAATAAAAAGAACAATTAAGACGTGTGACATCAAACTCTGCCCTCCACTCCAGCAGTCCCCATCTTACACACACACACACACACACACACACACACACACACACGCCTGTACAAACACATGCACAAGTACATATGCAGATACAAAATAAAAGGAGAGCTGGAGACATAGTTAGTGGTACAGTATAGCACATGTGATGTCCTGAGTTCCAGTCCCGGAACCACAGAACACAACACAAAATCCTCTGGCACTAGCAGAATATGTGCTCACTGTGAGCAGTGGGTAACAGAATGATAAAGCCTCCCTCTTCCCACCCTCTCTGCAGGCACGATCCCGAACCTCCCACCCTCCCCTCTGCAGGCACGATCCAAACTGCCTTCTGTTCTCCCTTTCATGCATGTGGGAAGAGGATGCTGACTTCAGTTGTTCACATCACACTTTATGACGAGCATTTCTTTTACAAACTTTGTTTCAGAAGCCTCCACTGTGAGGACTATGCTAACATTCTATGGCAGGCACACATGGATTGGATCTTATAGTTCCCTGCTGGGTATTTATGTTACCTCCAAATTTTCATTTTAGTAAATAAGTGAGACAAATATATATATGTGCACATGGCTTTATCTGCATTTAAATTATTTTCCTAGGAAAGGCTCTCAGAACTGGGATTAGTGGGGAAAGCAGTACTGGAGTGCAGATGAAGAGGCCACTGTTGACAGCAGGGGAAATGACTAACAGAAATGACAAAAGAAAACAAAAATAAAGCAGGATGCTGTGGGGGAAAGACGCTGTGCTCTGTTCCTAAGTGTCATCATTTGAAAGGATACAAGAGCCCAGGTTTCAAAGCAACTAACAACTTTATTTTAAAAATACTTCAAAACTCTGGAAATTGCAGACCAGGATGAGCTCTTTGAAGAAACTGATGCATGGCTAAAGAAAAAAGAAAAAAAGCCCTTCTATTGCTGCCTTGAAAAATGAGACTATAATTAGCCTGCACCTACAGCGCTCTAAACTCCCAAAAGGAAAAGTCCCCAAACATCACTGGTAAGGAAAAGGGCACCAGAGCAAGGATGTTTGCTTTATGTCTTGTGATTCAGCTTATGGTTATCACAGGGAGGCCTGCATGACAGCCAGGCACCCTCTCCACCCCAGCAGGTCACCAGATACGTGACACTGTACAGCACTGTCACCCATAGGCAGAAGACAAAAGGCCATAGTGAGGACGAAGCAGGCCCTGAATACAATTCCTTTACATGTACTCTCTGTCTCAGGTCTTCCTATAATCCCAGAGGTCAGCACTTCCGTCCTCTTTACAGCAGGAAGTTCAAGTCCAAGGCTCCAGGCTCCACTCTCACTTGACTGCACTTCAGTAAAGGGCAGGGTCATGGCAGGTGCAGATCTACGCGTGGACCTTACTGGCTCTATCTTTCCCATACTAGTGTGATGCTGTGGCTTCCACAAGGCAAGCAGAGGCTGGCAGTCCCCAAGCCTGGTAGATGCTCTCAAGTCTGCAGTCCCTATGTCTGCTTTCTGCATTCCTCCTCAAAATGGAAAAGTCACATCCGACTGGGTCAGAGCTCAAAGTCCTGAATGGTAATTTATAATGGGCAGGACACTTATCTTCTGAAACAACAGTCTAATTAACATTGGGCAGTTCACCAACCTTCAGGTAAGGAAAAGCCTCTGATCTCACAGACCTCAGGACAGGCTACCATTTAGCCCAGCGCTGCCAACAATTAGAAGCTGTACAAGTACTGCCAGGCATATAGAAGGTAGTGGCCTGCTGTATGGGCATCACTGTGAACTTAGCGTCATGCCTTCCTGCACAGGCTAGGAGCCTTTGGTCTGGGATAACTTCAAGCATCCTGAGCTTCTTGACCACAAACCCATCTTAAAGCCCTCAAAGACCTGGCCTCCATGCCCATGGCAGGAAGTGCTCCAATGACACCATCAGACTGAGTCTGTGAAATAAAAGATCTTTTAGGGAGCTTGTATTACACCTGTTCCATCATCACAATAGGGTCCTTTTAAGGTGAAGTGACAAACAGCCAACATTGTGGGATTCATGAAGGAATCATAACAACTGATAAAATGAGTTTCTTGGTAGAAACCTGCCTCTACACAGGTGGTAGGAGACCATCTGTCAGATATTGTAGGAGTTTGGCATGCATGTCATGAAAACACTGCTCCCATTTCTCTGGCAAACCTAAGAGCTGTGAGCTAGCACAGTGAGGGAATGTCATCTTTGTAATACAGAAATCAAGAAAAAACAAAACCAAAAGCTAGGTTTCGCTTTCTTGTGTGACAAGCAAGAGGATCACAGTACAGAAGTTGACCCAGCCTGTGCCCCGCTGTTGCTCAGAAGCCTCTTTGGGCACAGAACTCTCCACTCAGAGTCCACCTGTCCCACACACTCAATACCTGGCATCTCCAATCCAACTCCACGCTTCTTCCTGTCTACGATGGCTCCTCCCAGAAGCCTGGCATGTAGGGTATACACGGATGGCTGCAGAGTTGTTCTGTCTGCCCTTGGTGAGTTCACTTTCAAGGGGACCATTATACGGTATGGTAAGGAGGGGCAGCATGGTGTTGGTGGCAGGACCCCAGAGAAGATAAGTATAGTCCATCCTTAGCTGGGGGTGGGGGAATTAGAGGAGGAGGGATGGAGGGAGCTTTGCCTCTCATTTTTTTTCTTTTTTACAAAAAGTAAAAAAGATTGCTGTTGTTCATTTGTTTAAGGCAGGATCTATGTATACCAGGCCGACCACAAACCCACAATCCTCTTTCCTCAACCCTGCTTGGGAGATAAATCTGTATCACCATGCCAGGCTTCTGGGTTAAATTTTTGGAGCAAGAACTAATTTAAATGGAGAAAGTGATTCCATGGTGACAGGCAGGAGTCAGAATCCTTTGTTTGACAGCCTGGGCCACTGATGCAACCAAAACTTTCTTGTAATCATTACTGTCACCTCCCAAATGCATACTGTTTCCAAGGGCAACATGAAACACTTTAAATAATCTCACTTAATCCTTACAAACAACTCTGTGAAGGTGGGTGTTGCTACCTCCATAGAGGATATCTAACTCTTAAAGGCTAATGACCCATATACCAGGGTATTAGTTCCAATCTCTGATTCCCTGGAATATTCCTGTGATAGCCTCCATCACAGAGTCAGACTGTCATGTATGAGTTGCAGATAACCAAGAGGGAAGAACAGGAAGCAGCTCTCTCTCCTACTTGGGATCAACAAAGAAAGCCTTCTGTAGAGAGTGAGTGCAGCCTGTGAAGAAAGGCACTGGTTTGAACAGTCACAGAAGGGGACATGCAATGTCCAAGCAACAGGAACACTTGGTCCGTGCACCCAGTCTAACAGCAATGTGAGTGGGACACATATATCCCAGTGGTTAGAACAGCTGTGAACTCAAACCCCCTCCTATGTGACCTAACTGCTGGAAAATGAGGAGAATGCATTTTCTTCTGGGCTGAGAGTACAGCAAACACAGAATGAAAACTGTCTGCATCTCCTCAGTGTTTTCCCCACCAGTCAGACTATGGAAAGTCTTGAGAAGAAACAACCAAGAGTGTCAAGGCAAAGGCTCCAGAGAAATACAAGTGGCTAAAGCCTGACACTCATGCTGAGTTCATTAAGGGACTGTCTCCCAAACATCTCTGCACTCACGCCAGTACTTTGCTCAATTATATCTGAAGAGAACAAACTGTCTTCTTCATCTATGCAGCTCGTCTTTGGAGACACCATGAAGAGGCTACACTGGGAAACCTGACTACAACTCCAGCTCCTGATCGACTCTGGGTCCTGGCCCTGTGGAGAAGCTGAAAGCTACAGTCCCTCACCCCAGAAAAATGCACACTCCAAAGCATCTTGTCAAGTTCAAGACCCCTCATGGGATCCTCAGTTCCCAGCTTGGCCCTTAGCAAGCATCAAAAAAGTACACTACTTCTCACTCTGCTTCTTTGACTCTGTCAACGAAATGTTGTGGCAGAAATAGCGAGGATGCACTGAGATTCCAAGTCAGTGTTCTTTATAACAGTCCCCAAGTGGACACATCCTAAATGTCCATCCCCTGGGAATCTTCAAATAAGGCAAAAGACATTTATGCAGGAGGATGTTCTATAGTCAGTAAAGCTTAATGTGTGTTATCTGTCACTGAGCAAAGGGAGAGGCTGCCAAGAGTCCTGTTGCCATAAAAGATACACATGTTCTAAAAGGGTACAGGCACAGAAACGTGAGGCTGCCCATGCATGCGTGTGGAAATGATACAGTCAGAGAAGTATCTGTCATTCCATAGTAAACATGCTTGGTATTGTTTTTTAAGGTCTATATTTAAATGTTTAAGTACTTGTGCTGCACACTGCCATGGATACAAATTACTTTATTATAAACCTGGTTCATAATTCAAGAGCAGGACTCCTTACATGGCATTCAAGAAACATCTGTCTCTGGGTCTCTTTTTATTCCCTATGAAGGGAGTTGCCGTGAGGATCCTGTGACCTTTATACCTTGAAGAAGAAAATGAGGTTCTACACTTGAGCTATCAGCTAGCCCTGAATTGCTCTTGCCTCCAGAACCCACAAAAATCAACAAATGGATCTCCAGTGTTTGTCAAACTCTGGCTGAGAGAGAAGATCTTGAGGAACAAGCTGAAGAGGGAATGCACCTAGTGCCAGAGGTACTCTCCCCCTTACCTCCATGACCAGGACCAGTGCCAGGGTTATCAGAAGAGAAGACAAGAACATTGAGAGCACCGGCAATCTAGCTTTACCTGTCAGCCACCCAGTTACTTCTGCACCAGTAAGGTGAAAGCAAGCTTATTTATTCAGAACATATGAGCCAGAAGACAGCAGACATAAAACTGCATTATAGTGTTCCTAAACCCTGATCCTCAAAGCTCTTAGGAGCAAATACCAGAAAGTTAGTCTATGACATGTAGCACGATTAATAAAACCTCAGAGACAGATATTGAGGTTCAACCTGAAGACCAGAAAAGCAAAGCAGCCAGCCACTGGCTCTTACCTTGACATCAGTTTGAAAATGGTGATTCTGCCTCCAGGAAACCTCAAAATGAGTCTGAGACTGAGAGTTGTCTCCTCCTATTTTATAATCCTAGTCCTGGGATTAAGGGAGTGCACTGTTACTGCCTAGTTTCTATGGCAAACTAGTGTGGCTACTGGGACTAAAGGTGTGTGTCATTGCTGACTGGTCTGTAAGGCTGGCCAGTGTGGCTGTTTTACTTTTCTGATCCTCATGCAAGCTTCATTTAAAATACAAATGAAATGCCACTACAATGACAGGTCTTTAGAAAAAACACTAATGGGGATCAGATGGGGGAACTACCCTGTGCTCATCATGAAATTAAAGTGCACACACAAGGTCCACAGTAAACTGTCTGTTCTATGTGAATGGGATGTAGGAGAGCAGTCAATCCTGACTGCACCAAGTCCACTGTGTCTCTGCGCACTGTGTCTCACATGTAAAACACACAGTTCTGAGGGTCAAGCCCTAACTCAACATATGTGGTAGGAAGTACTTTGTCATGAGAGCCATGTTACTCACACAGTTAAGGCCACACAGCTACCACTTAACCCTTAGAGTGATGATTTTGTCACCTAGGTATCAGAGTGCTGAGGTTATAGGTAAGCAAAGTCAGAAGGTCCACATCTTACAGGAAAAGCCAAAGCTCTGGTCTACACAGCTTGACTCAGTGACTACATTTGTCATCGTAGACATGTCAAGGAGGACATCCCCAGTAGAATGGCTGAGAGAAGGAAGGAGGAAGGAGAGACAAGTGCAAAGACCATGAGGAAGAAGGCTGTTGGGTCAGTGTGTACAGCTGGCAAGGAGATGAGCAAAGCCAAGGAGTGAATTCAGCCAGTGCCCAAGCAAAAAGTCAGAGAGTACAGGACCAGTGCCCCTACCCACTTACCATGGAGAAACAGCTTTTCCAGTTGCTCAGGCAGCTCAGCACACTGTGTTAGCTGTTCCCGGAAACCCTCAGCTACACAACTATCCACATCACTGGCCTGAAGAAGCTCCTCAAATGCCTTGATCATGGTGCTCATGTGTTGACGGTAAATGACACAGATGTCATGGCTGTTCTTAATCTGCTGCCGCTGAAGGGAGAGCTCCCTGGCTTGGGACTGAACCAATGAATCGTATCTGATAAAAGAGGGAAGGAAAATGTGTGTCGTTTTAGAATTGAATTTTTGTGACCTTAATACTAATTGGAAAAATGACAGAGCATAATTTCTGAAAGCCTGCAGCTGTACAAGCATATATACTTTACAAAAAATGAAACTGTACAAGGTCACTCCTTTTTTTGAGCTCAAACAGCCAACAAATGCTTGAACAGAGATTCTTCTGCAATATTTTTAACCTTAGAAAGCCCCCAATTAAAGCAAAGATTGGCAAGGACTCAGGAGAACAATTAGTTTCCATATGCTCTTCAAAGACAGAATTCTGAATTGTAGAAACAAGTGCCCCAAGGGTTAGGGACCCACCAAAAATTCATATATATGGCAAGGGTAAAAAGATAGGACTGTCTGCTTCCAACTGAAAGAGCCAGACTCTTGAGTAACTTGGGACCCACTGGTCAAGGAAACAAGCTATCTTATGGCACCCAGTTCTCCCAGGCTTCCAACAAATGGACTCATGCAAAAAGGAAATCTGTCCTAAAGGTACTTAGGTAGTAAAGCCTTGCTCTTAAAACAGACAGATTACCTTTACTGTCTCTATGCATGCCTAGGAATGTTGGAGCAAGCACAGAGAAAAATCTCAGAGAGGAAAAGTAGCTACAGTAAGCTGGATCTAAAGTGGCCTGACAGGCACTTTGATTCACCATGACCACTGTTAATACCAATAACCTACAAGCAAATCATCCATCTTAAAGGTAGAGACCAATTCTGTGGAGGAGGAAGAGTGAGACAGTGTGGACTTAAACCTGGCCACAGGCAAGTCATAGTAACATCTTTGAGTCTCAGTTTCTCTATCTACAAAAGCAAGCTGAGAGTGTCTCCTGCATAGTGTATCTGTGGTTAAGTAATAGGTTATTACCTATTGCAGTGATATACACCTGCAATCCCAGCACTCAGGAGGCTGAGGCAGGAAGACTGTGAGTTTGAGGGCCCCCGAATTACAGAGTAAAACTCTGTTTCAATTAAAAACAACAACAACAACAACAAAATCAAACACTTTCTGCCTGGGGGCTGATAGAACTGCCCATCAATAAATAAGCTTCCCTCAATCTTGCTGCTTGGAAAGTCTGGCTCTTTGATTATTCAGAGCAGTGTTTGTCTCAAATTAGTAAGAATGAAGGTCAACTTTACAGATGATCCCATTTTGCCATATCTCACGAAGCAAATGTATATATTTATAACCATAAAGCATTATCTTCATGACCTAAGAATTTCTCGCTTTCAACACAGGCTTATTTCTCTAAGATGACCTTAAAGGGTAAAGATATGGAAAACATTTATATTCCTTCCAACCTGCCTAGGACATCCATTCTACTTATACACCACAGCAAAAGCCAATAACAGAGTTCAAAAATAAACACCACAGCTCAGCAAACACACTGCAATCCACAGAGTAACTGCTGTGGAGCTTTTACCCTGAGTCCTCAGCATGAGCAGGGCACCACCTGTCCTGCCCATTTCAGAAGCTGCACATCTCCTAACTGGTGTGCATAGAGCGATATTGTGCAGCGTAGCACAATTGGCTGCCTGAGCCCAGGTAAAACGTCCCTAGCATACACTCTACCTGTCCAAGCAGCAGCTTTCCCTTACAGCTCCAGGGCTCTTGCCTAGCAACAAACTGGAAAGCTGCAGGCTTAAAAGGTAGGAGCCTGGAGCAGGAAGATATAGGCTGTACCTTGATGGAGAGAGGTCTCGGAACTTGTTCTCCAGGTTATGGATTTCACTGAAAAGTTTCAAGTTCAAATCCTGCTCCTTCTGTAGCTCTTTCTCCTGTTCCACTAGCTGCTGTTTGAGGCTCTCTAGTATCTCACTGTCAATTATCTCTGGGGTTAGTGGATGGAGGATTTTCATATGCTTTACATACCGTACTTGGTGCAAACTTGAAACTGTCATCTCTTCTTCATCAGTTTGGCCCATAGGCTTGTTCAGGCCATCTTGAGCCCCATCTGTCCCACACAAAACTGTGATAATGGCCTCACTGCACTGAGACTGCTTCTGTAACTGGACAATGAAGTTCCGGTAGCTATCCAGCTCAGTTTGCAAGTCATGGATTTTCTGTTTTAAGTCTTCTGTGTCATTGGGGATACTGATGTTTTCAGACTGGTCACTCCCAATCACACTGTCTTTAATGGAGAGTTGACTCTTAGAATTCAAGTAAGTGGATACAGAGGTTGGGCCTAAGAAGTCTCCAGTGTTCTCTTTGCATGCTGGTAATAGGGCAAGGTCATCAGGTGGACACATTTCAGAACCTGAAAATCAAACATTAATTTTTGTCAATATCTCCTTTGCTGCAATCAACCCCTTATGTTGCCAGAGCCATGGCTGAGTCAAACACTAATACAATAGCCACCTGCCTCTAGTGTTTCCCACAACTGAATTCTGGATCTTAAATGTTTGAAAGCTTGTGCATGAAATGCTTAATTTTTATGGCACTGCTGGAAGGTTGTGCTGCGTTTAGGAGGTGGGGCCTCGTAGAAGAAAAGCATCACTGAAGAGGACAGTAAGATCTATCCATGAGTCAAAATACTATTTACCCTTTCAAGCTGATTGCCTTAGAAAGTCTGTCATGCTCTACAAAGCTGACTAGCACACAGTATTACTGCTCGATCCATCTTCTTTCTCAGGTAAATGTTCTAACTTAACCATGATTAACCAGCAACACACCTAAAAGCCATCAGTGCTGCTACTCTAACTGAGATTCCCAAGGACAAGACCAACCACACTACCCACAGAGAGTTTCCATAGAGTCATCCAAACCTGCACACATCATGTTATTTCACGATTCCATGATTTTGCATATCCTGTGGCCTGAATATCTACTTGTCCTTCCACACTCAGGTCTAATTTTCCTTTTTCTGTGAACTCACCTTTGAATTGTGCACTCCCATCTACATTCATGTGCCTGCTTGTCTGTCTATGAACCATCAAGAGTGTCAGAACTGGTAGCAGAGGCAGTGTGAGCTGCCTGGACACAGGTGCTGAGACAGGTCCTTTGCAAGAGCAGTAAACACTCTTAATTAGTGAGACATCTTTCTAGGCCTGAAAAATATTTTCCTTTTTTTTTTTTTAATGAACAGACTTGGTTTCCAACACTGGCTCTGCCACTCTGTTTTGAATAAACTTACTTAAGCACATTATTGCACTGCTCTGAGCCTCCAGAATTTCACTTGTGAAGTAGAAAGAATACTACTTATTAAGAGGAAGGCGCTATGTTTATTTATTGGAATTATATTGAACGATATCAGGAAAAGGCTAGAATAGCTTTTTGAACACAGCAATATGGAAACTCAGCTAACAGGAACGCCCCTTGTTTTCCTATTTTCTAGAACCAATCTATCAAAGATGGAAGGTTTCATCATGGGAGGCAACCATGAAAAAATTGGCTCGAGAAAAGGCTTTAAGAAGAACCACATGAGCTGGACCAGATGACCTAGAATGGTTTTCTGAAAGACAATCATATCGATATTCTGTGAAGTCACAGGTTCTACACTTTGTTCCTCACAGTCGCAAGTCCATTCTTGCCAGTGTTCACAATGTCAGAGCATTTGGGTTTTAGACAGCAGTGGGTATATGTGTTAATGGAAGTATTCTCAATACAGCATTTCTATAGTGCACAGTATGTTATCAAGTAGGAACCATGCTATTAATCTATTTCTCTGTATTTGGCACGAGTTGAGTAACAGAAAGGGTATGTGGTAAGTTCTTGTAGACCAGAGTGTAAGGAACAGAAAGAACAACCAAGAGATCATACAACAAAAATTCTCTTCCAGGCAGTCATCCTCTAAGATGAGGAAATACATGAATGTATCCAATCATAGCTCCATAAGTTACACATGTCCCAGGAAGCTATGCATGTAGCCCAACACATCTGTAGACTAAAATGTCATGCTATACAATGATAAGAGGTTGGGCACCCTTATAAAAATAGCAATCTGCTTGCGCTATGGCCTACCTGCATTAGATAGCAAGAAGAAATGTCCCCTCAAAGAACTAAGATCAATCACATTGTTTGATGTGGGATGCCCTTCTGTATGCTGTGATGTTTTATTACCATTAGTTAATAAAGAAGCTGATGTGGCCAATAGCCAGTCAAACATAGCCAGGTGAGAAATTCAAGCAAAGATAAAGGGAAAAAGAAGGTAGAGTCTGGGAGACACCAGTAGTTGCCAGAGAAGCAAGATGTGAGGTAACAAGCCATGAGCCTCTTGGTAAAATATAAACTAACAGAAATGGGTTAATTTAAGTTGTAAGAGCTAGTTAATAATAAGAGTGAATTAATAGGTCAACAGTATGCAATTAAAATTAAGCCTCAGAGTAGTTATTCAGGAACTGGTGGCAGGAGAGAAATCTCAAGTTACAAATATTTTTTGTTAAGGAATCATGACACAAAGACAAATGCAATTCCTATACAAACGTCACTTTGAGATAGACCGACTGGGTATACAATACTGGGAGTGCCAGGGAGCATGTGCATCCTCACGTTCACACTCAGACCTCCACTTTAAACTCTGCTCCTAACAAAGAAACAAGTATAACATTCTTATACCTTCAAGGCAGTATAGAAACCTAATACAGCAGATGCTTGCTAAAATATAATATATACATATATGAAGGCGAGCTAAACAAAATCGCCAAATAATGGGGACAGAATCCCAACTGTCCATCTCTCGCCACCAAATGAAGCTTTCACTACTGCATTTGGGTTACATCTAATTGAGTTGTGGGCAAAGGGATCCCATAAGAATCTCCAAACAACCCATGCTGTTGCCAAGGCTGTATTTTACTATTACCCCTTAGAAGTCTGATTGTTTTCGAATCAGAGATAGAAAGGGAATGGAGAAACTGAGAGGAGCAACGCGAGAGAAAACCATAATCAGTACACATTATGTAAGAGAAAAATCTATTTTCAACAAAAGGGGGGGAAAGCTAAGAACCTCCCCACTCCCTGCCAAGAAGTACTCTCAAAGTCCACAATCTACAACCATTTGTGATTTAGCAGACGCAGTGGCTCCCCAGCTCCAAGACTAATGCATAGCAACTCTTATGGCAGCACCAGTAAAACAATGTAACTTTGCCATTTTGTTCTCAGCAGCCCTTGATGAAGGGCTGAGCAAACTAATTACACTTTTGGATAGAAATGTATGAATGTTGTGGGAAAGGAATCTGTCTGTGTGTCTATCTCTCTACCTACCTATCATCCACCCACTCACCCATCCATCCGTCCATCCATCCGCCTGAACTTGCAAGCCAGCAGGCCTGGGGACTTAGACCATTATGTACTGAGACCCGCCGGTGAGTCTAGCACCTTTACCTGAGTTGTCTGTTTTACTCAAGTGGAGGGCAAGGTTTTAAGAGCTGGGAGGTTTTAAGTGAGAAGTACTGCACCTGTTGCCTTCTGCCACAGCATCCTAGGACTGGGGTTTCCTGTGTCAGAGGCAAATGAGAATAGCTCTGAACTCTTATGAGTAAAACCAATAGTACCAGTGCAACTGATGCCCTCCATTCCTTCCCCAAACACCTACCATGGTGGTTTTGAAAAAGGAGCCAAAGCTAAAATGTCACCCATGGCATGCAGCCCTGAGCTAAGCAGTCACTGAATAAATCAACTCAACACCAGTGCTCAAGTCCTAGGATATAAAAAAACTATGTCCACAAAGGTACATCTTGGGTGGAGACCTCAGAATGAAGCAAGAAGAGAAGGAGTTCAAGCACAGTCAGTCACGTGTCCACAGTACCGGAGGCACACTCAGAAAGATAGATGCAGCTCAGTGAAAAATGGGTATGGAGAGCGGAAGGAACCATCCAGAAGCCTCCACTAATCATAGCTATGAACAAGCACCACATTCCATAGCCTCTAAAAACAGCACCACCAACTAGGGACCACGTGTTCAAACCCACGAGTCTGTGAGGGGCAGTCCACATTCAAACCATGACCCACAGTTGAGCTAACCAGCACTTTGTTGCCTGGCACAGCAGCGTTTTCTTGAAAGCCCAGACCACACCAAAGCACAAAACCATGCAATCAGCACAGGAA
The DNA here is from genome assembly GCA_028555095.1 of Dicrostonyx torquatus. Taxonomy (NCBI): domain Eukaryota; kingdom Metazoa; phylum Chordata; class Mammalia; order Rodentia; family Cricetidae; genus Dicrostonyx; species Dicrostonyx torquatus. The sequence continues at coordinate 9,031,506 of JAQHUG010000059.1, forward strand.
GCTCCAGCCTGGGGAGAATGCACAGCTGGGCCCAAGGGCCATAGTTCTTTTCAATAGGCTGGTTACTACCTGGTTCATAGTCTTTTTCAATAGGCTGGTTACTACCTGCCACCCTGTCACAGACTTAGAATTCTCAATGACCAAAACTTCTTGCAAAGTGAATTCAATGTAAAACAAAAGCAATTTTGTTTTTAACAAAAGGATAAAAGATCTAAGGTAAAAAGAATAAGAATAAGCATTAGCTCATCATGACTGAACAGGAATGTGAATCAATGTTGTAGTGTCCTTTGTTTAGATTTGGGGGCTTATAATACTTCATAATTAAAAGGAGGGGATACAACCTTGTTGGAGTCCTCTCTCCTGTCTGCACATTCCCACTGATCTACTGGAAAAGTCTCCTCCTAAACGGACAGAGAGCAATTCAACAACAGCCAACACCAAGCTGGATGCTAATGGCCTGCTACAATTCCAGGTCCATGATGTGTGAGGTCTCTTAAAAGATGACACTGTGTCCTCAAGATAAGCAATCTGAACCCACCTTGCAGAAGCATCTGATAAAAGACCAGTAAGTCCCACTGACATTACGGTATGTCCTGACTCTCATGTCTCCTTACCAGATGTGTGACCCTACGTCAGTCATTTTCAAATAACCTCACCTGTCCTTTGTCATATGGGAATGATAAAGAAGCCCCTAAAGAGAGGGTTTTTTTTTTTAAGGACCTAGTAAGGACTCTGATGTAAAATGGTAGTGAACAATGTCTAGTACTCAGTAGCTGTTGCATGGTGGTGGAATTCTAACCGATCTCAAAGCTTGTATATTGGTCACTGTCCGCTTTTTTGTCTTTCCAAGAAGAGTGTATGGTTTCAGGTCCTTCTTGCTTGCCTGGGTTGTTCTGGTAGACTGCTCTCACAACAGCTGCAGGCTCTGGCAATGAGAAAGAAAAATAAAACGGGAGACTTGAAATTTAGCCAAACAACTGAGAAGAACACAAAGACACAACTGGGAGAATAAAAACACTGGGGAGGCAAAATGCAATTTATAAGATAAAATTAATCTATCGAGCTGCCATAACAGGACATAAAAGCATAAATATAGTACAGCTTGTCTGAAATGGTTTAAGTTCAAGTTCTCAAAAAACTATGAGTGAGAAAATGAATTCCATCAACCCATGACCACTTTTCCAAAGTGAGAGAAGTCCCAGAGGCTTCTGGGTGATAGCCTGAGCAGCACCTGGCTGATGCACTCCAGAGTTTCAGCAAGTGTGTAGAGCAGATGGCAAGTCCTAGACAAATGCCAGTCCCTCTGCTGGCTGGGTCACCTCTGCCATAGCACTTTACCGCTAAAGTCCCACCCCCTCAACACTGTTTAATTATCTGCCCCCACTACAATATGACACGGAACTCTCAGAAGGTGGAGAACTGTATGTGGTCTGTCTTTTTCCTACTCTCCAAGCTGGCTGCAGACATAGCAGACAATGAGATAAAGTTCAACAACAGGGTGACTAGATGCCTAGATGGACAGAAGGAAGGATTGATGGGAAGTGGGAAAAGAGGGAGGGAAGTCTGATTCTGTAGGTGACTGACCTTGAAACCCCAAGTAAGTGAATCTAAGAGACAGCCTAAACTTACAGGGAAGCTGGCTCTGGCTGGAAAGCATCAGAATCCCTATAGAGTATTATGTGTTAGGCCTGCCCTGGGGATGAGTACCAGAGTAACTGTCCAAGTCACTTCCTCTCTTTACTGCTGCCTATGCTTAAGATGGAGACAATAATTACTGGAACTGCCTCCAAAGACAGTAGAAAGATTCAATTAGAGCATGTATTTAATGTGTGCGATGGGTTCAACAATTAACAAACAATTAATAATCATTTTATTAGTACCACAGGAAACACAGGCAGGGCTACAAGAATCACCTCCAACCCGACCCACTCTAGAAATGCCCTGATCTGACACAATTTCCTATCTAGTACTTGACTCTTTCGTTGGCAAGCTACAAACAGTTGAGCTTTCTGTGGTAGTCTGAATGTAATTGGCCCCCATAATCTCACAGAGAGTGGCACTATTAGGAGGTGTGGCTTTGTTGGAGGAAGTGCCACTGCAGGGGTGAGCTTTGAGGTTTCCTATGCTCAGGCTACTGTCCAGTGTCTCAGATGGTTTCCAGTGACCTGCAAGATATAAGACTTTCGCCTCCTTTGCTAGTATGCCTACATTCCGCCATGTTCTCGGACATGATGATAATGGACTGAACCTCTGAAACTGTTAATTGAGACACCTCAATTTTTCCTTGTAAAAGTTGCTGTGGACATGGTGTCTTTTCACAGCAACAGAAACCATAACTAAGACACTTTGTGAACATTTGTCTCAGTCCTTGCTCTACTAAAAACTGGGCTGTCCTGAAGAGACTGCTTCTCCTACAGCCTTTGTGGTAGAGGCTATTTCCACATCCCTGTAGCATAAGCTCAGAGGTCTATATTCCTTGCTTCAATGTGTATACCACTCATTTCTCCAGAAATCCCAACTGTGCAGCTCCTGCAGCAGACTGCCTGCTGTTACCCAATTTCCCTTAGTCATCTCAGTCCTCTGGTTATAGATTCACTGGCAACTTTGGTGGCCCTTGCCCTTCACACTTCACATCAGTCCAGTTCCACAGAGGTGTCTATCCTTGGTGTCTCCAACTTCTGGCCTCCGTGTAGTCACTCTGGAACTCATGCCTATCAGCCCCCCCCTTCTTAAAGGACTCATTGAACTCCAAGGCAGACCCTCAGACTCATCTTCTCAATAGCTGACTACCACTCTAACTCAGTTTCTGAGATGTCACCATTACTTGGTTTCCCACCTCACCTGCTGCTCCTCCTCAGTCCAACCTCTAACCTCTAGAACTCCTCAGTCTCATCTCTATGGACCGAGCTATACAATATCAAATATTAGTATATGTGGCTATTCCCTGGTTTCTTTTCAAGCTTATTCCCCTCTCCTAGACAACAAACTCACCTGTCTCTAGCTGCCTACCTGAAGTCTCTACCAGGATTGTTCAACAAACCCTTAGCGAGAAATCTAGTATCCCCCAATTCCTGCCTCTACTGTGATCTTTCCTATACTGCTGCAAGGCAACTCCATCCTTCCAATGGAGAGCAAAGAAAGTTATCCCTTTAAAACACAAGTTAGCCTATTTCCTTAAATAAGCAAAATGACACAATTTTTAGACTCTAGGGTCTCTAGCATACCTTTAACACTACTTTATAATAAAACAGTTACAGATGCTATGTGAATGAATAGAGCTGGGTATCAATAAGTTTAAATCACAAAAGCAAGCAGCAAGTTTGAGTTGGGCCAAACACAGTACTTTGCCAGCTCCTGTTTTAAAGCTTAAGTCAGATCACACCACTGTGCAGCTCTCAAAAGCCTCCAACAGTTTCTATTCTTGTGAAGATGAAGTCCTAGAATGGTCTCTGATAGCGCACCTGGTCTGCTGCTCACTGACCTCCTCCTCCACATCTCTGCCCGCCCATCTCCCATGCTATGTACACCAGCCATTCATGTAACTGGTCTCCCTACTCCATTCTCAAGTTCTCAAGTATAAAGCAACACCAGGGCCTTTGTCCTTTTTCCTTCACTCAGGACAACAAGCATGCTAACTGCTCCTAGTTTCCAACCAAATCCCACCTTGCCACAGAGCATTCTAACACTCATGAGTGTTAGTGAACCCTATTCACTCCTCATGCCCCAAGCCCCTCATCCTGCCGCACTTTTCACCGGCATTGTCTTGTACAGTAAGCAGCTTGTCTTCACACACACTCAAGAACATAAGCTGGAAAGAGACCTCATCTGTTTTGTGCTCGTATCACCACAGAGCCTGAACAGACTGGCACACAGGGTTCCTATTGTGGCTAAAGATTCATCATGTGACTGTCAATTGCTTACAGTAGGAGATCTAAATCAGGTGTCAACACAGGCACATTTGAAGGTTCATAAGCCTTTGTGGAAGATGTAAATGCTACTTTTCTGCTGACCTGAACTGTTCTATGAGGGTTCTCTGTACTCTCCACATTCTCAGAGCATTGGCTGTCTTAGTTAGGGTTTCTATTGCTGTAAAGAGACACAATAACCACGGTAACTCTTATAAAGGAAATTTATTTCCTTATAAAGGAAATGCAACTGTGGTAGCTTGCTCACAGTTCAGAGGTTTAGTCCATTATCATCATGGCGGGGAGCAAGGCAGCATGGAGGCAGACATGGTGCTGGAGCAGGAACACAGAGTTCTTACATCTTCATCCAAAAGCAACAAACAGAAAGTGGCCTGAGATACTTGGGCATATGAGACCTCAGAACCTGCCCCAACAGTGACACATTTCCTCCAACAAGGCCATACCCATTCCAACAAAGCCAAATCTTCTAACAGAGAAGGCCATTTTCTTTCAAACCACATTCTATTTCTGGCCCCCAAAGCTTATGGCCATAGTATAATACAAATATGCATTCAGTCTATCTTCAAAAGTCCACATAGTCTATAACAGTCTCAAATTTATTTAAAAGTCTAAAGTTCAAAGTCTCTTCTGAAATTCGTGCAATCTCTTAACTGCAATCACCTATAATATCAAAATAAAAGCAGATCACATACTTTCAATATATAATGACACAAGATATTCATTACCATTCTAAAAGGTAGGGAAGGAGGCACAGTGAAGAAATACTGCACCAAAACAAGACTGAAAACCCAGCTGGGCAAACTCCAAACTCTGCATCTCCATGTCTGATATGAAAGCACTCTTCAGATCTCCAACTCCTTTTAGTTTTGTTGACCGCAACACACTTCTTTCTCCTGGGCTGGTTCCACTTCCTGCTAGCAGCTTCCTCAGCAGATAGCTCAGGGCTCTGGCATCTCTAACGTTTTGAGATCTCCAAGACAATCCAGGATTCAACTTCACAGCTTCATGCAAATGGTCTCTCTGACCTCCACTCAGAGACACCCTACGACACATGCCCGGCTGGCTTCAGTGACTTTCCTTAGTCCTTTCTTCTATCCTTAAAGCCAGAATCACATGGTTGAAGTTGCCAAGTTCTGCTGCTTACTGGAGCTGGAACATGGCCCCATTGATCAATTATATCTTCACCAGCTTTCCATTTTTGATGGTTACCTTCACTGCCTAAGTTTGGCTGTCCTGGAACTCGATCTGCAAACCAGGCTGACCTCAAATTTGAGATCCACCAGCTTCTGCCTTCCCAGTGCTGGGATTAAAGGTGTGCACCACCATACCTGGCTCTAAGCTTTTAATTCCCTTTTATAAAATGGAAATTTAGCTGGATGGGACGCTGCCTTGAGGTCACCATTCCCTTTTTCTCATTTCTTAATCTGTTTATCTCCTTGAACGCAGGATTTAGCTCCATTCCTTGTTCTGGTGCCCCTTTTCTCCTCAAATTTTAAATTTTGTATTTTTCCTTGCTCAGCTTGCTCCTTCTCATTCTATATCTTCATTAGAGTTAACACTAGCAACCACACAACAGAGTTTATACTGGGCTGTTTTGAGATTTCCTCTGCCAAGGGATTTAATCCAAAACTCTTCAATTTAGCCTCAGACAAACTTTTCAGACAGAGGTCAAAAGCAGTCACACACTTCACCAGAATATGACAAGAACGATTTCTAGGCAACATACTAAAACAACTCTGAAACATGTTGAGCTAAGCCCCTGACAGTTCAAATCATTCTTAGCAACACTGTCTTCCATGCTCCTACTGGTATTGCCCATTAAGAAGCGCTTAAAGAACTCTACTTCTTTCTTAACCCAAAATACTAAAGTTCATTCCTCCAAACAAAAACATGGTCTGGTCTTTAACAGCAATACCCTAGTCCCTGATACCAACTTCTGCCTTAGTTAGGGTTTCCATTGTTGTGAAGAAACACCATGACAACAGCAACTCTTATAAAGAAAAACATTGTGGTGGCTCACTTACAATTTCAGAGGTTTAATCCATTATCATCATGTTGTGACCGGTGGTATAGAGGGAAACATGGTGCTGGAGTTGAGAGTCCTACATCTTGATACACAGGCAACAGGAAGTGGTCTGTCTCACTGGGCATGACTTGGGCATATATGAGATCTCAAAGCCCGCCTCCACAGTGCATGAGACACTTCAACAAAGTCACACCTCCTAATAATGCAACTCCCTGTAGGGGTCATTTTCTTTCAAACCACCCACGGTAATGGTGATCCACAATCTTGGAAGTACTATTGTCTTGAACTAGGAGTCTGAATGGTTTTGTCCAAGTCTTTGGATTCTGCTTCCTTAGGCATATTTTAACCCATATGTCCCCGAAGAACCATGACTAGGGAAGTGGATTATATGTACAGAGATAAAAAGTCAGTAAGTAGTATTTGAGGTGAGCCTCAAGTTAACCAGATAACTCTGCAAAGAAGACCATCATTTACAAACTGTACTGTTACCTGCTAAGTCTCTCACAGGCCTGGGAAATAGTTTAAAAAAAAAAATCCAGATTAAAACCAAGGCATCCATACACAATTCTAAGGGAAAGCAGCAGAGACCCCTGGCTCCATGACCTGAGAACATTACAAACCTACTACTCCAGACTCCAGAAGAAAAAAGAAGCCGACTGGTTTCCCTTCTCATATTCTCCACTGTGCATTTTTCAAGAGTTAAGATTAATCACTGCAATTCATGGAATTTATATACAAATCACTGCAATTCATGGAACTTTATATACCAATCACTGCAATCCTGAACAATAGGAAGACCATTTTAGGCAGTTCTGAGGGCCACTCACCCAGCTCATGGAGAATACATTTTCTTGATGCTTACCATTCAGCACAGGATTGGGTATTGTCATCCCCTCCATCATTGCCTCTGCCAGAATTAGCTTGTCATGGAGTTTCTTATTGTGTGTTTTACACTCTTTCAGCTCCCCCTGCAGCTCTAGAACCTGACCCTGGAGCTGAGCTACCACCTCTGAGGAGGCAGGAAGATCATATACATTTTCCAGTAACTCAGATGCTTTTAATTGGATCATCAATTCTGTCTTCTCAGCATCCTGGAAACACACAGGTACAGTACTGAGTATGCTTAAAACATATTTTGTTTTGTTTTATGAGCAACATTTTTGTGTTTTTAAAATAGGTTAAAATAGAGGTGCTCAACCACACTGCTAGCCCTATATAATAGCATCTCTGTCCTGTCCATCCGTAAGAAAGAGCACAAATCGTGTCAGGTTCCCACCCCCTCCCTGACATATACCCACACTGTTAAGGGACCTTCTTTACACCCTCTGGGCTCTGGTTCTTGTTCTCTTTGGATAATTCAAACATTCTAAAATTGGTTATTCCATATTTAATACAGTCTTCTCAGAAATGTTTTTATTTTTGTTTTTATCTGGTTTTCCACCATTCCTAGTGTGAGCCCATCTCTCTTATGCTCTTGCAAGTCCCCTACTTAAGTTACTACCTAATGTATTTCTCAAACCCAGAGCTTCCAACAAGTCTAACCTATAAAAGCTTTAGAGGTTGTTACTGCCTTGATCTCATTATGCCACATCCCCAGCAGCAGATTATTGCCATAGCTATTACACTCATCCACTCACTACACCAGCCAGGAAGCTGAGTCTTCATGAACCTTCCTTTCTTCTCATCACTCCCTTTCGGTGCTCAGCAGACTCCAGTAAGTACAATTCCTAAGGTGCTTCTCAGTTCTTCTAACTCTCCTCATCTTCCTCTGGCACCCCAGTGCAGGCTCCTAGCTCTCACCTAAGCAGCCTCCTGGGTAGTATAGCATTCATTTTGAGTCTCTCTAATCCACTCCAAGCTGCTGCAAAGAGGCAAACTTGGTGCTTAAAACTATTTTCCTGGTTATTTTAAGTCAAAGGTCAATGTCCACAGCATGGCACAGCATGACCCACAGTTTAAGTCACTGCCCATCCCCACTTTAGCCTACTCTATGGTCACACAAACCTCCTATAGGTTCCTCACAATACCATGCTCCCTGCCCTTCAGAGCTTTAGTGTATGCTCTGTCTAAACACTCATTCTTGCTCACCTCTGCTTCCTTACTATGCCATTCATAAGGACAGTTCAGATGGGCCACCCTCAAAACAACAAGCCCTTGACTTCCAAGTCGAAGCCAAAGCTTCCTTTACACACTCAGAGTCCCTGTCATTTTTTCCAGAGGACATCGGCATCACTGTAATGCCTGAGAAAATCCATTGTTACCACTTGTCTTCCAAATCTGAATGAAAGGCCTAAAATTTCAGCCTCTGCATATCTTTACCACACCTATCATAGGTTCCAATTTAGTATATAGTAAACAGATGAGGTAGCAAATTTCAAACATAGTCAAAACACAAGAAGAGGGAATCAAACCTAGAATATGTAAAGTATTGCAACTCAACAATAATAAAATACAAAGCTCCAATTAAAAAAAAACAGGAAATAGACCAGGCAGGCATGTCTCCGAGGAGACAACACAGAGCTAAAAAAAGCACATGGGAGGATGTTCAGCATCACTGACCATCGGAGAAATGCTACTAAAATTTCAACAGAATACACCCATTTCCACTAGAGAAGCAACAGTCAGAGATGGTACCAAATGTGGGTAAGGAAGTGATGGAACTGGAAGCCGCATACATTGTTGGGAGAAAAATAGAATGGCACAGCCACTAAGCTGGAAGTTCCTCAAAATGGCTAAACATCAAGTAACCATGAGGGCCATCATCTTTATTCCTGTGTATCTTCTCAAGAGAAATAAAAACACCTGTCCACACAAACATCTGTATGAATAGCAACAAAATGTATAATATTCAAAATAACACACCTAGAATGCTATGTGGTGATAAAAGAAAGGAAGAGCTATCTCATGTTGCACTATGAATGAACTCTGAAAGTATTAAGTGGAAAAGTTAGTCACATGTAGTAAGATTGTATTATAGAAAATGTCAGATAACCAGGAGGTAGATTAGTGGCTGCTTGAACTTGGCATGGGCAGGTGGGAAAACTTGTTTGACTACTAAGGAGTACAGAGCTTGCTTAGGGAATTATGGGAATGTTCTATCATGTTTGTTTTCAAAGAACCAAGACATCACACAGCTACTCCATATCATATAGCATAAGGCTTGGGGATCAAACCAGTTCTTCAAACTCCAAGGCTGTTAGGACAAGTGAAATCTTTCTGTCCTGGAATTCCAAGGAGGAGAAAAGAAAATGTTCAAGGACAAGGGCAGTCTGAGGAGGTGAGAAGAACCACTTGGTGGGGAGGTAAATGCCTCAGCAGACGACTGGGAAATAACAGTCCATATTTTGGTCCTGGGTCTCCACCAATCTTTATTCTTGGGCCCAGATCTGTGTGTCATATGTCAGCAAAGAAGATATCTGAAGTACACAAATGCCAAGGCCTATCTGAGGTTGGAAGATTGACATTCAGCCTAACGTGAATTCTGAAATAACACCACATAAAAAGCTGTCATATGGACTGGAGCAGTCTCACCTACCATCATTATTAAAGATGGCAGACTGTATGGCATTATTGAAAAATAGAATTCACATGTTCTGAGCTCCTGCCACACAGTCATCTGCCCTAGGCACTTGCACTCTCACTGTGCCTTCATATAGCCTGGGAATCTGGGTTACACCGATCCCATTCAAAGTACTGTGGGCAGCCAGGCCTGATACAAAGTACAAGTATGTCTGTAAAGTCCTCTATAACCACGTTTCTGGTCATTCTGGTCTCTACCTCACCTTCAGACTGCAGTGATATTCTTCTTAACTAGATACCAGAGTTCTGGCTTAAGTCACTGGATTACTAATTCTGCCACTATCAAATCCACAAAGAAAGCCTTTCTATGAAGGCATGCAAGAACTATCTCCTCTCCACGTGCCAGCTAAGGAATCCTGGACAGGTCTCTAAGTTTTATGGCACTGTGTTTCTTTCAATGTACAATGATTACATTAGTTGAAAAAAATTAAATAATAAAGGGAACTCGGCATAGTCCTTGGTACATACAGCAGATGATAAATGTAAAGGAATGAATAAATAAAATTTTCCTCTTTTAAAAACATAATAAAGATAATTTTATTTAAAAATAAAATATATTTGAAAAAATTAAGTCCATTCAATTATTCAATTTCCTGAACATAGGATGGCATCTACCACACAACAGAAAAAAGCAAACAAACAAAAAAGAAAAAAATAAATAAATCTACCCAATTTTCCTAATACATAGGTACAAACTGAAGGAGCTGGGGCAAACAAGAGCAATTCTATTCTAGCCAAATTGAACAAATTTGCATTTTGAATACCATTAATATAATGGCAATGCATATTGTATATATATTTGTTTGTTTTAGTCTCTACTGATATCTTTAGAAAATCCTCTTCTAGAAATTACAGTTTTGGTGCATAATTTAAAACAATCAAAAGCAATTTTGTTAATGATATATCTAACTCTGTTTGGTAGGCACAAAAGCAGTAATTTAGTGGTCAGAAAAGAAACTTAATTCTCCATTCTGAGGCTATGAAGCAGTGTGTACAGTTGATTTCTATGCAACAAAACAACCATCAGAAGCAAGCATACCACAGCCTTCACTAAAGGTATCAGAATCATAGCCTCCTTCCTTCTTCACCAGAACACAACACTGTTACAGAGATTCTCAATGCCAACCCTTACTCAATCATGCACTGTCAAGAAAGTCTGAGTCTTAATCATCTGGTCTGTGTGACTGTGTTTACAGTTTACAGAGCAGCTCAGAGAGAAAACCAGCACACACACATTGACTCAGCAAAAATGTCTCCATTTTGGACTACTGTGGCTGGAGGGCAGCTCGGCAGAGAACAGGGATGTTCTTGCAGGCAGACACTGTGGGTGCCCAGCCTAGGCCCTTTACTTTAGGCTGGTTAACCCTGAGTGCTCAGAATCTGGCATCCAAAAGAAATAAAGCCCTCAGAATGATGTCTCCCACACAAATTCCTCCTAAAACAGAAGCCAGGCTCTCATCCTCTAAAGTTGAAATTTTACAGTACAATGTGCAAAGGGAAATACCCTTCAGTACAGAAGAATCATATAAACTCTGATCCAGCAGAATCTTAAGTAGCCATCATAGGGAAACATCCTCATTCATAAAACCAAGAGAAAGCTACAGGCAGATGGATAGACAGAATTCCAGGTGTGATTTTCCTAGTGAACACCAAAGTGTCCTGGTAAATAAGACATGGCTGGGGAGGAGAGGAAAAGGAGGGCAGAGTGGAGGAGAGGCCAGGAGAAGAAGACTGGGACAACAAAGCAAAAGGGAACTGCCAGATTTGGCATTCACAGACAGAAAATATGGTGGCATTGAAGGTGATCTTTTAAAACTTTGTTGTTGCTATTGTTTAAGGTAAATACATAATTAATATATAGAAAACCTTACCTTGTTGATTGTACTAGGGAATGAGAGGGGAGTGGCCCGTAGCCTTGGCATCTCACACAAGGCCTCTGACTCAGGGTCAGTGCTGAAAATGGCCTCTTCTGGTTTCTCTTCCCAAGCCTTAGACTTGAATTCATGGGGGGTGTCCTCTATGGTGATAGTTTGCACTAAGGCATTCTTCAGCTCCACCTTGGCTCTGTCACCTGTCTTTACTAGCCAGGTCCCCCATGTTGACTTGGAGAACGAGTTGTCTGGGAAGGAAAGGTCAAGCTCATCTCTCAGCTGAACAGCTACTTGCTGAAGTGCCTTCTTAGCTTTACTATCAAGGTGATCTCCAGGAAGTTCCTGCTCTCCCGAGGATATTCGTTCCAAAACCAAGGCACCCAATGCTTTCAGAAGATCTGGTCTGCTTTTCCAAAAAGAAGACAGTGGGAGAATCAGCCTCCTATTTCACATTCAGTGACAACCTAGCCTCCCAAGTTTTCCCCCACCGATCCTGTCCAGATTTCACTTCATTAAACATAGTTTCCAAATATGTCAGGAACCATGACAAGCATTTCAACTCCTGCAACCTCACAATACCCAAACAACACAGGTATTACCCTGCTTAGCTCATGGATAATGTCACATAAGTACAAAGCCAGCTAAGTGGACCACATGGATATATGAAAGGGGGCTGGCCTAAGGAGGAACAAATGGGATCACAGGGTGTCCATAGCAATTACAGGGTACTTAACTCCATGACACTGGCCCCATTCCTTTGTTCAGTATACAAATATGGCTTTGGACTAACTATGCCAACCTGGATAGTCCTTGGGTGACCTGATTGATCTTGGTCTATAATAGGTGCTCAAGAAACAGGTATTAATGAAGGATGCTTCATTAACAAGCATGCAGATAGAGGACAAAGCACATTGCTTTGAAGGCTGTGCTAGTTGGTCTGTCAAATTGGCGCATTCTAGAGTAATCTGAAAAGAGGGAATCTCAATTGAGAACATGCTCCCTCTGACTGACTTGTAGTCAAGCCTGTGGGGCATTTTCTTGACTAATACTGAGGAACCCAGCCCACCTTGAGGAGTGCTATCCCTGGGCGGTGATCCTGGAGTGTGTAAGAAAGCAGCCTGAGTAAGCCAGCAAGCAGCTTTACTGCTGGTCCCTGCTTCAGTTCCTGCTTTGCTTTCTCTGATGATGGACTATAACCTGGTAAGCCAAATAAACACCATCCTCCCCAAGCTGCTTTTGGACATGATCTTTTTCACAGCCATAGAGAGCAAACTGGGGCAAAGACAGATAAATGGCTTCAGAGGCTGAGCGTGTTGCTCAGACACAGCATTTGCTTAGCATGTCCAGGCCTCTGTTTGACCCCAGCATAGAAAGTAAAATAAATGAAATACATAACAAATGGAATGGCTCCAAACTCTATGTGATTCTTTGACAGGATGGTAAATCTCCTTCCAGAAAATAGGAAGATTAAAGGAACAATGAGGATTAAAAGAGGCAGCATCCTGATAGCAGATGTTCTTTGTCATGTGCTTTGCCCCACTTTTGATAGTAGCTACAGCTGTGTGGTCAGTTCCTGTAGATGCAGCAGTTCCCACTTCAAGCACCCTGTGCTTCTCTGCTGCCCTTTTCAAAGCTGAGTCAGCCCGCAAGACAGGGTGGAGTGGTGAGAGAGCTGAGCTATCTGGGCTGAGAGCCATGGCATGAATGTCCTAGCTTCCATCCTGAGGACAGAAGCCCCAGGCTGCACTGCCCACCAGAGTGCCCGGCTGCCCAGACCAACCATACCATCTTCACTGGCTTCCTGTTCCCATATACACAAGTCTGAGTCTCTGGCTCTGCTTTGCGGGGACTTGGAGTAAAGCCAGCATGATAAGCACCCAGGATGGTTCTGGTATGGCACATGTGGCTGGAAGCCTCCTCTGTGTGCCAGACACTGTATTGGCACAAGGGCTACAGCAAAGATGCAAACTGATGCTAGGAAGGAGTATGTACGTAAGTGACTAATCCACAAGGCCAAGGGGGAAACACAGGGGAGCCGAGTGGTGGTGTCAGCATGACACTGAGATGAACATAGTGAGTCATGTCACTATGCGGTGAAGGGCAGAGGAAGGCTAGGAAGTAGGCAGGGGACACAGGAAGAGCCTCACATACCACACCGTGCTGAGGAAAAGACAGGTCTCTTCACACATGGGCTTCAGAAAGGTGAAGAGCTCCTGTGCAAAGGACGGACTTCCGGTCAAGATGGTGGCACAAACACATATTTGCTCCTTCCTCGTCCACTCACAGAAAGGGCAGCAGGTATACACAACAAAAAGACGTGCACAACAGGGTTCAAAACTAAAGACCCCAGAGAGAAAACCCAGCCTGGACTAGGATGGTTGTGTGTGGGGGGTGTAACAACAGAAACACAATGTCACCCTCAGTGCAGAAATAAAATCTGACAGATGTTAAAGGCCACAACTTCAGCATTCTCACCCTAGAAGACTAAGAGTGTGGGTGGTTAATAGAAAGAAACCAAAGTTACATGTAAAATCCTCTCTTTAAAAAGAAAACAATCAAACAGGCAAAACAGCTTAGTAAGTAAGAAAACTTGTTCTCTGAACCCATGTAAAAATCTAGACATGCCTGTAATTCAAGCACTGGAGAGCAGAGACAGGCGTATGTCAAGAGCTCACTGCCAGTCACATAACTGAAAAGCTTCAGTAAGAGTACTTTGTCTCAGAGCAATAAGGCAGACAGAAACAGAGGAAACCACCTGGCATCTTACTCTGTGCTCCACATGTGTGCTCACATGTACCACACACCACACCCACATATACACATATGCACATATACACCAAAATATGACAACCTAAGAAATCAGAAAATTCATATGCAAGAGAACAGAAAACAATCTATGGAAGTTCAGAAAAAAGGTTTAAGATGTATTTATTTTTATTTTTTTGTATATTTATTTTTATTTTATGTCTGTGCAGCAAGTTCATGCATGCAGTCCCTGCAGAGACCAGAAGAGAGTGTCTGATCCTCTGGAACCATAGTTACAGACAGTTCTGAATGGTCCTATGGGTGCTGGAAACCAAACTTGGGTTTTCTGTGAGTGCAGCAAGCGCTCTTAACTTCTGAGCCATCTCCCCAGCTCCCCACTCCCAAGAATAAAGTTTAAGGCTGAAAGACACTTAAGAAATGCTCAGCATCCTTAGTCATCAGAGAAATGCAAATCAAAACAACTCTGAGATTC
>JAQHUG010000059.1:9050315-9088194 GCA_028555095.1 Dicrostonyx torquatus
TCTATTCCCTTCTTAATATAGTTAAGTAATAATGACAACTGCTAGTCAGCTAGCCAAAGGAGGACCATCACTCACCACTAAATAACACACAATAAAACCTAAGAAAAAGACTTTTCAAATGGGTAGTAAACAGCGGCAAAGGAGGCCACTGCAATATACTAAAGTGGTGGCTATTAAATCAAACATTTCAAGTGTTGCTTGGCTGGAAATGTGAATAGAGAAATCATTAAGTTGTCTCTGTCATCAGGCCCTTCAGACTGGTGTGGTCCAAGGGTCTCATCAGAAGCCTGGGTGGTGCTTCTACACCCCTCCTGAGCATCTGTGCCAAGCAGAAGGTATAAGAGAAGGCAGTGACATTTACTAAGCATTTGCCATGTGTTAGGTCCTTGAAACACACAACATCCTCACAGGCTGTGAGGCCAGATGAAGAAACAGGCTCAAAGAGAAAACAAGGTCTCAGCCAAGTGGCAGAGCAAAGATTAAAACCTAGGCCTTTCTGACACCACGAGAGCTCTAATTCTTCCTGGTTTTCCAAACTTAATCTTTGCTGCACTGTGGAATGCTCAACTGTCTGCCATTCATATTTCCATTTTTCCAAAGAGGAATAGGCATGCCTTTGAGGCAGTGACAGACACACAGCTATGCATATACTGAGAACTAAATCAATGCATAGTACTTACATAATAATCTTAGGATTATGAAAGAGAGGAAAGGCGGGAATGAATCAGAGAAAGCATACAAATGGGATTCCCAAGTGGTTGGGAAAAGCCTCTCCACAAAGCTGACTGCTCACCAGAGCTCTGATGATTGTGCATTTGGGTAAGTCTATCACAGCACAGGGAACACTAGCTACCAGAAGCCCCCAATAAGAACAAGCTTGGTGTGGCTGAGGCCCAGCAAACACAAGGCGTGATGATAAAGCTGGAGAAATGGCAGAGGTTGGGTCTAGAAGCTGATCTGTGACAGTGGGAATCCGCTGAAAGGTGTTACCATAGGAGAGGAGCAACCTGACCTAAATTTTTAAAAGACCCTGGCTACTCTATGGAGAACAAACTACAGAAAGGTAGAAATGGGAACAAGAAGGTAAATAAGAAGGCTTCACGGTTGCAGAAGTCCAAATAAGGGATGTTGGCAGTGACAGGGTAAGAGTGGAAATCAGAAGGGTTATAATCTGAGGGTGACCATGAGGACTCGATATGGGCGTTAGGGAGTAAGGAGCTTGGACTTTAGGCTACAGTGCAGGACATAAACATGACAGACTAGAGAAGCAGCAGAGTAGTACCATGTGGGTCGAGGTCAGCACTGAAATATCTGATCCATAAGCAGGAGGAGGTGTCCAGCATAGAGTTATTAGGATCATTACACAGAAATCAGAGTCATGTACCCATTCCAACAGCAGGAGGGAATGGAGGAAGGAAGAACGGGGCTGAGAACAGGGCTCTGAGATACACCAGTATCCTTTAACAAAGGAGGCTGAGAGCAAGGGCAGGGAATAGGGCCAGCTGCTGCCAAAAGGTGGCCAATGGATTTCAGTTTAGAAACTGTTACTGACTTAATAAATGAGGCAAAGGCCGTGAAGCCTCTTAAGATGGGGGTAGAGAATTGCACAAGGTGGAAGCTATGAATATCAGCAAGTCTTTGGAGAAATGCTTCCTGAATCAGAATAAATCGGACAGTAGCTGAAATGGATGGGAAATCAGAAGGGGGTACCCTTCCCACATATCTAATATCAGGTGTGTCTTATGTTTATGAAAATGACTCAGAAAAAAGGAAAAATGATGACTCTGAAGAAACAGGGTGTTAGGAGGTCAGAAGTGAATCCACACGGGGAAAGCTTTCTTGGATAGCAGCAGGGATACTTCTACTGTACCATAAGACAGTGCTTGCAGTTGACACTTAAACGGTGGCTCAAATGTGATCATGTCTATCTGCTTGAGGAATGAAATGGGGACATCAGTTAGTACGGATAAGAGAACCTGCAAAACAGTTCCGTGACGTGCCGCACACAGTAAGTGCTAGGAACAAAGAAGCTAGAAACAAAGGAAATATGAGCAGCTAGCCAAGGCTGGGCGCAACAGAGGACTAGGCTTATTTCAGGGAAGACGAAGAAAAAAGCAAAAGTGTAGTACCAGCCTGTGCCAGAGCCCTGAAACAAAGGCTACTCGGAGACTTGTTCTCCGTATCGAGATGGGCAGTGCCGCCTATGCGGAGACAGCAAGGCTAGGGCAGCACAAACAGCGAACAAGTGGGCTACCCAGACACACAGCTAGTGCAATTGCACAGCTAGGTAGAATAACACACTGAATTTTTAAATGACTGCCAGAAGCACTGTGATGCCCAAATGGGAGAAGCCTGCTGCAGTGATCATAGGGAAAATGATGGAAGCTAGCGCTGGAGAGGAAGCAGCCTGGGTTTTGAAGGTGGAGACAGGACCCAACTCTAGTAGCCTCGATATCCCTATCTAGAACCCCAACGTGTCTATGACCTCTGAACTATAAAATGTACTTCCAAACACTAGCCAACTCTTCTCCCGGTAACCGAATCTTATCCCAGTCCCTTTGGTCACTTCTCCAATGCCATCTTTAGACCTCTTGACAGCCTCACATTCTGGGGATTCTTGCCTATCTCTTAGCTATGCCCACAGTCACAGAATCAAACCTCATCTGGAGAATTGGACCCTCTTCTGGAGTCAATTGAAACTCAAGATTGCATGAGCCTTTCAAGAACAATTTTCAAGCCTACCTAGTGCTCCCTCTTTCACATCTTTTACAACATCTCAGCTATCAAATGTCACCGAACACTGAGCTACAGAGACCAAAAACTCCTGATGAAGAAATTCTGAACCATGCTGTTAGAGGGTGAACTGGAAACATCTAAGGCGAGGAATAGGAATCCACTCAAGGAGAACTACAAGGAAAAGGAGAAGGGAGCACTGCCCATCCCACAAGGCAGGCTGCCCCAACGTTCTCACTCCACCATCAACAGTGAGCTGCTTGGATGGGGAACTGCACAACAACCAACGAGCCATTTCCTGTTCCGTTCTAGCAGACAGTGGAGTCAGTCACTCTGGAGTCTCTCCACATGGGTGGCCAGAAAGGAGAAAGTCTCAAAGGCTGAGGGGAAGTTTTAGGTCTAAGTCTATCAAAGTTTTGCACTTGGGTAGTCAGACACTGGCTCAGTAATGGACAGAGATACACATTAATAGCTGGTTGTTGTACCTGTATATGGTATTCATAACATCTTACCTGGGCTGAGTGGCAAAGGGCGGCATTAACTGGAAAGGTATTTTTTTTAAAATAAGGTCTTACTATGTAGCCCAGACAAACTCACTGACACACTCACCCTTACAATGCAAGCAAGACTCAAGCAGCAACAGTCACCAAACTTTACTTAGTGCTTCCGTAGACCTATACTCCAGGTCCATTATTTTATTTCATTGTTTTAAGATTCCTAGGGGATAAGTACCATCATCACTAGGTATGAAGAAATCAGGATGGAGACAGATGGCACAGATCTGAATAGCAGAGCTAGGCAAGAGCTCTGTTCAAAGACTGCTTTTTTGTTGTTTTTTTCAAAGCAACAAAAACATCCCACTTCTAGTAAAAATTTCTAGGTATAAGACTAGTGTTTCCGTGACGAAAGAGAATACTGAATAATTCTCACTCCCTCACCCTCGCAGAATTCTCCAATGGCTAAGGGAATGCTACACAAATGCTACCTTCCCCCATCCTTGTAAAAAGATTACTGGCCACAGCCTGTAAAGCAGCTAACCAGGGCTTTATCTAGAGCATGTACACAAGTCAGGCCTTCAGTAGGACCTTGGCGCCATCACCAAGCCATCATTGGTTCAGTAGTGCACAGGGAAGAATAATGCTCAGAAACGAAGGTTAGGCAGAGTTAGGGTGCATTTTCTAACACTAGCTGTAGCTGCTGGTGGCTGGGAAGCCTATGGAACAAGCAACTGCAAGAGAAAGCAGGTATCAAGTATAAACATCACAGGTTTGCTTTCAGTGCTGGCTCATAAAGGACCTTCTCTAAAAGTATGATTAGGCTGGAATTTTTACAACTCAATTAAAACACCAATATTAAAGACTTATGTTGATGCTCACATGCTTTTCTGACAAATAGCTGGAGGAGAAAAGTTTGTCCACTAGAAGAAAACACACGTTCCCAACCCACCTTGTTCTCACCATGGTCCCCAGCTCACAGCATCCAAAAATACTCCCATGTGGTCCTACAGAGTGAGGGAGCAGTGGTACCTTCTACTTCAAACTTTACAAGGTGGAGTATTTAGAGACTTCAGAAACTCTCTAGTCTTGAGTACCAACTATGCTTGTCCAATTCCCTTTGAAGATGAACTGGGTATGTCCCTCCAAGACTCATCCTCAGAAACTGTTAGGTATCAGGGATTAAAAGGTTGGGTCTCACTAAGCTTGTCAAACACAGAATGTTCCAGTCTTCGTCTCAGGAGAACAGCCCCCCGCCCAAGGCTTAGTACTGCAATGATATAAGGAGGAGTAGGGGTAGCTGGCTCCTGCTATGAGACAAAGCAATCATACTTTTCCTGCCTGTATCAGAGCTGAGAGCTTTTATTGAAATATACAACATCCCAATTTTCCTCAATATTTTTTTTTCTAAGTCCACCCAGCAACCCTGAGAAGTGGTCAAAACAACTGAGCTACTGAGAAAAAGGCAGCACAGCTCTTCCTGGTTTCATAGCCAGGCAACTGCTATGGATGGCCTAGAAGGAATATAAAAGAGGAAATAGCTCATAAAGGACTAATTTACAAAATACAAACATACCTAAGGCTTCTCCTTCTTTGTGTCAGGAAAACAACCTGTAGTATTTCCCCAAATAGGAACAACTCCCAGCAGATAAACTGAGGAGAGAATTTAGTTCAAGCTTATCATAAAACAGCAGAGTCGTGACTACAATGGTGTTTTTAAGCTGATGCCAAAACCAGAGGAGATGCCAGGAGGGCTGACTCCTCGAGCTCTTGACAGTCAGGCAGCTTTCTGGGACTCACAGGAATAATTTTGGGGAAAAGCTTTCTCTCATCTCTTTGTAATGGGCCTGAGTGTGGCTCTGCTCAAGTCCCTTCACAGCCACCAGCAAGCAGCCTAATTACTTAATTGCACGACTGGCAAGATTCCTTTCCAGCCATTTCAGGAGCTCTCAGGTACACTGCACACCACCATCTGAATCCATTTAGCAACGTAAGTGTATTCCTCCTCAAACAAAGAGCTACCTGGGCCCATGTCTACCTGGCTTCCAGCAACAGTGTAGCCTTCCTTTGGAACAAAGTGGCAAGCAGGCCCAGGAGTTTGTCTTCCAGGCTCTGGTCTCCAGGGATACCAGGTGTGTTGGCTCCATCATGGTCTAAAATATTGGAATCCATATGCCTTAAATATTCATTTTTGCAGTCACTCTTGGCATAGTCCTCCATGATCTGCAAATAAAAGTGTGTGGTCAAACGGAGGTATATGGAAAATGGGAAGGATTGGGGGGGAGGGGGAGAAGAAAGCACTACAGGCAAGTGAGTACTGGTCCACAGGCAGGAGCAAGGAAAAAAAAAAGGGAGGACACAGGCCTGCAAGTCCATACACTCACACTCATGTTAAGGAAGGCAGGCACTTACATTACTTCCCTTACCCTCAATTTTCTTACTCTAAAGTGGTACCATACATCCCATATATCTTGCTATGAAAATAAGATGACCAAGTTAGGGTAAGTGTCTGCCTAACGACAGATGCCCCCTTGATACATGTTCTCCCATTCCATAGTCCACTTCTTGGAAATTCTTCCTAAGAAGAACATGAAATGAATGTCCTCAACCATGTTTTGGACAGTTACCATATGTTTCATATAACATCATTACTTATGCTACAGATACATACCTTATTATTATTATACTGACACTAATTAACAGGGATTTGATATCTCTCATTAGGAGGGTGGAGAGTTCTTAATTCCCATGGAGATGTTATTTACAGATTCACCTTCTTGGGTCATTGGGGTTCCTAGAGGAGTACTACCACAGAGACTTCTAGTTAAAGGTTGTTCTGGGCATGTCCCAAGATGGTAAAATTAGCATCCTCTCTCCCTATCCAAAGCTGTAAATTTCCTCAACCAGTTTATAAATAACTTCTCTTGACTTCATTACTGTTAGTGATACACACTAGCCCATGGCTCCATCTCTCCACACTGGAGAAATGATTAAGATTTTTTTAAAATGGAAAACAAGAGCTGTTATATATAGGTCCTTTTTGTCTCCTTTCTAGTTATTAAATCCATCAAATAAGCAATCTCCAAAAAAAGGAAAATAAATTATACTATAGTAATAAAAGCAGAAATTATTATTATTTGCTGAGTACTTAATGACATATCTTTTGGTTTCAGTATCAGAGAGACCCTACACAGAAAGTAGTTTAGAGGTTAGGCAGGAGTGACACGGCTAAGGCTCAAAACCAGGTTCATGTGATTCCACTTTCATTACTTTGTACTCCAAAACTATCTATATCAGTTACTGCCCACTCATGGCTCTGTGAATGTGGGATACCTTGGAGACCCACAGCACCTCTTACTACATCTCAATTAAAGCTGCAGCATCTATATCCTACCACATCTCAACATTTAAGGTCTTTTTAGGCTTGTAGACTATTTAGCCCAACTGTTCAGGAGCAACATGACTAGAAGATTCTATATGGGTTGGGTTAATGATCAGAATAATACTGAGTTGGGTTACAGGAGTCATGAGATTGCAGAGTCACTCAGTTCCATCAGGGTCCACTTGTACTTCAATCAGATGACCTGATAGTTATAAGAGTCCAGACACAAGAATTCATACCCTACTTCCATCACTGGCATCCTAATCTGTGCCTTCAATAAACCATCTCCTCTCAAAGGCCTGTTTCCAATGCATAAAAGAAATAGGGTGACTTTGATCTTTAAATATCTATCCAGGTCCAACAGCCAATTCTTATTGTTCTATAGCTACTATGTTTCATGACTGGCTCCATCACCCGCTTTATAAGTTCTGATTAAAAAAAGAGACCAGTTTCTCTGATGCCCACTGGCATAAAGTAGACACACAATGCAAGCAGAATAAACAGAAAACAAACCACACATACTCCCAGATAGCAGACTGATTTGGACACAGGGTGAGACAGAGTAAGGAATAAACTATGTTTCTACCTCATTACCCTGCTCCAAATGCTGGTCACTCTGGAAATGATTCTCATCATCTGCTTCAATTTTGATTGTGCCTTCATCCTCTCTGCTAGCCAGAAGCTACATGGAGCATGGGTTAGTATGAAAAATGCAATAACAACAACAACAGCAACAAAGTGTCCAGCATGAATATGAACAAATCAGTGATGTCTTTTTTCAGAAAAAAAGAAGCCAAACAGTCAATAACAACAACACACAAACAAAGATACAAATGCCAAAGCCATGAGATAAAAATTAACTAAGTCAGAGCTACTGGCTATGGATAAATCTCCCCGCCCCAATAACTGGGGGCCTTTCCCTAGTCCTGCATGCTCTTCATGTGAGGCTATAAATTGAGCATGCTCTCTCCTGCCACTGCCATTCTGCCTTTGCTAAATCCACTTTCAGATTATAGAAAGGTAACAAGATTTTAGAAAATAGCTATTGATGGAATTGAAAATAGCAGAGAGCAAAAAAGCAGTAAATGAAATTCATGGTACACCCAAATTATTCATCACTTCTCCTGTTTAGCACTGGGAATAAACCTCTTGTTAGAATGTCACACATGTGACATGGACAGTCCCAGTAACACTGTCATTTTGATGACAAAAAAATCATCTCTAATGAGAAGAGTGTCAGGCTGCTGTTAACTTTACACTTTTGGAAATGAAGGACTTAAAAGAGACTGAATGAATCTGAAATTCCTTAAAAGCTATAAAGTCCTAATGGTTCTGCATCCTGTGTTCCCCAGAATGGACAGTGCAGTTCCCAGGGAAGCAATAGCCCAACTCTCCAAACAACCAAAGTTTTGGCATAAGACATGAATTCCCTTGCAGGCAATATGGTGGCCTAGGCATAGGAGAGACGGCCCCACCCCTTGCTGCCTGAAGTTGATGGGAGAGTTGGCTCACCCCCTGCCTGGGCAGTATGGGAGAGCTGGCCATAGTGGAGTGCTTGTGGGAGAGCTTGCCATGCCCGTTGCCTATACTGGCACTAGGGCCATGCCCGTCACCAGGGTAGTGATGGAGAATTGGCCCTGGCGGTATGGGTGAGGGAGAGCTGGCCTCAACAGTATGAATGTGGGAGAGCTGGTCCTGCCCCTTGCCAGGTATCACAGCCAGGGAAGCTGGTCCAACACTTTACCGGGGCAAAGAAGGAGAGCTAGCCCTGTTGGCACTGGCACAGGAGGGCAGGCGAGCTGGCCAACTCAGCTACCACCCAGTGCCAGATCCAGGCCCAAATTCTACTCCATCTAAGAACTGCAGGAGCATATACAAGGGCTGGTCCTGCAGAACCAAAGCTGGAGGATCTTCATGACACACAGCGACAGCAGGATATCTGAGGGGAGTCCCAGTGAGGATCCAGTATTGATAGAGTAGCAGAAGCCTCTAGAGACCTCAAACCAGACCAATGACTCATTGCAATGAACACTTACTTGCATGTAAAGCTATTTGGTCAAAAGGGTAGACTGGGTGACATACCAAGACACATCATAGCTTCCTAGGTAAGACTTTTTTTAATTTTTTAAAAAACTTTTTATTATTTTTATTTATTTATTTATTTATTTTGAGGGCGCAAAAGGTTGCAAGGGGAGAGAGTGGATATGAAGGGACAGGGAGATGAGTGGGATCGGAGCGCGTGATATAAAATTCACAAAGAACCAATAAAAAGTTAAAACAAAAAAAAAAAGGAAAACATATGAACTAACCAAGTAGAAACTAAGAGGCACTCAATATACACCAAGGTGGCCATGCCTAGTCAGGGTGTCAATCAAACCTATTCCAAAAATCACATCAAATCTCATGTTGCTCACGCATCATCACTTAGCTGGAGGTGGGAAAACCACTGAGCTTATGGTCACGTATTGGGCAATTGTGTGTATGTGATACTTGTGGCTCCAGTTCATGAATTTCACCTTATGAGTTCCTTCCATCAGTCAATTGTAATCTTAACTCTCCCTGTCTAGTTGAAATCCTTATCTTCCTCTCAGAGGAAGAATCTTGCTCTTCAGAAGAAATGCAAAACAAAACAAACTAATCTGGAATGTTACTTTATAGAAAATTCTCAAGACCAGAACACTCTTGCCTGCTACATCTGAACTACAATCAAGATCAAACAGATCTGATGAACAGAACTCACATCCGACAATGCTACAAAACATGACATAGGCTGATGTTAACAAACTTGCTAAAACATAAAAGTTTACAAAACTACTGAGGCATCCTTGCTCTATTGGCTTCTCCCTTTTTCTTGAATCCTTGGCAGTGGAGACAAGGGATTAAATTTTACTATATATCCCTGACTCAGTCTATAGACCAGACTGGCCTGAAATTTGTGTAGTCTGCTTGCCTTTGCCTCCTGAGTTTTTGGGATTATGTGTATAAACTATTATGCCCTACAGATATTCTTAGGAGATAAGGACCAAATAAGGCTGCTAAACTTGCTTGTAGAAGCATAAAAATATTTAAACTTACTCCTAGGTGCTCACTAGGAAAAAATATCCTGAAATACTGATACACCTTTCACCTTTTGCCCATGAGTCTAACAGCATGATGAGCAAACACTAATACATTCAAACAATAGGATACAAGAAACTATTAGCTTACATAACAACATGAGTGAATTTCAGGAAGATTATGCTGTGTAAAGAGTTGACACACTATGACTGTAATTAAGTAAAAGTCTAACAGAGAATGAAAACACAGTAGACAGAGCAGGGGAGCCGATGGGGCAGGGGACTGAACAGAGGGACGTGGAGAATCTTGAAAGGAGTTTACAGGTACATATACTTGTGGAACTTAGCAAATATAGGCTTTCAGCTTCTTCCTTTCATGAAAAAGAAAAGAAGTAACTATAAAATATATCCTGGTTGAGAGCACACGAGATGGCTCAGTGGGTAAAGGCACTTGCCACCAAGCCTGACAACCTAAGTTCAGCCCCCATGGGGTGGAAAGAAGAACTAACTCCTACAAGTTGTCCTCTGACCTCCATACTTGTGGTGTGGCACGTGCACACATGAAAGCACATACACACATGTATAAACAAATAACTGTAATACAAATCTCAGCTAAGCTATTTATGCTAGTTAAAGGTATGCATGCTATTTGGACAAATACACTGATTCTTCCAATTTCCATTGAAATTATTGAAAAGATGGAACAGAATGATGATAGATAGGTAAGAAATGTTAACAGAGTCTAGGCAGTACGTAAGTATCACATACTCTCACTCAAGTGGACTCTGAATGAGTCAGTCTTGAAATGTAGAAAGCTGTGTTATTGGAGGCTAGTGAGGGTGAGGAGAAGGAGACAAGAGAAGGCTTGGGAGGGGTTGACAGTGGGTAATGAGAGGGAGCAACAAGTGAGCTGCTCCACATAGACGCCTACAGATAAAATAACATACAAATCATGAAACTAGAAGAAAGAACCTTATAGAAATGACAAAAATGCTTGATGAGCTAAATACATCTGCCTTAGTTTAAACATTAAAAAGTATACATAGGAATCTAAACAATACACAGTACTCCATTAATGCCTACAATAATTAAGATGGTTCAATTATGTTACTTACATTATACAACACAAAATAATTATACAATAGAAAATAGTCAACTTAAAAAGGAAAAATGGCTTTTAAAAAAATATGGCTTGAAGTCTTATATAATGACCTGAATGTTGTGTTAGTGTTATTGACATTTAATGGATATATTTATACAGGAAAACTGGGTATACTTTAGTTTTGTTATGGTTGCTTGTTTTTTGTTTTGAGCCAGGGTCACCTCAAACTCACTATGTAATTGAAGATGACTGTGAACTTCTGATCCTCCTGGCTCCAATTCCCCAGCAGTGCAATTGCAGGTACTCATCACCATGCTTGGATTATGCAGTACCCCATAGAAAGTCACTGAATGTGAGGGTCACAACAAAACTGGCAACATTCAAAGCTTTCTGAACACATGGCAACCAAAGTTACTTCAAACTTTAATGGGTTTCTGGTAGCAACTGCCCATACTGCATCACACAACTTCAACACAACTTTCGTTCTGAAGAGCCAGCACGGGCTCCATGCAGTGTGCATGTCATTCTCCCTGTGCAATACCAACTACCACTGCCTGAAACACCTTGGTTCAGATTTGAGACTACTAGATGCAAGCAATTCCTGTACATATACTTGACGGTTCTTATAGACACGTGAATTAATTGCAGAAAATAGACTTGATATTTTCTTATCACCATTCCTCAAAGTGTAAGCATCAAATGGCTCACCTGTGTATATACTGTATACTGCCGGATTTGAAAACTACTATTCTTAGTAGTTTGGTGGCAGCTCCTTTAAAAATTGTTAAATAAAGTTTGGCTTGAAATTTAATCAGAATTACCAATAATTTTCTTAAGTTTCATTCTCTTGTGCATATTTATCAGCGTGTCTATCTGTTATATGAGTGTATTTATGTGTGGGTACATGGACCTGTGTGCATGCAGAAGCCACTAGTTTTATAGGTGTTTAAGGACACTCAACTTGCTACATAGATAATAGGCTCCCAATTGTAGTCCTCAAGATAGTGCAGCAAGCATCCTTAACTGCTGAGCCATCTCTTCAGTCCTGCCCAACAATCTCTGATATGGTCTCTAAACATACTTCTGCTTTTTTGTACTCCACATTTATATGAAGCAACATTTAAAGAATTAATATTATAAAATCAAAATATCAATCAACTCTGAGAAATGTTGAAGATGCTATACACCCTACATTATAAATATTCATGCAAGATTTAAGTCTTTAAATAAAAATAAACAAGCACATCCATCTCATTAGCATATAAATTTGCTTCTGTCTTTAATAAACGGTAAAACTATATGTACACCAAAGACGTGTTTTAAAACCCATTTCCTTATGATTTATTACCAGAAACTGTGAGCTATGTATAACTAGATGACTGAGACTGTGTAGAAATTCCTCAGGGGAAAAGGGGCTGCCAAGTGGAAAAATTTATAAGAGATTGTTTGAGAGTCACACAAGGTCCATTTCTTGATGAATGTGACAACCCTACTAATAAGTGAGCTCAATTAAATTAAGCTCTTTTATCTATCTCCATGTCCCCCCATCCTCAAGTTTCTAATCACATATAAGAATGACAAAGTAATAATAAAAGTAAATGGCAGTAACCACTAACCTTCGTGAGTTATCTTGCCAGCAGAGGCCCTCACATGCCCTCATCCAGAGTCGCCAGTTCCACATGCTGCATATGTCAGGACTTTCAACACTCACTACCCTAACTGTCCTGCTGAAATTATCCCATCCGACGGTGACTCCTCTAACATCAGTAATCACTGAAAACACACACAAGCAGGGGCACCTCGGTAGAGACGTTTATAATTAAGCTCATTAAGACAACAGGATAGCTGGTCACATGAATGGCTTCTACATAAGCTACCCACATATGGGCAATGGGCATCCTCAGGTCTTGATGCAATGGCTCTGATTATGGGCAGCCACTTCGGAAAGAAACATGGAAAACTTTATCAGGCCTCCAAACGACTCCTACCTTTATCAAATTAAGAGTTGTTGGAGGAAGGTATCTGAAAACAAACTGTATGCGCACTACATATCTGCATCTATCAGTAACTACATATCTGGAAATACAGTCTAAGGAAACAACCAGGAAGGAAACAAAAAAGGAAGACAAAACCTGTGTACAAACATTCAATTTGCAACAATCACTTGAAGTCATCCATGTATCCAGTAAGAGTTAGGCCATTATACTTCAGTAAGATGGAAAATGATGCTATGATTTAATTAGAATAAGCAAACTGCATTTCAACATAAGTAGCACAACCAGAAGGCAAAGTTAAGAATGTTAATTATGCTGTTTTAAAGCAACAGGATTAATGGACATTTCTCTATATTTCTAAAATCTCCCCTCCCCTCCCCCATCTCTCTCATTTTCTGATCTACAACATCCAAGAGAGTAGAAATGATGTTCTGTCTCCCACTCTGTAAATCCTGCCGCTTATAGATAGCTGTGGACAATACAGGTATTTCCAGCTGTTTCTGCCTTATTTATTGTGGAGAGAGACTGTGGTAGTTTGAATGTAGTTGGCCCCCATAATCTCAGAGGGAGTGGCACCATTAGATGTGGCTTTGTTGGAGTGGGTTTGGCCTTGTTGGAGGAAATGTGTCACTGTGCGGGTGGGCTTTGAGGTTTCCTGTGCTCAGGATACCTCCCAGTATCAGTCAACTTTCTGTTGTCTGCTAATTGTAGGACTTTCAGCTATTACTCCAGCACCATGTCTGCCTGCGTGCTACCATGCTCCCCATCATGATGATAATGGACTGTACCTCAGAAACTGTAATAGGGCTACCCCAATTAAACGTTTTCTTCATAAGAGTTGTAGTGGTCTTGGTGCCTCTTCACAGCAATAAAAACCCTAAGACAGAAACACACACCCTCCAAGAGAACAGCAGGCTCCCGTCTTTGCCATCTCACCTCATCCTATCTCCCTTTCTTCCCTCAGTTTCAAATAATAATCATCTTTCCATGCAGTTCTTCCTATCCCATCCTGGGGAAAGCCAAGGGAACTGTGTTATAAAGGAAAAGGCTTTTTTTTTTTTTTTCAGGGAACATCAAATTGAAGGGCAATCTGACAAATGACTCAGATCTGAATTGACTGGTATTAAGATCTTAGAGTGGGCAGAGGAAAAGGCCTCTGTTCTCCAAAGGACATAATGGGACATTTAACAGATTTTTTTCAAAGGGCAAATGAACAAACAAAACTCGGCATTTACAGCTCAAATGGAGCTCGTGAAGAAGGAGCTGCTTATTAAAAACACAGCCTCAGAGGAAGTAAGCTGGAGACTAGTTTCTCCTGTAAGTGGCTTGCCATTGCTCTTGCTTTTCAAAATTATCTGGAGCCCTGGAGGCCAAGATCAATAATAATCCCTGTCTCAAAGAAAGCAGACGGCCAAAGCACCGCATAAATACAGTGCCTCTGAGCAATTCCCACTGGGAAGGTGGGAAGAGACAGCCCATAAACCTTTCCCAAGAAATAGTGTGGCCACATATATATGGACTTGATACTTCAGGAAAATCCCAGTTTTGTTCTTGAGGAACTTTGGTACAGAAAGATTCTCTGCACCAATGGTCAAAAATAACCCTAGCTTCAGAAATGATGCTAATGCACATATGGAGCCAGGTCCTTTCACAGGAGAAAGGGGCTAGCCAAGGCTACAGGAAGGCAATGTCTCCCTCCCCCAACACAGTGTCAAGGTCCTTCCTTCCCTGTGCAGCATGGTTACAAATGTAGGAAAAGAGACATAGGTCAGTAGTGACACCTAGAAGTGACCAGGGTGAGAGGCCATGTGGAGTGTGTAGACATCTTCCTTTAAGTTATGGATATTCCAAGGCTGCATCCACATTATCCATGCTCTCTGAAGCCATAGCTACTCTACAAACAACTCTGAGACCACACCACTCATCCAGATATGCCACCTGCAGCAAACAGCCAGAGCTAGGCCATAATAACAGCATTATAAGATGCCAAACTTTTCTCATAAGATATGATCTGAGCTGGAGGAAGCCTGTGGACAGACCTAATGATCAAGCAGGCCCTCAAGACTCCACTCTAGACAGATAGTCTTAAAAAGCAGGGGTGGGTGGCTGGGGTTGTTTCTGCAATGACCACAGAACAGAAAGAACATTTCTTCTTACTTCTGTTTGTTTTGTTGACTCAAGTCTGTCGTTTCCCTGGAAACCCATGGAAGAGAGATCAAAAATGGTTTTCTTCAGATGCTGGTTGTCTGTGTGCAGGTCCTTCACAAGCTGTATGAGCTCACTGACCTGGAGGCAAGAGCAGAGAGACAGAGGTCTCACGTCAAGGCAGAGGACTACAACTTGTGGGCCGGCGACCTGAGCTAGCTTCAGCTTCTGTGTTAGACAAGGTTAGAGGAGCATAGGTCTACAGAATGAGAACTCACCATCATCACAGGCACAACACACTAAGACACTTGGTCAATGGCAGCTAACACCATTCTGTCTGTGTCTGAGCATCCTGAAGGAAAGATATGCCAGAGCTAGAGTTTTTCCAACTACGTCAGAGCTTCCTTGATAGCAGAGACCTCCTTCTCTCTATACCTAGTTAGCAATGTCAATCATATAAGTTGTCCTTAATAAAGCAATAACTCAGCCGGGCGGTGGTGGCACATGCCTTTAATCCCAGTACTCGTGAGGCAGAGACAGGCGGATCTTTGTGAGTTCGAGGACAGCCTGGTCTACAAGAGCTAGCTCCAGGACAGGCTTCAAAAGCTACAGAAAAACCCTGTCTCAAAAAAAACCCAAAAAACAACAACAACAAAATACCAAAGCAATAACTCCTGTGAGCTTTTGTCAACCATTCCCTGTAAAACCCCTGGGGACTTGAAGAGGGTGTTAAAGAAGTTCACTGTTGCCGGGCGGTGGTGGCGCACGCCTTTAATCCCAGCACTCGGGAGGCAGAGGCAGGTGGATCTCTGTGAGTTCGAGACCAGCCTGGTCTACAAGAGCTAGTTCCAGGACAGGCTCCAAAACTACAGAGAAACCCTGTCTCGAAAAACCAAAAAAATAGAAGTTCACTGTTCTGGGCTGCCACAATTGGAGCACTTGGAAAGCTGCATAAGTCAAAGCAAAAGTCAAAACACCAAAGGGGATAGAGCAACAGACTCCACAGAAGACAGCACAGGGTACCCAGGCTCAGCCCAGCACTCCAACTCCAGGCCCAGCTCTTGCTAGGCCAAGTGAACAGGCAATTGAGCTCCAAAAGTCAGTGTCTGATAATTTCTCAAAAGATTCTTTAAAAAGAATTCTACCTTGTCTGTGCATATAGATGTGAACAACACATGAGGAGACATGAAGCAATGAAGAAAAGAGAGGGTGGGCAGAAAGGGAGCTTGAGAACCACACACCTCTGAGATCAGGAACTATAAAGAGGCAAGGACAATCCAAATAGCAAAGAGCTCAGGTCAGTACCTTCTTCTTGAGTTCTTCTTGAGAAAAATGCTCCACTTGAAGCTGACTGTGCTCTTCAAGGCAAATACTTAGATATGATGTCTGATCACTATAAAGTGAAAACTGCTCTTCTGCATAAAAACAAACAAAACAAAATGTGCAATGGAGACAGGAAGAAAGAGGATTAGAAACAGATCCCCCCAAACCCAAGTCTCCTGCCTTCCACCTAGACAACTGCCACAGAGTCAGGTAGGGGAGATGAAGCACACGGTTAAAGCATGACCTTCAGAGAAAAAAATGATTTTGCCTGTGCTACAGGCTCATGTCTCCATGTGTGGTTTCTTACTGTCTGTAAGCTGTCACTGTGGCCAATCCTGAATTATAATTGGCCTATCAAGTGTTATACCTGGAAACCACTCTTAATGGCACAAGTAAATTATAAAATTTTAGTTCAAGGAAGAGTGTTTCTGCTTAGGGATGAATATGCAAAAGACAGATGAGACCCCAAGCATAGACCTTAAGCGGCATGGAAACGGTTGATGTATTTTACTGGTCCCAGAGTTCTTGTAAGCAGAGAGCATACACCTAATACAAAAACTGTCTGCCAGAGTGGGTACAAACAGGTCTCGGTTACCTGTGTGTCAGGGTCTGCTTCCCATGGCACATATCACATTCTAATAACTGAAGAAGAAGCAGAGCCAGGGGACATTTACCAAGTGGGGCCCCACCACAAATAGAAAGAATCTGGTTTAATATATAAATCCAGTGTTGGTGTTTCTAAACAGAGCCCTGAACGCCCAAGCAGCACATCCTGGGTCAGATGATGAAATCAATGTCCCCCAAGCCCAGCTCAGCTCCTTCATCTAGACAGAAAAATTAACAGTTGTTCTGCCTAACTGGATGATTTTGAGGAACAGAGGTGGACAGGTAAGGGCCTGCACTTTATGCACAGAGCAGGATCAAGAAATGTCACCCACCAGAGCAACAACCAGTTTTTACCACATATGCCAAGCTCTGGGCTGGATGTGCAGAAAGAAACAAGATATCAACCAAGTTATAAGGATTTATAACTTGGTTTTAAATCTGTAGCAAGGCAGAAGACCCAGATATACTATAATGGGTACTACCATGCTATCCCATGGGCCCTGGTCCTGCTGCCCTCCCTATATGATCTAAAATGGCAATCTTGCTTCATGTCTGTATGGTCCTCCTCATGGAGCTACGGCAAAAAAAGTCCAGTCAATGAGGATTGATTACCAGACAATGGGGCTTCCAGTCCCTCAGGTCATCTGGAACTAGAGTAGCAAATGATACATATAGAAGGGCAGGATGCAAACCTACCATAGACCCTCTTCAGAATAAATAGACTTTAATATGCCCTTCCACCAGGAAGGTTGAAGCCAGACAGAAGCAGGCTCAGTCACCAGATAGCATCATGCGGCCATACTACTTCCTGGTCTAGGGTTCCTTGCAGTTCAATCAAGATCCTCCACATAAAACAACCAACAGGGCAGCCATAGAAAGCAGTGTGTACCTTCTCGCCTCTGAATTTCACTGAGCTGCTCCTGCAGGGCCTTCTGCAGATTCCGATAGGCAAGCACATCCTGCTCCAGCTGCTTCCGCAGGGCAAGAACCTCTTTCAGCTCAGCCTGCAGGTCACTGATACTAGGTAAAACAAAACAACAGAAATTATACAGCAGGCTGATTTGTGCTTGAAGATGTAAAACCCAACAAAGCTGTGGTTTGCAAATCATTTGTATGTTTGGGTTTTTGGTTTTTTTCTAGTTATAAAGGTAAATGTGTTTACTACATAAAAAGGTAAATATAAAAGCACAAAGAAAATAAAAATTGCTATAATGCTCCAACTGATCAACACATGTTATTTCCCCTGAGTCTTTCTCTCCACGAGTATTTCCACACAGTCTCAATGCCACTGGACGTGCAAGGGAGAACTATGTGTTTCTTGCTTAAATAGTCTCCTACATTTGTGAAAGTTTCTGGTAACATTTTTAACTGAGCATATAATATAAAATCAGGTGACTGTTTCCCACTTAACCTCATTCCTTACTAGTGTCCACTAGAGACATAGAAAGTGGAAAGAATCTAATTCTCCAGAATGGTCCACTGTTTGGAATAATGCCTTGAGAAGGCTTAGCTACTAAGAGGCTCTCTCACCCAGCACTTAGGCTTCAGGAGAGAGAAATCAGATTTCTGTTTTGTTCCCATCAAAGAGGTCATACTGGAGTAGGAGTGAGGGTTAAGGGTGAGGGCCAGGGGGGAAGAAAAACTAAGAAAATGTGAACTCACAGCAAGACAGAAACAGACCAATTCAGGGCCCACAGAACTGTATTGCACTAACTCAACCAACCTTGAAATGCATAGTATGAATGAGCTTTTCTGGAGGAGGGGATGATTGTTGAGTTTCACATGTGTGCCAACACAGTACAAGAAACCCAGTGAGACCAAGAAAAAGACATGCCTGTTAGAGCCGCAGGAATCACAAGGAACTCTGTCCAACAAAACTTCCTCCAGTGACAGGCATGTTCTACATACTATCTAATACAGCAACCACTAGCTAATGTGCCTACTCAGCATCTGAAATGGGGCTTAATGTACCAAGGAACTGAATGTTTAATGTTGTTAAATTGAAAGTAAGTATAAGTTTAAGTAGCCACTTAGCTAATGGCTATTCTACTAGACAGTGAGGATTCACATGAAGGCTTTGGACTTACATCCATGTGCAAGTGCCCCATGACCTGAAAGACGCACACCCAGTTCTCAGAGGAGCATGGAGATCCAGCTGGCACCTGGACTAGAGATACAGTCCACACTGCAGAGCGGTGAGCCTACTGAGAAGTTTGACATTTGGGATACTTGATTTTCTTTTGGTTTTGATTTTGTTGTTCGAGACAGGGTTTCTCTGTATATCTCTAGCAGTTCTGGGACTCCTTCTGTAGACCTGGCTGGCCTCAAACTCACAGAAATCCACCTGCCTCTGCTTCCCAAGTGCTGGGATTATAGGTGTGCACCACCACTACCCAGCAGAAAGTTTCATTTTTAAACAACCAGAATCTATGCTGGCTTCTGTCAGAGATGCTGTACAATGAAAGCAAAATTTGTTCTCTCTCCCGAGCTTTCTCACTTGACTCTATGCCCTCTCTAGAGTGAAACGGCCAAGCTTCCTGAGACATGTCCACACCTAGTTCCAACAGCATGCTTTCCGCCTTATCTAAACTCATTTCCCCTCGAAATTACCTTATAACCTGAAGGATCAGTGCTAGGGGAGGGGCATTCCTATACAGTACTCCCTAGCACCTGTTTTGTCAGGCCTGAGGAACTGGGCCTTGCAGCCAATCCTGCCCTGAAAGAAGGAGAAGGGGCACAGAGAGGCAGCTGACTTGAAAATCAGATGGACCTCCTGACAGATGGGCTAACCTGAAGGCATGCTATGAGACACTGCAATGAAAGGCAGGGACAGTGGGGTAGGGAATGGCAGTTGATGGCAGAGGCAGGTTGGCACAGTCCAGGGAACACTGAAGAGCCCAGTGCAGCAAGAGCAAAGGGCATAGATGAAGGAAAGGGGATGGTCACGCTTTTAACTCCGGAAATTTTGGAAATTATTTTTTAAAAAAGACAAAGTAAAGTAAGGAGTCCCTTCCACCCATCTCCACACCCTAGACCAATAACCAGGAAGCTGTGGTCAATCTTGTCCCATCACAACCACACCTACCTCTGTTCCTTCACTGTTTTGAAATGAATACCAGATACCATAGCCTTTCAATTATAACTACCCTGAGGACAGGCAGATGATTTAGAGAGGTGCAAAAAGAGGTTAGAACAGGCCACTTGCCCGAGGACACAGAGCTAGAGCTCGTGACAGGAGGCTGACAGCGACATCACCAGCCACAGCTGCCTTTCCTCTCACCCTTCAACAGCACCAAATGATTTCAGCAATTCTACAGATATGACTCACTTCAAGACACTGAGATGAGGCCAAATCCCAGGGGTCTGCCAACACACCTATATGGCTCTGGACAAGTCACCTAACCTTTCTTTGGAGGATCATGTGCAATGGGGATAACATTACAATTTTCCTCATGGAAGGCACATGGAACAATTTCCTAGACACACAATCAAGAACTGAAAACTCAGAACATTCACTGTTTTAATGCTAATTTTGCTGCTCTAATCAGACAATTCTGATTGATAATACATAGATTTGACCATTAAAGGAAACTCACCAGCTCTGAAAGTTTACTACGTCTGGTGGGGTTCGCGCCCCTGCTCCAAAACTCAGAAACCAGAAAAGGTGTGGTTGTGGTATCTGAAGAGAAACTTACCTATCTGAGTCCTGCAGAGTCTTTGCCAGATGGGCATAGATGCTTTCTTCCGTCTTTAAGTCCCCCGTCAGCCCTTCATAGTCTGACTGTTGCTTTTCCTGGAAATGAGAATGGGCATCTGACATTAGGGCATAAGCCAAGGAATAAGGCCTGCCATTATGCAAACACATGTGTCTAGATTTTTAAAACCAGACTGAAGGCTCTGAGCCAGACTCGAGCTCAGGCCACAGTCACACAGCACCACCTGCAGGAGAAATTGGGAATGACAGTCTGCACAGTGCCCAAAGGTCAATCAGGGTGTGCCAGTGGGAGGTAGCAGAAGCTCTGAGACATGGAGCCTGGTGGGAGGTGCCTAGGTCATTGAGGATGCACCCTTAAGAGGAAATGTAGGATCCTATCCTCTTCTCTTTCTTTTGCTTCCTACACCTGAAGTGAGCAGTTTTTCTTTTCCCTTTCATTGCCTGTTCAACATAGTGAGCTCCAATCCTGGGCTGGAAACTCCAAAACTATAAGCTAAAAAACCCCTTTCCTTTTATGAGTTAATCATCTTATGTGTTTCACTATAGTAACATGAAGCTAACACTCAACACAAAGCAGAGGGCCATGCTACCAACATCCAAAAGTTGTTTGTGAAAGGTCCTCAAAGCCACCTGATTCACCCACACTCGCTCAGTGCTGCTGGCCTGATGTCGGGACACTCTAAGGAATACTTTACCACACTAGCTGCTCCTTCAGAGCCATACAGAAGAGTGAGTGGCACCTGACGGTGTCCAGAACAGGGTGATGACAGAGGCTAGGTTGAAGCACTGCTAATTAGCAGAACAGTCTTGGAAAAGCATTATTGTCAACCCCACGAGGATTAGTTCCTCTGTTATGAAATGGGGATACAGTTTTGTGGATCAGCATTTACAAATGTGAAATAGCCTTCAAGTTCAAATTCTGGTGCAGCCACTTCACAATTTGGAGATTTGGAAAGTTGCTTATTAACAGCTTTGACGTTCCCACCTAAAAAACAATCTACAATGACTATAACCTTATGAAATTACAGAGCATATTAAGATAAATTATGCCAAGGAAACAGAGACATCTGGAAAAAGAGCTAACTCCAGTACTGGACAGACAAAATCAAAGACAAGAAAATGTGCCTCCAGCATTCTGTTGTGCCAGAAAATACATTCTTAATTATCTGATCATTGATTGCTAGGACCTGTGGAGAGAAGGAGAAATAGAGGTGCAAGCCAACACACAGAGTTTCAGTTATACTAGTAAGTCCCAGAGAGGTAGCAAGCAGCATGAGGACCAAGGTGAACAACAGCGTCTCATATACTTGACATCTGCTACAAATGTAGACCTTAAACATGCTCTTCAAAAACACCATGGGAACACTCGAAGTGATGACTATGTTAAGTATCTTGACTGTGGGGATTTCACAATGGCTATCAAAATATTAAACTGTATACCTTGTGTGAGTGTTTGTGTGTGGTACTGGTGCTAGGGACTGAATCCAGGGAATTGTGCATGTTAGGCAAGCACTCCACATGTCAATGAACCCTCAACTACCAAAACTTGATGTTTTCAATTATAATCCCACAAACCTAATAAATAAATGGCTAAATAATGATGAAACTTCATCCAGAAAATACTGAGGTCATTTTCAAAAAAGCTCTTGCCAGGTAAACATGAGACAGTTTGAACATTAAAATAATTATATATGATAGGAATTCACAAAGTCAAAAATTAATACAAATGACTACATGAGAAGAGGCTTTTCCTTACAGTAAAATGGTAATTAATAAGTGAGGGAAGGATGATGGGATTAGAAAACATAACCATTTGGCAATCGTCACTGTAATAAACAAAATGGCCAACAGACATAAAAGGATGCTAAAAACTAAAGGGTGTTTGAAGATCAGGACATTTACAGACTCAAAACACTACCCTGATATTCTTCCTTTGTACATAGGAAAAAGGGAAACTGGATAGTCCAGATTCCTGAAGATATAGTCTTTGTGAACAATTAATTACTAAACATGAACTGTGTATCATGGAACAAAAGAAGGTGTGAACACAGCATCACTACTCTGACACAGCGGGTGAACCTGAACCTACTAATATTTTAATTATCATCTGCCCCCCTCCAACTCCCATCAGTACTATGCTGCTCAGGCTATGACCTGGTAGGACTTCTCGTCCCACCGGCACCAGTACTGCCATTGCCACCAAATGCAGTTTTTAACTAAGTCTCTACTTTTCTGCTTACCAATAAAGACTCAGGAGGCACGTGCTGGGGTAAAAACTGGCTGCTCACAGGGCTGAACAGCAACCAGCTGACCTTTGCTTTTGGCAGGATAGCATCTCTCCATTCATTCACAAACTAAAAAAGTCTGCACATCTCCAAGTCCCTCCCTACTCCTTCCTGTGTGCCTCTTTATCCATATCCTAGCTCCTCCATACTCTTTATGGCTAATTACTGTCAACTAGTCACTGGCCCCACCCCTGATCCAAGGTTGATATTGTTAACAGTCTCAGAGTTGCACAGTACGATCAAATATCCCACAACACACCCACCAACTAAATCAAATCACCAAACATTAAGCAAACAGTCCCACATGAACACAGAACTGATCTACCTACTTCAAAGGACCAAAGCCATGAGACTAAAGAATCAAGACTAGAAATCTCAAGATGGGATCCTAAATTGGACCCTTTGTGCAAAGCATTCCTGAGACAGCTGAAGAATTGTGAATAAGTCTGAGAATTAGAAGGCAGTGCAGAGTCTATGCGCATTTCCTGCTGTTGGCTAATGTCTGCTTACAGGATTCAGAGGCGACAGGGCTTCATGGTGCAACTTTCAGATCACTCAGAAAAGGTAAACCCATTTATTCTTAGGACAGTTTTATGAATTTCAAATTAACTCAAAATAATAATGTTAAAATGACCAAGGTAATGTGTACAGCCTACCAGTAGTGGGCAACCAGAATGAAGAACTTTCCAAATGCTGAAGAGAATATCCAGCTCAGGGAAAAGTGGTGGCTGCTATTCGCAGACATTCTCCTCAACCTTACTAACACATATAGGGGATACACAAATGTGACCAGAAAGCCTGTGCACCTTCATCTTCTGTTCACTAGCCTCTAACTGGAACCACCATTCACTTCTATTGTGGTTGCCACAAACAACATAAACACTAGGGCTAGCTCTATGACTCTGCCAGCTAAAAAAGGTTATTTTCTAAGTGCCAAAGATATTTCAGAAACATTTACTCTTCTTACTATTTCAAAGCTACTGTGGTCACTATACTCATCATTAAATTTTTGTTATTTAAATACATTAAAAATATCAGTTCTAGAGAAAACTTTTTATACTTTGACAACTGAATTTCAAAATATTGGTTTACATCACAATTGATGCATCTATAAATTGTGTGCATTTAAACATTTTTTTCTAGGGCATGAGTCTTTGACTTCAGCTGGACTGCAAACGAATGCAGTAATAAAAAAAAGGCTAAGCCCCCTGACTCATAAAATAGTGCTGTCCTTCCAGGCCAGGTGGATCTTCAGCCCGGGGCTGTGCACTCAGGATTGAAATAATAAACCACCAGGCTGGGCCTGAGATGCTCGTCACCCAGCTAGATATCCAGCATTTCTGAAAATCACGCTACTCCTAAATGCTTCTGCACACAACAGTGCCCCATGGGGTTCTCTTAGCTCTCAGCACCTGAGAGGACATCAAGATAAAGAAAGCCACCAAGTCCTTGCTGTTCTCATTGTATCCTGTCTCACAGCACAACATTTCTGCCTGCCCGTTTATCAGCTGTGCTGACTTTATGGGCTTGTTATGCTAAATGCTCTCCAGGTAGTCTCTCAACGACTGAATACAGCCCAGGTGTAAAGGGGATACCTTTCCCCAATTCTAGACGCGAAGACACAAGGGCGATGATCATGCCCAACATCAGGATCACGAGGTGTGGCATGCTCTCCAAGTCTCTGCTCCTCACAACATCCACGCCTACCTTAAAAGGTTAAAAAGATTAAATGAATTAATCAATACATGGTGCCTGGAATGGAGTGGACACTTGGTGTCAGCTCTATGCCCCAACCCAATGCTCTGGTGCTGGGCTAGGTACTTTAAAGAAGCCCTGGACACTATATCAATCTTCCCATTGTTCAGTTGTAACTTGAGTTCACTTAACTGATAATCAGTATGTGCTTGCATGTAATGTCAAAGTTAATCAAGAAGGGCTAGGAAATAAAGAGTAAATATGGGCTTCTAGTGGACAGAGAGAATCTCAGTAAGCCAGGCTCTGAACCACAGTGAAGAGAACTGTCATGCCAAGGCCCCGATGCCCAGCCCAGTTCTCCTCTCTTCTTCCTGGAAGCTCTTTGCCAGGGTTTTGAGGCCACCACACTCCTTAGCATCTGTCTTCATTCCTTTGTCCTGTCTTTCCTCTCAGGGATCTCCAAAATCCCTCCCCAAGTCTCAAAGAACCTCAGAGAGCCCAGAGGTGGTGAGATGTTGTTTACCACTCCCCAGTAACACTCCCCGTATTTCGTAGCACCTTCTCAAACCCAATCTTAGAGGAAGTCCTCTCTAGGCAAGAATACCCTCCTCTGGCCTGGAAGCACCCACCCACCTTCTCCCAGAGCCAATCACCTGTTCAGGCTGAGCAAAGCACACAGCCGTTATCCTAAACCAGGCCTGGTGCCTGGCACAAATCAAATCCTGCCATAAACACTCGCTGAACTGATGATTAAATAGGTAAGAGGGGAACACAGGGACTGATATGAATCTTAAGAGCAGAGATTCCTGTGGATATTTTGCATAATGGAAGTCAGAGTGAGTCAACGTCTTCCTAGAAGCAAATTGCTCACCCATGTTAAATAAATGAACTCGTCGGAGCCATTTGCGTCCCATTTCATCAATCACCTATTCCCCTGCGCTGACTCATGCCCCATTAGAATGAAGTCATTTGGCTCCCTCAGCAGAGCTGACAGCCAGTAGATCTTCTTGGCATAGAAGAGAGCTAGGCTGCCTATGGTTAGTGGGCAGTAAGACCCACCTGCTGAGCAGGTGCCACCAACCCTCTTCACCAGCTTCTCCAAACATGGAACAGTTCAACAGTAGGTCTCCCAACACGGAAACTTGGCACACATCTCCATGTGTGGCTCTGCACTGCATCCTCCACAGCCTTAGGAGTGATAGCCCTGTTCACCACTATTCTCCTGCCTAACCAGAATGTCCCTGAGACATAGCAGCAGCGCAAAGGCCAACACTGCTCCTTTGTGAGCAAGGCCCTGGGGCCATGCTCAACCAGCACAATTCTCTCTTCCGTATTCTAAGATTTAGAGGGAGACATCACACAACCATTTAGGTGAGACCAGGTCTACATTAAGCCAAAAACAGAGGCCAAAGTCCAAGATCTTTGTCTTTAAAGTCCATGGCACTCTCTCCATTTCTCCAGAGCATTCAATCTAGTGTTTGTGAGAACCTCCAGGTTGTCCCCAAAGTTATTCCTCATGGCCACTGAACTCAGACTACTCTACACTGGCTTCTGGAGCACACAAACTAGAGGAAACTTATGAGTGTGCCTCCATTAGTCCTTATGCCCTCAGAAGGACAGATTAGAATCTGTGACATTTCAAAGAGATCTGGTAACTTGTCAAAGGCCAGAGATCCTAAGTAGTATGACTGACATTCTGCACCCAACAAGGGCAGGGGGCAGTTTATGCTCTGCCACCTGTTCCTTAAGGACTTGAAGGAAACTTGTACAGTGCAGATAACAATCTGAAGAGACAACAGACCAGTAAAGAGAAGACTTAATGCATCACTTCCGCTAATCAGGGAATTTGGTGACCTGGTAGATGGATGGGGCCTATTTCATCAGCTGTGTCACAGCACTGCAACAAAGACATTTATTTGAACACTCACAAAACGCAGCCGCATCTCCAAACCACGTCAGCAGCCAAGTTGGAAACCACAGCTGTGACAAGTTACCTATAGCCAGGGAGCTTCACACACTCTTCTTCAGCTCCCTCAGTACTGAAGCACTACTTCTCAGGACTACACAATGCTCAGCAGGAACAGAAACAACATCACAGCCTTGAGCTCTTTGTAAAAATGGGCAGAAGATAAATCCTAAATCAACACAAAATGGCCAAGGGTACAGAAAAAGAAATCCACATTTTCTACACAGAAAGAATAACCATTTGAAAAGCAAACATTTCTTGACGGAATAGAGCAGTGATTCTCAACCAAACTCTTTAACAGGGGTCATCTAGGACCATCGGAAAACACAGGTATTTACATCACAATTCATAACCATACCAAAATTGCAGCTATGAAGTAGCAATGAAAATCATTCTGTGGCTGGGGGTCACATCATGAGGAACTGTATTAAAGGGTTGCAGCATTAGGAAGGGTTGAGAACCACTGGAACAAAGCAAAGACAGTAAGACTGCAACAGTTGGGAGTTCCTAAATTGACACCTAGAAATTTACAATTCTGAAATGTAATTTACAACTCCTTGTCAGTAATCTGCAATTAACCCTGCACAACAGATTAAAACCTTTGCCAAATACTTCAGCATCTTTTAAGAATAGTTTAAAAATTGCTAAGATGTGGATACTACCAAATGCCCATGCAATGTCTTGGTACCCACGGTTATATGAGGCACAGATACCACACAGCACAAAATAAATAAATGTAATAAATATTAAAATATTCAGCCAGCTTTATACAATTATAAACGTTTTGTCCAGTTAACCATAAATAACTAAAATATTATTATAACAGCAAAGTTTAATAACTAATCATATAAATCCATAGAAATGTATCCCTCTAATTTACCTATCTTAGTTAGGGTTTCTATTGTTGACACATTGACCAAAAGCAAGTTGGGAAGGAAAGTGTTTCTTTGGCTTACACTTCCATATTATATTCATCACTGAAGGAAGCCAGGACAGACATTTAAACAGGGTAGGAACTTGGAAGCCGAGGCCACCGAAAGGTGCTGTTTACTGGCTTGTTCTCCAAGGCTTGTTCAGCCTGCTTTCTTCTAGAACCTAGGACCAGCAACACAGATACAGCACCACCCACAATGGGCTGAGCACTACCCCATCAATCACTAATTAAGAAAACATCCTACAGTGGGATCTTATTGGGGCATTTTCTCAATTGAGGCTTTGTCCTTTCAAATGACTCTAACTTGTGTCAAGTTGACATAAAACTAACCAGGATACTACCTGACCTAAACCGTCTAGTTTCAAAACAGCTAACTTACTACAGGCTGTGTGCACCTCAACAGTTCCACTAAGTTTGGTACAAATCAAAACACCAAACATTGGCTGAGACTAAGTTCTTGCACTTGTCCTAAGTGGAATGACAGAAACAGGAGAAAGCTTCAGGCTCCAGATTCCCAGTCAACCCAAGGGCTCCTCTCACCCAGGCTGACATTCTCAGGAGGACCTCCAGGTGCAAACACATGAACTGTCAGAGCCAATAGGAGGGTCACTGCTCATCCAGTCAGGCCCAGGAATGGTCTGTCACGGAAGCACCATGAAGGCACTGATTGCTAAAATACTTCTGTGCCTACTGGAAAACAAATCCTGGCGAATCCATCTACTGTAACCTCTATAGCCACTTTGGTTCCTGCTGTGGGCCCTTAACTGTCCACTCACAATAAAATAACTACAGGGTGGTATGGCCCAGGGCAGCCTCCAGCTCTACACCAGTCTAAGTGCTTACATCTGTCCAGGTGGCTGATGCCCATGCTGTCCAGTTTGTTAATTATTTTGAGAAACACCTTCCACTAAACCACAAGACACAATCAACCATTCATCAGGGAACTAATTTGCCTAATTTTAAAAAAAGTTTAAAGGACTTGTCCTACACTTAACACTTCTTCTTTTGTGGGTCAGGTTGCCATAATAATTCATATAATTCATTCATGTAATCACTAAACTCACATTTCCAGAGCCAAGTATAGGGTTAAACACTGGATTCAGAGAAAAGCACCTACTCCCACCCCTGAAGTGCCAGCCAGTGGTGCTTCACCTGGTGCAGGGTAGGAGCAGCAGAGAGGTGGAGCCAAGGACAACAACTAGAGGAAGAGTTTATGCTACAAAAGAGGGGCCAGTACAGTGCTGTGGGATCAAGAAAGGTTAGCCTAGACAGGTGTGTGCAGGGATACTCAGGGGCTAGATGGGCAGACATAAAGGTACACAGAGCACCAACTGTGCTTTCAGGCATTGACAAGCAGACCAACAATGGGGACCAGATGAGGAAGAGCCAGCATTTCATCAGGACAACTTCCCTACTGCTTAGAATCCAAAATTTCTCAAGAGAGGATCCTTGATGGAACAGATACATGATTCCTCTCCCAGAAAAGCTAGAAATTCTTGGTATCAGGTAAACAACAAACCAGAATGACAAGACAAGGATAATAATTTGCAGAATGGCTAGACAGAGCCTCCCCGCCCAACCCATTGTAAGCTAAATTATCAGTAAGAAGGCACTATCAAAGAAGTCACCAAATAAGTTTCAGAAAGTAACATGAATACATTCACATGTGAACACCCAAATTCAGTCAAACTTGCCTTAGAGAAGATGAGTTTGCTGCCTGGTGATTGCTGAGAACACTTTTCTGTTACTAAGCCATCGTTCCCAAACTTGAGCTCCTCTGCAGTCATTAAATAACAGTTCTGCTCTATTACTTCCAAATCTCTTTCATTGGATTTCTAAGGAAATGAAACTAATCATAAGGAAGTTTTTATCCAATGCACATATGCACACACACACGTACATACATACATATATATACAAGTATGTGTGTGTGTAGTTCTTAAACTCTTTAAGGGACGATATCTTATTTTGCCACAGAGTTCTTATGTCCCCTAGATAATTCCATCATCCCCAAACATTAGGCAACTACCCAGCTGTGCTGCAACATCCTCTGCATACCACGACTGGGTGAGAACAAGCAGCATACAGCAAGGTGACCGAGGATGGTGGCTGTCCATGAACTGCCTTTACTAGCCACAGTGACTGTCCTTTTGTGGATATGGTACTCTGATCCAATGAGCTGGTATCATCCCTAGGTTTACGCTGCTCATCCTGATCCCTGGGTCCATTTCTTACCCAGTCAACATGCCAGGTCATTAGAGAGCTTACATATTTATATCCAACAAAGTCTTGGTCTCCTCTAAAACTATAAACACAGAACCACTGACATACACAAGGCAAAAAAGGCTGGGACTGCAAATAAGCATTAAGGTGTGCTCAAACATAATGCTCTTTCTCCATGACACACAATGCAGTTCCCTTCCCTGGCCTCTCAGAAGCCTGAATCCAGTAATACAACAGGCCTGGGAGACTGCATCTCTGGTCTCTGGCCAAGTTCAAGTGCAATATCTATTCCCAACCTGGTGATTCCTAAGCCAGGGTTTTGTTCACTCTTTGAAGGAAAGCAAGGGATAAGATCCGCATCTACCTCCTGAGCATGGGACAGAATTAATTTAACACGCCAATCATTTAGAAAGAATTCTGTACCCACA
The DNA here is from genome assembly GCA_028555095.1 of Dicrostonyx torquatus. Taxonomy (NCBI): domain Eukaryota; kingdom Metazoa; phylum Chordata; class Mammalia; order Rodentia; family Cricetidae; genus Dicrostonyx; species Dicrostonyx torquatus. The sequence goes on from JAQHUG010000059.1 coordinate 9,080,397, forward strand.
AAGAAAGAAATGGGCAATGTTCTGTAACAGCCCACTGAACTGTAATGGAAAGAACTAGAAATCGGCCAACACCGCCTCTCTAGGATTGTACTGACACAACTGCACCTTCATTAGTCTCACGTTTTCACCAAGCAAACTACACTGGAAAGCTTAACAAGGGAACAGTAGTCCCCTCTCCCCAAGTCTCACCTCAAAGGCTCACTCCCAGGCAAAACCAAGTTGCAATTCCTTAGGTGTGACTTCCGTTCTGCCTTCAGGTGTCACCATGATATTCTCACTCTTGTGGTTCTTGATTTCTTACATTTCAACTTTACCAACTGGCTCCAATCAGGAGTATAGGGATTTAGTTCTTTTACAAATCATCTGCATCTCAAGGGCTTTCCTAACAACTGTATTATAACTAGTTGAAATAATATTTGCATTACATTATAGCCACACAAACACTGCTGAGCAATGCAGCATTCGTGATCACGCTGCTATGCACGTTCAGTTCTCTGAACTCTTGGAATTAGTAACTAGTTTGCTCTATTTGCCTATTTAGTTCATAAAATTATTATAAACTGCAAATTTTCTCCAAATTCTAAGAAAAAAATTAAATCCCTCCCAATAGGACCAAATACATCAGTAACAGATCAGTTCTGCTAGTTTCCCAGAAGAGTCCCAGATGATACCCTCCCTCAAAGACCCAAACCTGGACTCTACACTTAGCTCAGCTGTCACTCTGGACTTCCCTTCAGCACATCCTGAGGAAACACTATTTTCTAGATCCTTTATCTCTCCTGTCTTAATTACATTGTCTATATGGCTCTTCTGCCAGGAACTTCCTAACGAGTGCATGTAAGACACTTTAAGATACTACATACCTGAAAAAACCTTGCTCGGCTCTCACACTGGCCGAGAGACTAGCTGAAGACAGAATGCTAGTAGTCTGAAAACATCACCCCCATATCTTCAGCATTTAAAGCAGCTGTTGGGAGTTCTGATGTCATTCTGAGTCCCAGTTCTTCCTGCACGGTTTATGTTGCTCCCCTGTCTGGATCCTTTCAGATCCTTTCTTAATCACCAAGCTCTGAAATATCACAGTGCCTCACCTCAACCTGTGGGTCTTCCTTTATCCCTTGCACAGGGACAGCTGTCCTTCCATTCTGGGACATGGCTCCTGATTCCTGGACCTGCTCTGCCTGCTTTGCTTCCTGGAGTTTCAGTTAGTCATATTTTGGAACTCCTGAACCATGCCTCTAATTTTATTATGTTTACCTTTTCCCTATCTTCCCGTTTAATTATGTTTTGTGGAAGACTTACACAACTTTTATCTTCAACTTTCTAACTCTAGTGCTGAAAATGTTTGTCAGCAATCATATATTGAATTTCCAATAGGCCATTCTTTTTTTCTAGATATCTTTATTTGTATTAGACTCTGATCTTTATTCTCATTCTCTCTCTCTCTCTCTCTCTCTCTCTCTCTCTCTCTCTCTCTCTCTCTCTCTCTGTGTGTGTGTGTGTGTGTATCACAGCATGTGTGCCACAGCACTAGTGGAGGTCAGAGAACAGCTATACGGAGTAAGTTCTCTCCTCCCACCTCTATGTGGGTTCTGGGAATCAAACTCAGGTGATCAGACTTCTATGACAAGTACTTATGCCCACTGAGCCATCCCCATGGATCCTGATCTTACTTCCTATTTTATATGGCTTTGTTGTAAGATTTTTGTAGATTTAAAAAGCTATATAAAATCATTGTTGCCATTTCTACTACAAACTTTCCCCCATACCCTTTAGATAAGGTCTCATCCTATAGCCCAGGCTGTCCTCACACTCATGACTCTCAGTGCTAGGATTATAGGCATGAGCCACCTGTCCCAATTTCTATGTACCTTCATTCTCTTAAGCCTTTGACTTGCCTCTTCAACATTTTCTCTCTTTTGATGAACTTAGACCACTCACCTTTTAAATATTAAAGTGCTCAGAAACTCAGTGAGCGTGGAAATGGACAGAACAAAGTAGACTTCCTAGGAGATGGACAGGTGAAAACCAGCTGTAAGAATCGTCAGCTTTCAGAATCTTTCACCCTTCTCTCCTCGAGGAGATGTCTCCCTGGCTGGGGTCTGCACACTTCACTCACCTGACTCCTGTAGCCCCCATGTCAGCGCTCCTCTGCTTTACATTCCTCCAGAGATCTCTTGCTGGAGAAGAAGAAGGTTACCTAGACCTGCCTCAAATCTCGGTTAAATCTCCTGTTTCAAAGGCATTGGCTACATCTTATGTCTGCTGAGTCTTTCTTGAGCTGTATGTAGCTTAGATCAGCTTGATTCTTGTTGGCTATTCTCTATCATGTGCCACAGTGGTGAAACTGAACCTTGTGCAGTTCCCCTCGTCCAAACACATGCAACATCAAAAATTTCGTTAACTCCCAGCTTCTTTTGTACAGTTCTCCTACATAGTCCTGTGAACATACACTTTCTCACCTCTACACTCTTGCTTTCAATGAAGTATCAGTAGTAGGTAGTGGCATTAAATACCTGGATTTAATCCACCACTGTTACCTGGGTTGAATCTCAGAAATTCAATATATTGATCAAATAAGAAGGGAATTCCAAGACTAAACACAAGTGGAAATTGGCAAATGAATGAAGGACTACTGCCCAAGTACTTGCCTTCACTGAGTGGGCTGGGCACAGAAGCAAATCCAGCTAGGGGATTGCCACTTATCATGTGACCTGGGTAAGCACTTCCCTTCCTACCAGCCAAGGAACATAACAAACATAAGGGAAACTCTAAGTACCACAGACAGCAGTAAACTCTGTTAAGGTGCCACCAGTGGGATACACCTCAGATCCCAGTGCACCAAAGGTGGGAACAGGACAGTCAGAGGCTCACAGTCACCCAGCCTCAAAGTGAGTCTGAGACTAGCCAGGGTTACAAGAGACTCTGTCTCAAAGAAAGAGTCCTTGCAAGAGTTTAGAATAAACTACTGCATTGAAAAGTGACTGACAGATGAAAGGAAAAAATGTCATCCTACCTGAAGCAGCAGGTTCTTCTGACTTCCACTTTCTGTGAGACGTCCAAGCACTTGCTCTGCGGTGTGGAGCTCTGTACTGCTTCCGCTCGGCAGGCTCCTGTAATGCTTCTCCAGTACCTTCTCTCCCCCATTCACTTCATTCCTTAGCTTTTCAACTTCATTTCTAAGGTCCTACCACAAGAAAAAGAAGAAAAACGGAATTTACTTGCTAAAGAGTTCGAGATGACAATCTCTCTCTTACCAACTTCACTTCACATCTCAAGTTATGATGAGAATGAGCTGATCACTGTATTCAACAAATACAGGCTTTCGTTTAGAGTTTTACAAAAACCAATTTTCAGAACATCACAAATTTTAAAAAGTCGTTATACACATGGTATTACTTATAATGCTGAAAAACCAGAAAACCAAACAGCCTGAAACAAAGAAAAAATTAGGGAAAAAATATTTTTAAAAACACAATTACAAGTCCAGACAACAATATAATGAAGCTGTGTGTAATCCAGTGCTGGTTATTTCCTCCATGCTTACCCACCTGAGGACACCTCAGCAGAGGGACAGTGGGGCTCCCAGGACATTTCTACCTTGTCCCTGAGATTCTCAAATCCGTTTTTACTTTCTTCACTGAGATTCTACAGTACAAGTAATCAACCAGGAAAGGCCTTCAGAGTGGTCATAAAGACCTTGCAACAACACACATAATTTTGGTAGAAAGTTTTGTAAAAGCCAGGAAAATTAAACAATACAGAGTAAGACTGTTACTACCTTACAGCAGGTGCTTATGAGGTTGATTCTGTGACACTGACTATTTGGAAAAGCAGGTGACTGCAAAGAACCCAGGCGTGCACCAACAGGAATACACCGTGGGACAATCTCACCACAGAACACTTATGCTGCATGGAAAAAGAAACTCTCTGAAGGTGTCCCAGAATGTATTAATGTAGATGTTGAGGAAGGGAGAGCCAGGAGAAATGGGAAAGGAAAACATACTGCCATATATTTCACCATAACACAAACTAAATGGTTGCCTGTAAGACAGAGGAGAGTTGGATAGAAAAAAAAGAAAAGGCAGAACTAGTTTTACAGATGTGACCATTTAAAACTTTACACAATTATCTCCTTTAAAGTTCCTCTAAAACTGAAAATACAGCAAAGTCACAATGAGTCTGACTTTGCCTAACTTTGACAGGTTGAGCAAACAGAAACTGTCTCAGTAACCTGAGGGTGGGCGGATGAGAATACCCTCACTGAGGTATATCTCCACAGGCAAAGGGGGACACAAAACATATTAAACTGCTTGAAGTAAGTGTATCATAAATAATAAATAATACTAGTAATGGTATTCTAAAGTGCATGTACATACATAATATGTATTTATTAGATGAAGAGTAATTAACGTCATTAGATCCAGGACTTTCAACACAATAGAAAAGAAACACAAGCAGACTGTAAATCTGACTCTGAGCTATCCACACGCACTTACACTTTGCCGTCTCCTTCCTTCCACTGAGAAGTCCTGCTGCCATCCATATTGTGTTCTCGACCATTTCCCACCAAAAACAAGTGTTTTTTCTGTGGTCCCAAAGATTAGTACCTAAAACAGAATCACCTACATCCTGACACGATTGCTGCAGACCTCTAGAAAGGCAGACCCCTCGCTCTCTATTTAACAGCTCTTCAGGTAGTTCATCTCACAAGAAAGAATGACTAATGGCAGACTTGGGACAGGAGCATACAAGATGACTCCAGACATCTCTTCATACTCAAGAGGAAGAAAGGGACCAAAGACAACAATAAGCACATCCAAGGGAACCAACCAGAATACGCTTTCCCACTATTGAGGGGAGAAAACAGAATTTTTGTAAGGATGAGCAAGTAATTCAAATACATCAAAAATCCACATTTAGTGCTGAGGTTATGGCTTAGTGGAAGAAGCTTAGTCCATACAAAGCCTTGAGTTCAATCCCCAACATGCACACATGCATGGCAAGGGTGAGAAAACCTGGGAATTCATACTACTTCAAAAAGCAAAACTAACAAACAAAAAACATTTTTGGTTGCTCTGCTAGGCAGAATAACTGCTCCTCAGAAATGTTCCCACTCTAATCCCTAAATGGCAAAAATGAATAAATGCTAAGAAATAAAATCAAGCTGTTTATCATATTACTTTAAAGGGCACGTGTCATCCTGGGTTATCAAGGTGGCTTCAATATAAGTACCAGGGCCCTTGGAGATAGAAGGGATGGCAGAAGATGTCTCTAGCACCCATGGATAGCACTGACGATGGAAAGGGTCCAGAAATGAGTCAGCCTCCAGAATCTATAGCTTTAAGAGGAATCCAACCCATAAGAACAGTCTCCACTTGGACCTGGTGAGTGTTGCCTTAGACTTCAGAAAGACTAAATCTGTAGTGTGGTAAGCTGCTGTACCTGAAACATGAAACAAATGCCTACTGAGGTGTCCACAGAATTCCTTTTGTTATTTTTATGTTTGATTTTTCCTGTATGAACAAACATCTAGAAAAGAAGAAACAAGTATATTTTTATGAGGATATTTCAAGCTGTAAAATAAGTAATAATAAAAACACATAACTACCATTTTTAAACAATCACAAAATCAGAGACTCAAATATTGGGAAGAAACAAAAATATTTTTAAATTAGATGCTGCCTCCCCACAAGGGAAAAAGATAAGGCTATCTTTATCTTGGGTCCTTAATCCAGAATAAGATCACAAAGATCATGGACTCTAAACAGTAAAACCAAAATCCAATTCTGGAGGGGGGGTTAAGGATTTTTTTGGTCAGATCTTTGTTTTTAATTCTATAAACAAACTGTCCCTAAATGTCTCTGGGTAATTAGTTCCAGAACCCCAAAGGATACCAAAAGTAACACCCAAGTTCTTCCTATAACAGTATAATATTTGCAAAGAAAATGCCCACATTCTCCAATTAGAACAATGCAAATGCTGCACACAGCTGTTACAAATACTGTGAGAGAATAATGGCCACAAGTCTCTACATGTTCAACACAGCCACAGTTTTCCACTCAAGCTTGGTTAAATGTGCAAATGCGGATTTCAGACACAGAGCCAGCTGTAATGCTAAAGCAGCAGTAACAGAATAATAACCGATGAGCTAGTCCTGCCAACAACTTAAGCCACGTTTAAATTGTGAATGCTTCTTTTGGACCTTCTCCAACTGCAATAAGCTTCCACATTATTTTAACTTTGGTTTCAACTTTTTCCCATTTTTATTTATTCTACTATACTGTGACTTACAAAGAACATACAGCAACTAAATAAAAAAACATTAAAAAAACAATTTTTTAAAAGAAAGGAAAGCTGGTATGATGATATCTTAAACCTGGCCAGACTAGTCTGCTGTAGGAAGTATTACAGTTTGTAATTAGCCCGCCTACTGGGGCGTGGCCTCTCTTACTATTTCTGCACCCCTACACTCTCATTCCCCTTGCTTCCTGACCCATTAGCTGCTACTTTGGGTCACATGATTCAAGGGTCAGGTGGAGAATTCTGATTTGTGAGTGTATCCTTTAATAAATGCTTATTTCTCATTTCTGAGCTAGCATGGGATTTCTTTTAAGGATATGACCGCCTTAACTCTCGGAACAGAAGTCTTCAGAGAAAATTCCAGATCAGGTAGGTCTGCAAAGCAAGACCCTGTCACCAAAAACAAAAACCAAAACAATTCTACATAATCTTCTCATTTAATGAATACAGCAAAATTTATTACACATAGTCTCCAACTATCTGAACCCCCACATAACATGTTACTATAGTTTACTACTTTTTATTGCTGTGAGTATCTTTTAGCTTTAGACGTAATTTTTCAGGAAAATCCCTGAGAGGAATTTCTAGGTCAAAGGGTATGTATATTTTGATAGTTCTTCCAAATACGCAAAAAACAAACTAACAAACAAAGAAATAAACGCGACAAAGCCTTAGGCTTTGCTCCTCACATCCCTGTCAATATTAGTTTCCAAGATGTTTGCTGATGGAACTGACAGGAAAGGCTTCTTCATAAGTGTTTAAATTTGCATCTTTTTGATGTTCTTGATGGCCAACCATGTCTATATAGAAGTAACTATATTTTTTTCCCACTTGCAAGCTGTTCTTGCTAGTTATGAATGACAATACTTTCAAGAGGATTTCAAAGAAAAGTTATTCTTTTAAGAAAAATCTACAAGGGGCCTAGAGTACAGACTCAGGAGTTAAAATCACCAGCTGCACCTCTAGAGGGCTGGGATTGATTTCTCAACACCACATGGCATCATACAGGGATCTGCAACTCCAATACCCAGAGGGCTGATGCCATCTTCTGCCTCTGTGGGCACAAGCCATGTTAGTAATATACAGACATACATGCATTCTAAATTACTCATATACATAAAATAAGTAAACTAAAAATTAAAAAAAAATCACCCAAAGTGTGCATTTACAAAGCAGAATCAATTCTCCCATATCAGAATATCTACCAGGGCAAAGTCCGTCTACCTTCCTAAAGCTGTTACAGAAGAGGCAGGATCCACCTGTCCAACAACAGGACTTTATTAAATTTTCCCCTAGGGATCCGTTGCTGTTTCTGATCAGAGTGTACACACTCCAGTGTCAGGGAAGCAGCTGTGATTGAGAAGTCGGCACTATAACACGGAGGGTCTGGAATGCTCCCACATTTAGGGTCAATGGACCACAAGGTATTGGGGCAAGCACTTACCATGACCCAGACCATGTTCCCGGCATTGCCTTAATCTATTTTATTTTCAAA